>BLSH010506761.1:52947-63813 GCA_018402905.1 Glandirana rugosa | reverse complement strand
CTCTCCTTAAAATTCATCCATATTAACCATTTTAACCTGGGCAAAATTATACAGGAATTTGTAATGCTAGTAAAATTGTCATATATCAATTTGGTTGAACATTATATTGACAGCTCCTAAAGCATGGGTGCTCGACCTGTGACCCTCCAGCTGCTGCGGAACTACACGTCCCATGAAGCATTGCAATTTACTGACCATTACAGTATCTCACAAAAGTCAGTGAGTACATCCCTCACATTTTTATAAATATTTGATTATACCTTTTCATGTGGCAACACTGAAGAAATGACACTTTGCTACAATGTAAAGTAGTGAGTGTACAGCTTGTATAACAGTGTAAATTTGCTGTCCCCTCAAAATATCTCAACACACAGCCATTAATGTCTAAACCGCTGGTAACAAAAGTGAGTACACCCCTAAGTGAAAATGTCCAAATTGGGCCCAATTAGCCATTTTTCCTCCCCAGTGTCATGTGACTCATTAGTATTACAAGGTCTCAGGTGTGAATGGGGAGCAGGTGTGTTAAATTTGGTGTTATCGCTCTCTCTCTCATACTGGTCACTGAAAGTTCAACATGGCATCTCATGGCAAACAATTCTGAGGATCTGAAAAAAAGAATTGTTGCTCTACATAAAGATGGCCTAGGCCAGGGGTAGGGAACCTGCGGCTCTCCAGCTGTTGTAGAACAACATTTCCCATGAGGCATTGCAAGGCTGATGGATACAATTACCCCCAGAAGCATGATAGGAAATGTAGTTCTACAACAGCTGGAGAGCCGCAGGTTCCCTACCCCTGGCCTAGGCTATAAGAAGATTGCCAAAACCCTGAAACTGAGCTGCAGCACGGTGGCCAAGACCATACAGCGGTTTAACAGGACAGGTTCCACTGAGAACAGGCCTCGCTATGGTCGACTAAAGAAGTTTAGTGCACATGCTCAGTGTCATATCCAGAGGTTGTCTTTGGGAAATAGACACGTTAGTGCTCCCAGTATTGCTGCAGAGGTTGAAAGGGTGTGGGGTCAGCCTGTCAGTGCTCAGACCATACGCTGTACGCTGCATCAAATTGGTCTGTATGGCTGTCGTCCCAGAAGGAAGCCTCTTCTAAAGATGATGCACAAGAAAGTCTGCAGTCTGCTGAAGACAAGTAGACTAAGGACATGGATTACTGGAACCATGTCCTGTGGTCTGATGAGACCAAAATAAACTTATTTGGTTCAGATGGTGTCAAGCGTGTGTGGCGGCAACCAGGTGAGGAGTTGATTTAGTGATATAGTTCAGCTGAGGAGGAATATCTTCTTAACTGTGGTTTCACTTTTATAAAAGGCCCAGTTAGTAAATTCAAAATGCAAGTCCCTTAATTGGGGAATTAAACCTCAACGCAGTGGACCCCAGTGTTAAATTCTAGGTAGAACCTACATATGCTACCAATATGTATTAGATGCTGCATTAATGTGTTTGTCATTATATGTTTGTCTTTATTAGGTGAACTCTTGGAAGCAATAAAACGCGACTTTGGTTCTTTCGAGAAGTTTAAAGATAAGCTTACAACCATGTCAGTGGCAGTTCAGGGATCCGGATGGGGCTGGCTTGGTTATAACAAAGAATCTAACCGCTTACAAGTTACCGCCTGTGCTAACCAAGATCCTCTGCAAGGAACAACAGGTGAGGGACACTTTTTTTGCTCAAAGAGAGTCCACATCTTTATCTCCAAAGGATGTACATTTTTCTTTTGATCTTAGCTGTTTAATTGGCAGCTCTGCAGGGACCTACACTCCGCAAGTCGAAAGACGTTTTTTATTTTTTATTTTACAAAAATACTTAAATTAATTCATATTTCTACTATTGCCAAAAGCATTAATTTCTTAAGTTTTTTCACAATCTGCCTTTATTTAGATGGACTGTTTTCCCCTGTGTCTTGCAGGCCACATTTATTAAAGGATAAGTTCACCTTTAAAAAAATAAAATAAAATAAATGCACATCTTTTTGCAGATCATGGGTTAAATGCAGGTCTTTGCAGACTGTTTGTGTAAGCTGTCTGCTTGTATCCCGTACCAGCAGGCGGTTACACACTAACAGGAAGCCTCAGTGAACTAACTAGAGTGCTTAACAGTGCCCTGGTAGTTCATTGAAACTACAAGCTGACAGCCTCAAACGCTGTTGGTACTTGTAGATCTCACATTGACAGAACTATGTGAATGAATGATGTGGCTGTGTGGACAGAGCCCAGCATGGCTGTCTCTTTTAACAAAAAAAAAAATGTGACAGCAGGCGTGGGAAGAAGCTCCACGGCTCGCTGTCATAGCGGGGACTTGTGCAGTGACATATTACACCCTGATTTTATGATTTCTTGGCCAATTTTCAGAGAATAGGAATGATAACACAAAAACATTTCTTTCACTCTTTCGCTGCGCATGGGACATACTTGGACATTCCAACTTGACAATGATCCAAAACACAAGGCCAAGTCGACCTGTCATTGGCTACAGCAGAATAAAGTGAAGGTTCTGGAGTGGCCATCTCAGTGTCCTGACCTCAATATCATTGAGCCACTCTGGGGAGATCTCAAACATGCAGTTCATGTAAGACAACCCAAGAATTTCCAGGAACTGGAGGCTTTTTGCCAAGAGGAATGGGCAGCTTTACCATCTGAGAAGATAAGGAGCCTCATTCACAAATTCTACAATAGATTTCAAGCTTCCATTGATGTTAAAGGGGGCAATACACGGTATTAAGAACTGGGGTATATAAACTTTTGATCAGGGTCATTTGGGTAGTTTCTGTTGTCATTAAGATTTAAAGAGTAAACACAGTTGATTGATAATAAATGGCTTCAGTCAAACATTAACCATGAGTGAAAGAAAAGTTTTTGTGGTGTTAATTTCATATTCTCTGAAAAATGGCCAAGTAATCATAAATTCTGCCAGGGTATGTAAACTTATGAGCACAACTGTATATATTAGGATATTAAATAATGTAGTAAGATGTCCTCCAACTCCCCAAACCTATCCAGTTCTTTCATGAAACAGATGGTCTTTTGTAATGCTAAGTTTCCTATTTTATTCCTCACAGGTCTTATTCCTCTTCTGGGCATTGATGTATGGGAGCATGCTTACTATCTGCAGTATAAAAATGTTAGACCAGACTACCTGAAAGCCATCTGGAATGTTATCAACTGGCAGAATGTATCTGAAAGATATCAGGCTTCTAAAAAATAAGCTAGTGCCTTTCGCTACTTTTTCCGTCCTTAAAAAGCACTTACAACATTGTAATTTCTAGAATTACTAATAGAACTGATCAGAGTTGTTCATTTTGTTGTAGCTAAACATTAAATACATTATTTTTCAAAGCTGTGTTGAGATATTGGCAGTTTGTAAAATTGCATAAGAAGTCTACTTGCCACCAAGAATAAACTGAGCTTTCACCATGTTTTTATTTGTAGAACGTTTTTTCACTCCATGTTCACTGAGGTATACCCATACGCAGCAGTACCCAGACGCCCTTTAAAAATCATATACATATTTATATTCTCTATTTTTGTGTATATACTTCTGAGTATCTTCCTAAGGCACTGTCACAAACTCCTAGTATGATTTATTTTTTTAATGGGAGTAAAAGATAAAAATTGCTGATGAAAACAGCATCATTAGTTGTAATCAACAAGGGTTTACGAAAGGTCGTTCTTGCCAAACCAATCTGTTAACATTCTACGAGGAACTGAGCTGTCATCTAGATAGGGGAAGGCCTGTGGATGTGGTATATCTGGATTTAAAATCATTTGATAAAATCCCTAATACACGCTTAACTACCTCGCATCCGCGCTATAGCCGAATGACGGCTACAGCGCGGCTCTAAAATGCCGGGAGGACGTCAATAGACGTCCTCCCATTCGGCTCGTGCTGGGCACGCTCCCGCGGGCGCGAGCGGCGCGTGCACGTGCCGCCGCACACTGCGGGAGCGTGCCCGCAGGTCGGGCGGACCCGATGTCCGCCGGAGACCCGCGATCTCCTTACAGAGAGGAGGAACGGGGAACCGCCGAAGTAAACACGGCGGTTCCCCGTTCTGTGAGGGAGGCATGCCAGATCTACTGATCCCTGTCACTGGGATCAGTTAGATCTGTCATGTCCCTGTCAACCCCGCCCCCCCACAGTTAGAACACACCCAGGGAACATAGTTAACCCCTTCACTGCCCCCTGCAGGTTAACCCCTTCACTGCCAATGACATTTACACAGTAATCAGTGGACATTTAAATTTCTGATTGCTGTATAAATGTCATTGGTCCCAAAAAAGTGTCAAAAACGTCCGACATGTCCGCCCCGATATCGCATTACCGATAAAAATCGCAGATCGCCGCCATTACCAGTAAAAAAAAAAATAAAATAATAAAAACGCCATAAATCAATGTCCATAGTTTGTAGACGCTATAACTTTTGCGCAACCCAATCAATAAACGCCGATTGCGATTTTTTTTAACCAAAAATATGTAGAAGAATATGTCGGCCAAAACTGATGAATAAATTTATTTTTTATTTTTGGATATTTATTATAGCAAAAAGTAAAAAAATATTGTTTTTTTAAAAAATTGTTGCTCTTTTTTTGTTTATAGCGGCGATCAGAAATGACACAGAGGCGATCAAATACCACCAAAAGAAAGCTCTATTTGTGGGAAAAAAAGGACGCCAATTTTGTTTGGGTACAACGTCGCACGACCGCGCAATTGTCATTCAAAGAGCGACAGCGCTGAAAACTGAAAATTGGTCCGGGCAGGAGGGGGGTTTAAGTGCCCAGTAAGGAAGTGGTTAATCTACAAACTGAGGTCTGTAGGCATGGACCATAGGGTTTGTTCTTGGATAGAAAACTAGTTACAGGGGCGCATCCTAAGGATGGTGATAAATAACGTGTACGCAGGTTGGTCTGGAGAGATAAGTGGGGTACCCCAAGGCTCTGTCCTAGGACCAATTCTGTTTAATGTATTCATTAATGATATAGAGGTTGGTATAAATAGCTCAATCTCAGTTTTTGCGGACTTCACAAAAATAAGTAAGGCCATAACTTCACAGCAGGATATAGAAATTTTACAAGACGCCCTCGATAAAATTTATGGGGCGGGCAACTATATGACAAATGAGGTTTAATATTGAAAAGTGTTAAGTTGGTGGCTAAAAAAAAAACACAAGTTATTCACTAGGGGGAGAACCTCTGGGGGGAATCCAGTATGGAGAAAGATCTGGGGGTCCTAGATGAAGACAGACTTAGCAATAACATGCAATGTCAAGCTGTGGCAAGCAAATCTAGCAGACTATTAGCATGCATTTACCACTTCTCGTCTGGCCTATAGCAAAATGACAGCTGGGTGGTGGTTCCGTTATCCTGACCGGGCGTCATATGATGTCTTTCAGGATAACCCGCGTTCGTGGCAATCGGTGGTGCAGTGTGTCAGTCTGACACACCGCATTACCGATCTCGGTAAAGAGCTTCCATGGGAAGCTCTTCGCTACGTGATTCAACCGTGACCAATCATGGCTGGTCACAGTGTAAACAGAAAGAGCCGTGGGTCGGTTTTAGAGGAGAGCTAATCGGCAGCTCTCCTGACGGGGGGGGGGGGTCTGCACTGATTGTTTATCAGTGCAGGACCACCAGGGAATGCCCACCGGGTCCACCAGGGAATGCCCACCCAGGGACAACCAGGGAGACCACCAGGGAAGCCCACCCTGACCACCAGGGAGCCCACTCTAGACCATCAGGTAAGGAGCACAATGCCCAACATGGATGGCACTCAGTGCCTATCTTGGATGCCACCCAGGACCACCAGGGAATGGCTCCAAAAAAGTGCCATCTGTCATTGCCACCCATTAGTGCCACCTATGAGTGCCCGTCAGTGCTGCTTATCAGTGCCTCCTATCAGTACTGCATATATGTGCCTCATCAGTGCCCATCAATGCCACCTCAGTACCAATCAGTACTACCTCACCAGTGCCCGTCTGTGATGGACAAAATGTACTTATTTACAAAGTTTTGTGACCGAAACAAAAACAAACTTTTTTTTTTTCCCAAAATTTTCGGTCTTTTTTTATTTGTAGCACAAAAAAATAAAAACCCCAGAGGTGATCAAAAATCACCAAAAGAAAACTCTATTTATGGGAAAAAAAAGATAAAAAAGATTTTTGGTTACAGTGTCGCATGACAGTGCAATTGTCATTCAAAATGCCACAGCGCTGAAGCTGAAAATTGGTCTAGGCGGGAAGGGGGCTAAGTGTCTGGTATTGAAGTGGTTAAAAAGTTAATTAACTCCAGAGAGAAAACGTTAATCCTACCACTGTAGAAAACTCTGGTTCGGCCACATCTGTAGTATTCTGTCCAGTTCTGGTCACCAGTCCTCAGAAGGGATGTGCTGGAACTGGAGAGAGTACAGAGAAAGGCAACAAAATTATTAATGGGACTGAAGGACCTCAATTACAAGGAACGAATTGCAGGCACTAAATTTATTCTTCTTGGAGAAGAGACAATGGGAGGATATATGATAGCGCTATACAAATATCTCAATGGTGATCCCAGCGTAGGAAGAAAACTATTCTTTCTCGGGGAGTGTAGAAAGACATGAGGCCACTCCATGAGATTGGAGAAGTGGTTTAAGCTTAAGCTAGTTTTAAAAGATTTATGGACATGCATCTTGGTGAACACCATATACAGGGATATGGGAAATGATTATTGACATGAACACACATACCCCAATTACACAGGTTGAACTGGATGAATTTGTGTATTTATTAAACCTTAAGGCTGGGTTCACACTGCAGCGATGCGGGAGCCCTGCGAATTCACTGCGGGTTCCCGCATCGCATGTCTCTGAACGGCAGTTCACACTGCCATATACGAACTCTGGGCAGTGTCAATACAATGTTAATGACACCCCCAAATCAGTTCGCATATCGCACTGCGAACTGCAAACTCGCACAGGAATCAGATCACATGGTGTGAAAAAAAAGGGTCCTGTGCGAGTTTGCTCCAATTGCGATGCAAATTCAGCCATACAATCTCTATGGCTGATTTTGCATCGCACAGAGATCAGTGCGGTGCGAATCATATGCGATCTCTGAGATCGCTGTAGTGTGAATCCAGCCTAACAACTATGAAAAATGCTCAGGTTTGCAGGAACACCACACATCCATGCACATGCTAGTTACACTCATGCTGATAGTTGCATATCATCTTCACCCAATGAAAATGGCCACCAGATTTTGTGGGTTGCAAGTGGTTTCATGTGTTTTTAAAGGAACTAATGACAACTCCATCTTTGCATGGTGATGAGATGGGGCTGTTTTGTAAATCCCTTATCAGAGAAACCAATTGTTTCATCTATCTGCCTCCAACTGAATATGACCATGATTTACTGGATATGTCACAAATGGATGTTAAGGAGGTATGCTATTCAAAAAAAAAGTACCTTGTTGATTGCTCACCCAAAGGCAGAGGAAGAGAAGCAATTCCGTCATGATGTACAAGACATTCTTGATAGCTCTGTGTATCATGCAAGTTAACTGCAGTAGAATGAATATAAATTAAAGGTTATTACTTTAACATTTTTATCAAATTAGAAAGTGGAACTTTCACTGCGAAATCCAATTAACTTTCCTATACTATGAATTGTTGGTATGATTTTTAGAGAATTCTAAATTTAATTATTCTTGATTGGAGGAAATAAAAACAATAAACAAATAGTCCTATTTACAATGTGTATGTATGTTTTCCGATCAAGTAATGGAATTCCAATTTTCTTTATAGTCCATTGAAGGACATTGCACTTCATATTCATACGCAATGGGCAATACAATTATTTAACAAGATCTATGGACTTTATGGGCCCAAAAATACATATATAAGATTGAATTTCACCTTTATTGATACACATTTAAAAACATTGAAATCAGTGAACAATGACAGTGCATAAAAAGCACCCTTAGTAGGACATGGTATATTTACTGTTAAATATTCATATGCCTACAGGCTTAAGGTAGCATATGGTTTTTCCTGCTAAAGATGGCTTGACATGTTTCACAGTATATACCATGTCCTACTAAGGGTGCTTTTTATGCATTGTCATTGTTTGCTGATTTCAGTGTTTTTAAATATGTATCAATAAAGGTGAAAATCAGTTTTATATATCTGTACTTTTGTGCCTATTGAGTCCATGGATCTTGCTAAATATTTGCATTGCTCATACTGTAAGTGCGACGTGACATATTTTACATTTTCTGTGTCTTTGCATTTCCACTTAGCAAGTACCCATAAGTTCTCCTTATAACATTTCATACACAGTGGGTTTTACTGCTGCTCACTAAGGATTGAACACTAGGCACAGAAACATTGAAGGCAAGCCCTTAGGGGTTACAATCTCATTTTAACTATCCTGCTTCGTTTTTTGTTTTAGTGTCCTAAACCTAAAGAAATTTTCTTAAAAGGTCTGCCGCTGAACCTGGAAAACCTTTTTTGATGGGTGTGAGACTAGGGAAATTTTTAACTTTTGCAACATTTATTTCTCTAACTGGGAGTGGACCATCAGGGGTCACCTGTCAACCCTGGCCATTCTTTTTTCAGAGGCAGTTTGCCTCACATTCAATGATACTGACCGTAAAGTGATTGTAAAGGTCCTCCTCTTCTGGGGTCCCCCGATGGTGCTTCTGGCTCCTCCCCTCTTCCCAGTGCCCCCACAGGAAACCGCTTGCTTATGGGGGTGCTCATGTGGCCTTGATCCTGATCCGGGCTCTGCGTGTCCATTGACACACACAGCATGGTTTTGCTCTACCCCCCACACTCCCTCCTCACTGGATTTGATTGGCTCGCTCTGGTGCCTCCATGTTCATTGAGTAGGGAGAGAGAAGAGAGAGCTTCTGCTCTTGGGCACAGCACTGGATTGAGACTGGGCTGAGGTAAGTACTTGGGAGGGGGGGGACACTGAGCGATCAGCACTCTTTAATTGCTCAGTTCTCAGCATTCTGTAAGCAGAGAACTGAGGACTGTCTGTCTCCATCTCTTTGCGCTGCTGGCTGACGTGCTCACTGGAGTGCTGAAATATGGAGGGGAGTGGCTGGCTCGGGCTCCAATTGGCTCACTGAGAGGCTGAGCCAGCTGCCACTCTGATGTTCTGGGTGGATCCTGACCATATGGTTAGGATCTTTTCAGAGCCTGGACCATGATCTGTCACGTCAGCCAGCAGCAGGCTTCAGCCTGCTGTAGGCTGGAAAGGGTCCGAGGAGTGCAGATCTAACTGCAATCTTGTGATCCATAGGAGAAGTATAGCCAAAATAGCTTTGGCTATACTTCTTCTCCTTAAATATACTATATATGTAAACATTAGTGAAAATGTTTACTGAGCAATAATGAATTCCCTACCATGGCCTCTCCAGTTTTTGTCGATCTACTAGGCCCAGCATAGTACACATATACTTTAAAGAATAAATGCAGCACCATTATCAGTTCATATAATTAATCACTAGTATACAGTGCTCCATTTAAATAATACATATTATCTCAAACCAATGCCAAAGGAACTGCCCCAATCAAAATATGCAGGTCTATGATTTTTCTTTACAGAAGCCTCTGATACAAAACACTGTACATTCAATATACATACAACAGGTAAAAAAAAAAAAAATGTACTGTACATTAACTTATAGAATTTTTGAAATACCAGGACCTTACTCTCAACAAATGTTGCATATGTGTTGCCACATGAAAAATATCATGTCACCAAAGTCATTTTCCTTTCCAAGATTTCAAGAACAAAAATGGGCCTAATTCTTAAGCTAGGTACACACTATCAGTTTTTAGCCATTGGTTGAGAGCGCTGACCGGATGCAGATCGGCAGATCTTTTTCGGTCATGCCCCATCGACATAGGATAGGCTGCTGTACACATGGGTCGAAAGTCGAACGGTTTGTGCTCAAACGACCGATATTCGGCCCGTGTGTGCTGGGCTTTAAAGCGGTAGTAAACCCATGCATTTAACAGGTTAAAAACCAGTCACATTTCCGGCATGTGCCGGAAATGTAACACTCCCATTGGTTGTGCTCTAAACCAAACTGTCAAGCCATCCAATTGCTGGTGTCATAGCTGATCACATGTGCAGCATTATAGCAGTTGTAGATTAAACAGAGGCCAAGATGGCAGCTTCCTTGGCTGAAAATGATAGGAGGGTTTACTACCACTTTAAATGGATTTTCCTGGATGTTTCCTATTATATAGAAGGTTGCTTGCAGAGTGCAAAACAAAACATGCCTAAACTAGCCGTACACGGCTTGATTTTTTTTTTCTCATTTGGCTTGTGATGGATGTTAAATTTTCACTGCTGGCTACTGTTTTCAGCAGCTGGGGCACCTGGTTCAGGTGTTTTTTAAATCAACTTTCTCCTACGTTCACTGACAGACGCAGCTCTTCATGACTTTGTGGGGTTTTAGGTTCGTCCTACTAGGAGTTAACTAGGCAGGGAAAAGAATCAGCTGGCCCCTCCCTTGTTGTAGGTCCTTTTAGGTAAATTTCACCATCATTTGGGAGGATAGTAAAAGTCGGTTCCTTCGACGGTAGAACCGGAGACAAATTAGATGTTGACGATATTACGACGTGTACACTAGTCGATACTGTGGTCGTTAACCTACCGAACTGTCAAACCAAATCTCGTGTTGGTTACCCTCACAATGTAAAGGCCGTGTACGGCCTTTACACTGACCAAAAATTGGACAATTTACGTACCCAAATGATGGCGAAATTTCGGGTCGTGTGTGCCCGGCTTATAGCCAGCAAACTCGTGTTTGGCAAGCTGAAAGCTGGGTACACATGTCGTCGGATAGGATACAGCTACCCCGTACTGGCTT
>BLSH010506761.1:3622-49372 GCA_018402905.1 Glandirana rugosa | reverse complement strand
GCACTCTCTGATTCCTACCTTTGTACAAGGTGTGCGACATGTGGCGCCTCGGGTGAAATTTCGGATGGCTCCGTGGGATCTGAATCTGGTGTTTTCTGTTCTTCAGAAACCACCTTATGAAATACTCAGGGAGATTCCCTTACAACTTCTGTCGCAGAAGGTGGCCTTCTTAGTCGCCTTTACTTCTGCCAGACGAGTATCGGAATTGACTGCACTATCGTGCAAGTTTCCTTATTTGGTAATGCTTAGGATAAGGCGGACTTGCGACCCCTTCCTTCTTTTCTCCCGAAGGTAGTTTCTTCTTTTCTTATCAATGAAGATATTGTCCTGCCTTCTTTGTGCCCTCGTCCATCGCACCCCAAGGAGTTGAGTTGCATATTTTGGACGTAGTAAGGGCCTTAACAGTGTATTTGGCTGCTACAGCTCCTTTTCGTAAGGCTGGCGCCTTGTTTGTTGTGCCTGAAGAACCGCACAAAAGGTCTGGCGGCCTCTTCGGATACGATTTCTCAGTGGATTTTTAAAAAAAAAAACAAAAAAACCGTGACCCATGTGTATTCTGTTCGGGGCAAGGTTCCCCCTTTTTTTCCGGTCACGGCTCATTCTACCCGGGCGGTTAGTACTTACTGGGTTGTCAGACACCAGGCTTCGGTGTCACAGGTGTGCAATGCGGCCATTTGGGCCTCGGTTCACCCTTTTTACTAAGTTTTTATTAGTTGATGTGTTCACATCTTTGGATGCTGCCTTTGGCTGCAGGCTCTGCAGGTGGTAGTGTAGGCGCCTCTGACGCCTTCTCAGAGGTTCAGTTGGGTACAGTTGTTTGCGTTTACCCACCCCTCTTTTTTGACACAGCTTGGGGACGTCCCCACAAAGTCATGAAGAGCTGCGTCTGTCAGTGAACGTAGGAGAAAAAGGGATTTTATTATAACTTACCGTAAAATCCTTTTTTCCGAGTTCACTGACAGACGCAGCACCCACCCCTCTGGGCTCTGTTTTGGTACGGCTTGTGTACGAACTGAAGAGCTATTCTGTGAGGGGGTTTGATGTAGGGAAAGAGGACGGCCCCCAAGGGAGGGGCCAGCTGATTCTTTTCCCTGCCTAGTTAACTCCTAGTAGGACGAACATAAAACCCCCACAAAGTCATGAAGAGCTGCGTCTGTCAGTGAACTCAGAGAAAAGGATTTTACGGTAAGTTATAATAAAATCCCTTTTTTGTCAAGCTTGGTGGTGCTTGTAGGACTACCCACAGATTAAATTTCAGCTGATTACATAGGGCAGGCTCTGCCAGTTCAGTGGGGAATCTGTCCACTGATCCCCGCTGAGCAGGTGGATGGCTGGTCCGTGTCTGCTTCGCTTATGCAGACACAGCCCGCTCTCCTCTGTGGGTGGTCAGATGTAAATGGACTGCCTGTCTGTTTACACCCAACTGCCATTTTATCCACTAGGCGAATGGGGAACGGATCCCGATCTGGTTTGATCAGATCGATTGGATATTGGTGGGTGTAAATAGACACATGTCCATTTACATCCGCTGCTCCATAGAAGATAATGAAGGGTCTGACCTAATCAGTCTGCCCATGTGAAAGGAGCCTTAGCAGTAACCACTGAAATTTGAGTCATCTATGGACAGTCTTAATCCCATGCACATGGACTAAATATCAGTTGAAATCAGCTGGTACAGTAGATACCAGCCGACGTTCGGCCCATGTGTACAGGTGCCTGTTTGACAGAAGCCGATCTCGCCACTGGCTTCTGTCAAATGAGCATGCCTGAAAACCAGCAGCTGATTGGCATCCAATCAGCACTCTCAGCCAATGGCTGTGAGCACTGACCAGTGTATTCTGGTGGGTCCCCCTTTCAGAACACAATAGCACAGCGGGGGGATTGCTGTACTAACATCGGATAATTAGTGCAAATAAGATTCTAGTGTAAATAACATTATTATTAGTTTGACATAATACATATCCATTTTCAACATAATAGACAGGATATAATCTGCTCACCACATTTTCAAAACTTATCGATTGTTCATTTCCATAGCAATTGATATGCTGTGGAATTGAACAATATTTACACTAGAATGTGAAGCAATTGGGGTCACCCTGGACGAAGCAGGAAGCTGCGAAACGTTGGGGTTTTATGGTCCCTGCACTTCATCTTCTACATGTATATGTATTCTGTATCGCTCCAATGACTGATGTGTCAATTTTATCATGTATTGAATAAAATTTTGAATATTTTAATAAATGGCTGTGATATTGCTCACTACTGAAGGGTGTCCTACAAAATCCCTTTCCTGTTTTAAGCTTTAGCTGCGGACCCTGGCAAGCTACTTAGACATCTTTATACTATGTACTAAACTCCAGGGAGGTGGACACAACTTCATTTATCTATATTTCTGGTTCATAGTTTTTCTTTATATACCCTTAGCTCTATATCACCTAACCTGGCTCTATATCACCTAATTTGGCACTATATACCACTCTAAACATAGGTGCCAACAGTCCCGATTTTCCCCGGACATTCACGATATTTAGACCTTTGTCCCGGGCTGTCCATGTCCTGGGAAAAATTAAGGGAAATTGGCTTTTTCCCGGCAAACCATCACCGGCTGCAGCACCCGGCTGTGAAGAGACATGGCCGCGGGGGATCTTTCGTGTGTACAGTGGAGAGGGGAGGGGCCTCGGACCCAGGCAGCTAATCGGCTTCTCTTTTTAGTGTACAAGTACACTGCAGCCAATTAGCTACTCGGGTCGGAGGCCCCTACCCTCTACACCAGGGATCCTCAAACTACGGCCCTCCAGCTGTTGCGGAACTACACATCCCATGAGGCATTGTAAAACTCTGACATTCACAAACATGACTAGGCATGATGGGAATTGTAGTTCCTGAACAACTGGAGGGCCATAGTTTGAGGACCCCTGCTCTACACCGTACACACGGAAGAGACCTGCTAGCCACATGGAGATCTCACGGGCACCAGAGAGCTGCCATCCGCCCCCCTCCAGCAGGCACCAGGATGTTGCAGGTGAGTGGCCATGCCTGGGGTGATGATGACCTGCTGGACGTTCTGTGTGTTGGGGGGGAGGTACAGAGCGCTGTGTTGAAGGTGCACATCAAGTCCTGTACCATGTCTGCACCCTCTCACCCACCATGTCTGCACCCTCTCACCCAACATGTCTGCGCCCTCTCACCAAACATGTCTGCACCCTCTCATGTACCATGTCTGCACCCTCTCACCCTTTCACCCACCATGTCTGCACCCTCTCACATATCATGTCTGCAACCTCTCACCCTTTCACCCACCATGCCTGCAGCCTCTCACCTGCTCATGTACCATGTCTGCACCCTCTACTGTACCATGTCTGCACCCTCTCCTGTACCATGTCTGCACCTTCTCCTGTACCATGTCCACACCCTCTCTGACAGTCTACTGTACCATCTCCGCAGACTCTCTGACCATCTCTTGTATCATCTCTGCACACTCTCTGACCCTCTCCTTTTCTCTCCTTTTTCCCATTTCTCTCTTTTTCTCTCTCCCTCTTTCTCTTTTTCTCTCTCCCTCTTTCTCCTTTTCTCTCTCCCTCTATCACTCTTTCATCTCAGACTCTAATCACACCCCTGTTTAGCCATGCCCAATATTTAGTTTAAGCCATGCCCATTTTTCCACAGCAGTTTTCTCACTGCTAAGCCACCCCTAATTAAAATAAGACTCCGTCTACTTACAACAAAGTGCCCCTATTCATTTTTTTAGAATGTTGTCAACTATGAGCATGGTGTGCTGTCACTTGAGTGGAGCAACTCTCCTGACAGATGTATGCCTGTCTCCTGGATGGAGCACACACACGTCCCCTGAAGGGAGCCTAGCACTATGGCCAGGCCTCTCAATATAACCGCAATGTGCACCTGGACACACACCCTGCTGGTCTTCAGCAAGACCTGGACACTGGGTTGGAGATTTCTTCCCTCCCAAAGCACTTTGGAATCTCCAAAATCTGTAGAAAATCTGGGAATTTCAAATCTCAGATTGTTGTAAAAACAGTTTACTCTGCTCAAGTCAAAACTGATATTCTGGAGTCCGTCAAGCTGTATCTTTGAGAACCCTGTGTGTCTTCTGCCTATACTCACACAGTGGCAAGGCCTCGCACTATCACAGTGGGCATAGAAAGTCGTCTCAAGCAGATATAGACACAGCAGCTGCTGCTGCCAATATGACAGATGTACGGGTGTCGGTACAACCTGTTTACGAACAGGGCCATGCACCCGCACAGATGGGATGTGTCCATGCAGCTGCCTTCCTATTGACAAGAATGGGACTGCCTGCTGGGGATGCACAGGACACCTGTGAATCCCTGTGCAGGCAAACATGGCCTTCACATGGGTGTACTCTGTAGAACAACCCTGTGAACGAGGCTTAAGTCTGTTTGTGCACAGTACAGGATTGTTTTTCTAAAACTGGAGAGTGCAAAATCTGGTGCCGCTCTGCATAGAAATCCATAGAATCCATAGAAATCCAATCAGCTTTCATGTTTTTTGTCAAAGCTTAATTAACCACTTCAATATCAGGCACTTACCCATCGCACTTTCAATGACAATTGCGCGGTCATGCGACGATCTACCCAAACAAAATTTTTGTCATTTTTTTTCCCCACAAATAGAGCTTTCTTTTGGTGGTATTTGATCACCTCTGGGGTTTTTTTGTGCTACAAATTGTAAGGCTGACTGCAGTTCAGCCTGCATTTGTAGCAGGAGTCTGGGTCACTTATAACCCAGCCTCCTCCTACTGGCTCTCACGGCATTTCCTGGGAAAGTTTTTGCTGAGCTGTGTAGTCATTTCCGGTTTCGGTTTCGCATCGTCCATCTTTTCACAGGGGACAGGCTGGACGTTTCCCGCATTTCTCAGGGGTACCACCGGGGGCCGGGTAAGTCGGGGGGCCATGTATCCCTGCGTCTGGATGGCATTTCACCCGTCAGGACGGGCATACATGTGCTGACATAGTCGGGCGCTCCCTGCGGCAGCAGGACGGGGGCGGGGGATCGGAGCAGCAGGTGGATAGGCATGGCACACTAGACGATGCAGGGTACAGTCTGCAGGGTGCATGGTGCCATGGCTACTTTCCGGCAACCACAGGCACTGGGCGAGTGGTCAGAGAACAGCTGGGTCAGAGTTATCTGCTGACAGTCGGGAGGGGACATGAGGATACACATATTGAGGTTGGTCTGCTTCCAAGTATTGATGCTGGGGTGGTGCATACGTGTTGGTTGGGATTTGTGTCATGTCACCTGTCCAAGTGAGCTTGATCTCTTCAGGCCAGCACAGGGCTCCACATGTAAGTTGCCAAATGTACAGAGCACACATCACTGCGAATCAAGGTGGCTATAGGTGGCAAGGGGTGGTGCACAGCTATGCGCTGCATGTCAGCCGGGCGGCTTGTGGGGGCACTCCTGGGACCAGGGGCACCCCTCCGGATAGTGTGGGGGTCCCCCCCCCAGGGTGAACATGGTCCACTTGTGCTCAACGGCAATCTGACAGGGGTCAGCCTGGTGGGCCTTGTGGATCACGCTTCCTGGCATTGCAACCCTGACATGCCCCTCCTGTCCATGTCACCTAGGGAGCTTGTCTGGCAGTGCATCTAGGCTGTAGGACATGACACTTGGGTTACACTCCTGGGGGGCTCGTGCTGCATCAGGCCAAATGTTTTTTTTTTATTTCATCCATCATTTCTGATAGGGGGAATTTTTTCGCTCTTGTTCGTACTGGCTCAGCTCTCCTTCCGCCCACATTGGGCCATGGAGGAAGGTGCAGCACATCATTTCAATGGAAAAAAAATGTGTTTTCATTTCATCCGGCATTTCTGATAGGGGGAATTTTTTTGCTTTTGTTCGCACCAGCTCAGCTCTCGGAGGAAGGAGCAGCGCATGATTTCATAAAAAAAAAAAAAAAAAAAAAAGCAGTTCTTCAGATTCCCGTGGCAACCCTCTGGCTTTTGCACTGGGCGGGTTGCACTCTCTCCAGGGGATCACACCACAGCCAGACTCCACATGTCAGCTAGGAGGCTTGCAGGAACAGGTGCTCTCCTCCTGTCAGTGTGGGGCATTCCACCAGCACCCCTCCCCCCCCCCAGACAGGATAGTTAGTCCACACGGTGTTCGGCCGCATCCTGCCAGGGGTCAGTCCCTGCAGGCCGTACAGGACACGTTCTCTTGCAATCCACCTCTGGCATGCTCCTCCTGCTACCATATGTCACCTGGGGTGGTCTTTTTGGTGGCACATTTTACACAAGGGCAGTAGGTCATTTCAGATGGGCCCACACTAGTGTTGCATCAGGCCACGGTCATTTATGGGTCATTACTCGGCCCACATTCCGGGATCACTGTGGAGGGACTCATGTGCTATGTGTGCAATACAGCATTTCGAAAAAAAAAAAAAAAAAAAAAAAAAAATATATATATATATATATATATATATATAAAATCCAGCAGCTTGTAGGGGGAATTCTATGGTCTTGCTTATTGGTACAGCTCTCCTTCCGCCCACGCCGGGCCTTGGAGGAAGGAGTAGCACCCCAATCCCCCCCCCCCCCCAGGTAGAATGTTCAGTCTGCTTGGCAACCTGCCAGGGGTCAGCCCTGTGGGCCATGCAGGACATGCACCCTTGCGATGCACCTCTGACATGCTCCTCCGGTTGCAGGTTACCAGGGGAGGTTGCTGGCGGGCATCTTACATGGCAGTAGGACCTTACAGATGGGTCCACACTCCCGTAGATTGTGCCGCATCAGGCCACGGACATTTCATTAGCCATCATTCGGCCCATGTTTTGGGGCCATGGGGGAGGGGTAGATGGGTTCATTTCAATTCAGCATTTCTTTTTCCAAAAAAAAAAAAATAGTAAAATCAAAGGAAGGGGGGGACAGGTTGCTCATGCGGGACTTACACAGACGTTTTTCCATTTCAGGGTAAGGTTACTACAGTAAGCTTCATGCGGCAACAGGTAACTTACCACAGGGTATGCTTCCATTTCATACAGCACAGCTCATAGGGGAGTTTCTTTGGTCTTGCTGGTACGGCTCTCCTTCTGCCCACTAGGGCCTCGGGGGAAGGAGCAGCACATCATTAAAAAAAAAAAGTTGCACTCAACCCCACGTGGCAACTAGTATCTTACCATGTCAAGTGCTCGCTTCCATTTCTGCCAGCATGGCTTGTAGGGGTATTACTTTCTGATATTCATCTTTTCGGCTCTCCTTCCGCCCAGACCAGGGCCACTGAGGAAGGAGCAGCATATCATTCCAACTAAAAAAAAAAAATTTTCCCTGGGTCAAGATATCAGGTTGTAGCTTCTTATTTTGTTACCTTTCTTAGTTTACCGTTCACCACGCTCAAGCGAACTACCGCAGCCTGCACAGTCAGTAGACAGATTGGTGAGTGTTTCTCAGGGCAGGCGGGCTGGTTTGGTCTGGAAGGATCATGTGCCAGGGATAGGTAGCTTAAGTATCAGGTCCCCTCTCTTTAGTCATTTGATTAGGATGGCAGAGAGTCTTTGCTGCGAATTACATTTCACTCAGTTCGGTAGGTACGAGTTGGTTAATTTCTATCTCACACCGATAGGTTGGGGGTAGGTTGGCATTCCACCAGCACATTGTCACGACCTGTCACGTCTACAGGTCTCACAGATTGTATTGAGCGTTTGTTAATTGGCTTGTGCGGTGGCAAGTCTGCACATCTGTGTCACATACGTCATACGCATTTCATACGTCACACACATTTCATTTCTCATACCTCATACAGGTGCCTGTCACGTCTTCAGGTACTCTTAGGTCTGAGCAACCTTTTTTAATTGCCTGTGTACGCCCAGGCAGCCCCTCCATTTGATTACGTCTATCATATGGAGGTACAAAGGGTAGGCGATTCCAGGTTTATACGGCTGACGTCATTTCATAGATCACTGTAACATGCTCATGCACTTTTTTCTTGATTACGTAGGTCATGTCACAAGCCGAGGATATAAGAGAGTACCCATCCAACCCCCCATCGCCCTCCGAACATGGGGGGCTCCCCTTTTCTGAGATCTTGGACTATTCCCAAACTGATGACGGAACTGCAACTTAGGGGCATCTCATATCCAGCTTCGGCAAGAAAAGCAGAATTATTTAGACTTTTGTTCTCAAGAGCCTCAAGGTCAGACCCAGAACAAGTGACCCTACGCTCAGTAGTGTCCTTTTTATCTCAGAGTCGTGCTACTCTAGTTCTTTGGTCACCTCTGGGCTAGAGCTAAGGGCCAGGGTGGAAGCTTTGGAAAGTCGTCTGCATGCGGTGCCGGATGGGGCGGCCGTGTCAGGGCTTTTCGGAGGCCCTGGCACTCCAACGGTGCCAAGTAGTGCACTTGCTTTATCAGGTACCAGTGTAGGTTCTCCCTTGGTCACTTCAGTGCATTTTATCCCGGCAAATATCAAGAAGGACATACTGGAAAGGAAAGACGTTAATAGGTCTTGACTAAGCCGGGTGAATGTTCCCTTGCTATGGGTCTGGTTGGAGGAGCACCCTTCTTCCACTATCAGGGAATTTTTTGATCTCAGGTTTTGCTACGGGCTTTCACACCGGTTTCGTTGCCCTTCCGCAAACGATCTTTGATGCTCTAACCTACAATACCATAGTAGTAACGTGGATGCATTGGTGCAATCGGAAGTCGACAAAGGGTTCGTGATAAGCCTATTTCCGGAACCACCTTTTTGACAGCTGGAGGGTCAGTCCGATCGGAGTATCCAAAGGCAATTTTAGCAATAAACTTAGCTTGGCTATGACTTGTCAACCCCTCATTCTTCATAAGGTCATCAGCCTTATTTGAGTTTTATCCTATAGTAGCTGCCGCTCAGGTCTGGGGTCACATGTGGGTCGGGCAAACGGTTAATTTCTTCACAGACAATGTAGCTGCCGTTGAAATTATCAACAAGGCTAAATCTTTAGTAATCATGGCCTTCCTACGCAGGTTGACTTGGCTCTCACTTCAAGGGAATTTTGACGTCAATTGTGTTTTTGTAAGAGGCGTAGAGAACGTGGCGGCTGACCATTATCACGCTTTAATTACTCATTATTTTTCAACAGGTCCCGGAGGCAGACCAGTGGGCCACCCCGTGTCCGGGTTACTCCCTGCTCAGGCTGGATTGAGCCTTTTTCAGGCCGGGGCCAGGGAGCTGATCACTAATTCTCTCTTAGCGAATACTAGGAAAGCATGTGACACAACTTGGCAGGCTTTTCAGTCTTTCAGACTGGTTCAGTATTCAGTATATTCTAGCGTTTATTTCTTTTGCCACTTTAAGTCAATGCTATCTTTCTCTACCATCAGAACCTATGTGGTAGGAATCCAACATTTCAGGTCAATGCAGCACCCGAACGAACCTACCCTGTTTGCTGTGCATCCCATTAGGGCCATTCTAAAAGGGATACAGGAAAGCAGCCCGCCAACTTCAGTCGGCAGATGCCCGGTTACAGGGCAACTATTTCAGACATACTCTCTACGGCACCGTTCGGGATACAAGCTGATCTGGTTATCAAAGCTACCATGTATCTAGCTTCTATGGATTCTTAGGCCAAGCAAATTTTCAGTTTCAGGCCCGCAGTCCTGTGTTGATCAAGCACTTAACAAGACACCGGGGTCATTTTAGGCTGCACTTAGGGACATGCAAGACAAGTCAAATGGGTCCCGGAACAGATATTAGATACTTTGAAATGAACTGGTGTCCAGTCAAGGTTGGATGCCTTAATGTCGCAGCTGAAGGGGGAATGCAAGGATGGCCATTACTACTGTTTCCTAGGTCTCCACTCTCGCCCACACAGTTTGTAAAACATGTTCGCTTTTTCTGTCGAGATTGAAGGTAAACCCGAGAGAATACACAGGTCACTCCTTTAGGATTGGTGCTGCCTCGGCGGCTCCTCAGCAGGGAGTCCCGACACACATTATTAGGAAACTAGGCAGGTGGAAGTCCTCTTGCTATGCTAGGTATATACCTGAACCTTTTGTCGAAATGTCAAGGGCTTTCGCTTGGTTGGTGTATTAAATATTGTATTTGCTATTATAAAGGGCTATACTTCTTGCATCCTATCTGTTCATTTTTGCTCCCTTAAGGCACACTGACCTTGTGACCATGGCACACCTCAGGTCACTGTCCAGGCACTGGACCATGTCATTCCATTTCCCAGACACCTTAAAGATTCCAAGTACAAATTGTAAGGCTGACCGCAGGTCAGCCTGCATTTGGAGGAGGAGTCTGGGTCACTTATAACCCAGCCTCCTCCTCCTGGCTCTCACAGCATTTCCTGGGAAAGTTTTCCCATCCTCCCGTCCCCTATTTTATGGTTCATATTCACTATCATTCTAATTGGGTATGCCCCCTTAAGGCATACTGACCTTGTGACCACGGCACACCTCAGGTCACTGTCATGGCACTATGTCATTCCATTTCCCAGACACCTTAAAGATTCCGAGTACAAATAAAAAAAAAAAGACCGAAAATTTTGAAAAAACGTTTTTTCTTTGTTTCTGTTACAAAACTTTGTAAATAAGTAAGTTTTCTCCTTCACTGATGGTCACTGATGAGGCTACTCTGACGGGGACTGATGGGGCAGTACTGATTGGCACTAATGAGGCGGCACTGATGATTAGGCACTTATATGCAGCACTGATAGGCGGCACTGATAAATAGCACTGACGGGCACTGATAGGTGGCACTGATAAGCGGCACTGATGGGCTCTCATAGGCGGCACTGATGGACACTCATAGGTGGCACTGATGGGCACTGATAGGTGGCACTGGGCACTGATAGGTGGCACTGATATGTGGCATTAATAGGTGGCACTGGTGGGCACTGATAGGTGACACTGATGGGCACTGATGGGCAGCACTGATAGATGGCATTGTTAGGCAGCACTGCTAGGGAGGCACTGGTGGGCATCACAGATGGGCACTGAGTGCCATCCCTATTGGCAGTTGTTTGCCATACCTGGATGTCCCTGGTGGGCTTCCCTGGTGGTCCTGGTTTGGCTCCCTGACTGTCCTGAGTGGGCTCCCTGGTGGTCCTGGGTGGCGATCCTTGGGGAGGCTGCACTGATAAACAATCAGTGCAGACCCCCCTGTCAGGAGAGCCACCTATCGGTTCTCATCTACTCGCGTCTGCATACGCGAGTAGAGGAAAAGCCGATATACATCTCTTTCTGTTTACACTGTAATCAACTGTAATTTGTCACAGCTGATCACGTGGTAAAGAGCTTCTGACAGAAGCTCTTTACCACGATCGGAGATGCGGTGTGTCAGACTGACACACCACACCACCGATCGCCGTGCTGCGCGTCCCCGCAGGCGCGCGCCGGCTTGTTATCCTACTGGACGTCATATGATGCCCAGTCAAGATAACAGAACCACTTCCCAGCCGCCATTCTGGATATGGAGGTAGGGAAGTGGTTAAACAAGTTGAAGTTACAGTAGATGCTGATTGGCTACCATACACAGCTGCATCAGATTTTGCACTGTCCAGTTTTAGTGAATCAACACCAACACCAACTGAACAAAGCACAATAAACTATAAAGTATAAGCCAGGCTAGTCCCCACTGTGACCCCTGAAGCATAGACTGAGTGAGAAAATGGGAGGTGACTCTTATTTGCATGGCCCATTCAGCAACATTTCAGAAACAAACCTGCTTGTTCTAGCAGCAGCTGAATTAGTTCAGATGATACAGAAAATTGGAGCGGTTACTGTTTGTACAGCTCTGCAAATCTGTGTGCTAAAGCCTGATGTTATCTTTTCAACGAGGCATTTGAACAGTTGAACATAACCATTTTATGGGTTTTGTATTGGCGGACCAGCCAGTTATATTGATGTATATTACTGTATCTGGCTAGATTCAAGATCATCTTCTGCTGTTGCATTCAACAAGTGTATAACTATCTGGATTACAGCTGACGCTGGGAGCTAAACAGGTTAGTGTGTTGTTAGGTTGTATTCTCTGTTTCTTGCATTTTCAGGGAATACATTGTACCAGGAGGCCAAAGATGTGTTTAAAAAAAAAAACCCCAAAAACATTTAAATTCTGATAAAGCTGCCTTTAGTTTCATAGAACTGACATTTCACCATAGCTATAGATCAGACTCAGACCTGCCCTAGAAAATGGCAGTTGGAATCTGAAAGTAGTTGTGGGGATTTCAGGAAAAATAAGATGTAGCATAATGACCTAATGAAACATGAAGATTAAGGCTGCTCATGGAGGATTCCTGGATATCTTTTATGTACATGTGAGATCAGAGGGAAGAATAGTGTCTTCCACGGTAAACCATCAAATGCATTTTTTAAAACTTAAACTCAAGAGCAAAACATGTAATATATTACATCCATAGATGTAGTGGCTGCTTTAGTTTTCTTTTTTCAGCCTTCTTTCCTTTATTTTCACCTAAAATGCTGGGAGGGACACACTAGATGACCCGCTGTGCAAGCAAACTTACTGTATGGGCCAGTGTGAACAGGCCCTAATTAATATCGGCCATATTTTCAAACATTGAACATGCATTTGACAGCACCCAACCCCATGTTCAGAAGGGACCATGCACAGAGGGTAATAGGTACTCTGTTCTTTTTATAATTACTTGTTCCCAATAACACTGTTACTGTTATGGGATGGTCAACGTTATAGGATGTGTTACTCTGATGGGATGGTTTAGTTAATTAAAAACTAAACTTTTTATGTAATGCTGGTATGCTTGTACTGTTGACATCTCAATAAAAAATTGGTTTAGATTTAAAAAAAAAACCTAAACTTTGGTTTTCTTTGCCTGGCAGTACTGTTTAAATGAAATCTTGAAAGCTAAATCTGGTATGTTTACCCAATAATTTCCTTATACAGATACGTAATATAATGAATATACTGCACATTCTTCATGCCATAGCCAAAGGCAATCACTGATTCAGTCACTGACTGGGCCATAAGGGGTGCTTGGGCGTCGCCTCCCCACCGCTGACAAGAAGAAAAAAAAGTCAGCCCAGCCCTCCTGCAGGAGGCACCGTTATATTGACTTTTCTTTTTTTTTTTTTTCCTCGGCTCCTTGCTGTCAGCTGACAGCAAGTAGTGAGCCAATTGGTCAGTCATAAAAGACTATGTGTGTGCGCTGAACAGGCGCACACACATAGTCTGATTGGCTGCCACCTGAGCCATCAGAGCCAATGACGCTCTGTCATTGGATGCCGTGGGCGGGGTCGGGACTATGGCGGACGTGCTGGCTGCGTGATTACTCATGCAGACGCAGCACTCCGCTGGGACTTCTGTGCAGACCGTCCACGAGGAGAGGAGGACAGTCCACTGCCACTCCACTGCCAGCCAGGCTCCAGCCCATTCACCACAAGTGCAGGCTCTGCACCCTGTTAGCCCGCTCTCCGCAAGCCGATCTCTGCACACTCCTGCCTGCCTATTACATGGGGTAAGTGTGGGACTTGTCCCGACTTCGGGGGGCGGGGAGGGCGCGAGCCCCTATCTGGGACCCTGTATACCCCTATCTGGATACTGTATACCCTATCTGGTGACTGTATACCCTATCTGGGACCCTGTATACCCTTTCTGGGACCCTGTATATCTCGATCTGGGACTCTGTATACCCTATCTGGGACTCTGTATACTCTATCTGGGACCCTGTATACCCTATCTGGTGACTGTATACCCTATCTGGGACCCTGTATACCCTATCTGGGGCTCTGTATACCCTATCTGGGACCCTGTATACCCTATCTGGTGACTGTATACCCTATCTGGGATTCTGTATACTGCTATCTGGGGCTCTGTATACCCTATCTGGGACCCTGTATACCCTATCTGGGACTCTGTATACCTCATCTGGGACCCTGTATATCCTATCTGGGACCCTGTATACCCTATCTGGTCACTGCATACCCTATCTGGGACCCTGAATACCCTATCTGGGGCTCTGCATACCCTATCTGGTCACTGCATACCCTATCTGGGACCCTGTATACCCTATCTGGGGCTCTGTATACCCTATCTGGGACCCTGTATACCCTATCTGGTGACTGTATACCCCATCTGGGACCCTGTGTACCCCTATCTGGTGACTGTATACCCTATCTGGGACTCTGTATACTGCTATCTGGGGCTCTGTATAACCTATCTGGGACCCTGTATACCCTATCTGGTCACTGCATACCCTATCTGGGACCCGGTATACCCTATCTGGGGCTCTGTATATCCTATCTGGGACCCTGTATACCCTATCTGGTGACTGTATATCCCATCTGGGACCCTGTATACCCCTATCTGGTGACTGTATACCCTATCTGGGACTCTGTATACCTTGTCTGGGGCTCTGTATACCCTATCTGGTGACTGTATACCCTATCTGGGACCCTGTATACCCTATCTGGTGACTGTATACCCTATCTGGGACTCTGTATACCCCTATCTGGGGCTCTGTATACCCTATCTGGGACCCTGTATACCCTATCTGGTGACTGTATACCCTATCTGGGACTCTGTATACTGCTATCTTGGGCTCTGTATACTGCTATATGGTGACTGTATACTGCTATCTGGGGCTCTGTATACTGCTATATGGTGACTCTGTATACTGCTATCTGGTGCTCTGTAAGTGTATATTGCTATCTGGTGACTCTGTATACTCCTAACCAGTGACTCTGTATACCGCTATCTGGTGATTCTGTATACCCTATATGGTGATGCTGGGCTGTATACTCCTGACACAAGGGGTGGAAACTATAAGGGGTGGGGCTTATGAGAAGTAGGAGGGGTCAAAAAGGAAGGGCAGGATCTAGCTCCCCCATCCTAAAATTTCACCAGCCGCCACTGTAATAACCCCCAGAATTGGTGACAGTTTATGTAAAAATAATCCCAGCATTGGTGTCAGTTTACATAATAACAATCCCCAGCATTGGTGCCAGTTTCTGCAGGAACCCCCTGCATTATGCCCTAGCAATAGTGCCAGTTTACAAAATATTAACCCCCTGCATTGCCGCCTATTTTTGCAATAATAACACCTATGCTGGTGGTCAATGGTGTTGTGCTTTTTAAATCCCCCCTGCATGATTAGTGGCAGCGCTATTTAAAACACGCTTCCCCATCGGTGGTCAGTGGTGGTCTTGATTAACCCCTTTGTGTTGCAGTAGTGGCCAGTGGCAATGTTTTTTTAACTCCTTCAGAGGAAGGGGCTGATGACCACTGCCACTGGCCATTAATATATTAGTGATCAGTGGCAGTTCATTAACCACATCATGCTGCATTACTAGGCAGTAGTGGTTTTAGTTAATTAACTAAATTCACCTTCCCCCCAATCACAAAGGCCCCTACACCACGTCAGAGGCCAGGACCAGCAATCATCTACGGTATAGGGCAGAAATCTCTTCCTTGACCCACCCCTGCTAGTGATCGGTAACTTTCTGGATCAGGAACAGGTGAGTATAAGACTGGGAGAGGAGACTGAGGCTGAGTTTACACTAGTCCGATTCTCAAACCGACATTAGGAGCACAAGTCGCATTACGTCACAAAAACAATGATTCTCTATGAGAGCTGTCTTAACTGGTCCGACTTGTGTTTTTCAAAGTTGGACTGACTTTGAAAAAGGTTCCTGTACTACTTTTGTCCGACTTTGATCCTACTTTGGCCCATTGAAAGGCGTTGAAGTCGGATCAAAGTCGGATCAGTGTCCTCACTCATCCGACTTTGGCGTGCAACTTATGCTCTGGGGATGTTGAAGGGGAACTTCACGCCAAATTAAAAAAAAAATGGCATGGGGTCCCGCTATAGGAGCATACCAGGCCCTTTGGTCTGGTACGGATTTTAAGGGAAACCCCCACGCTGAAAAAACAGTGTGAGGTCCCCCCAAAATCCATACCAGACCCTTATCCGAGCACGCAGCCCGGCAGGCCAGGAAAGTGGGTGGGGACAAGCGCGCACCCCCCCTCCTGGACCATACCAGGCCCCATGCCCTCAACATGGGGAGTATGGGTGCTTTGGGGCAGGGGGGGCTCTGCGCCCCCCACCCCAAAGAACCTTGTCCCCATGTTGATGAGGACAAGGGCCTCTTCCCAACAACCCTTGCCGGTGGTTGTCGGGGTCTGCGGGCGGGGGCTTATCAGAATCTGGAAGCCCCCTTTAACAAGGGGGTCCCCAGATGCCGGCCCCCCACCCTATGTAAATGAGTATAGGGTACATCGTACCCCTACCCATTTACCTGGAAAAAAAATGTACAAAAAAAACACACTACACAAGTTTTTAAAATATTTTATTATATCAGCTCTGGCGTCTTCTCCCCTCTCTGGCTCTTCTTTCTTCGGCTCTTTTGCGGGGTCTTCTATCTTCTGAGGGGTCTTCTTTCTTCTCCTTCTCTGCGGCGTCTTCTGCTCTTTTGCTGGTCTTCTCCGCTGTCCTCTTCCCTCTGTTCTTCCTCTCTTCTTCTTCCCATGTTGACACGACGCGATCTCCTTCACGAATGCCCTCTCCGCTGTGTGCTGTGCCTTATTTGGCATGGGGCGGGGCCACCCGCTGACATCACCTGGAGGCCCCGTCCCATATGATGTCACACCCTGGGGCAGAGCTGTGACATCATATGGGGCGGGGATTTTTCATCCGCCTTTCAGGCAGATAGCCGATATCAGGTGCCGATACTCTGTACATTTATTGTCTGTTTTTGCAGCATCCTGCTCTTCCCGATTAGTAACATGCTTTTCCTGTCTTGACCTTACTGCAGACACCTGCACCCCCTGTTGAATATCTTTTGTCAGCCATTGTTTTGCCTTGGCCAATACATCATCAGAAGAGAAAGGATGATTTTTGTATTGAGGATCCAATAGACATGCCATCACAACATTTTTATTCTCTTCATGCTTCTTAAAGTGTTTGTTGAGGCTGTACCTCATGGCCTGCCTGAATGTTTTAAAGCCACGTGTGTTGGATCCTTCATTCTCTTGAAGGAGCATCTTAAGTACTCCCACATGGGATGACAGATGACAAAGATGAGTCTTAATGACTCACCTCTAGTGTCACTTCCTCTATGGAGAAGAGGGTCTCAATGACATTGGCTACCATGTCCCACTAATCAGCAGTAGGACAAGAATATCCTCCATGTGCACCTGAATAGATGCTAAGAGATCGCTTCTGTTCCAGCATGTGAAGTGTTGAGTTCCATTGTGTTGGAACAGCCTGAATCAAGTTGTTTTTGGGTAGGCCAAGCTCTTCCTGAATGCACCTCAGTCACTGCTTGGCAAGGATTGAATGGTGGAAATGGCCTGCACACCTCTTCAGCATGCCAATTATATTAATCAAAGCTCTCTGGCTTGACAGACCATCATTTACCACAAGTTGCAGGGTGTGTGCCATGTAACTGAGGTCTGACACTTCAGCAGGCCTCATTCCTTTCACCCTGTTTGCTTCGCTGTCTCAAAGCACAAGCGTCACTCGGTTTTTGTTTATTCCCCAGTCTTCAAGCATGCCTAGAAACATTTCTTTAATGTACTCCCCAGCATGAGATCCTTGCTTCACTTTTGTATTCAACACCAATAGTGAGTCTGTTGATCCTGACCAGTAGTCAGTGGTGATTGAGAGTGAGTTGCCAGCATTCTCTGGTTGCAGCATAGTCTTTACTTTATCAACTTTCTTTTGGTGAATCTTTACCAGTATTTTGGTTCGGTATTTTCACTCTTCAGTGTGTACCTTTGCTCAGCTATGGACATCAGCTGCTTAAATCCAGTCAGACATCATTGTAAATGGCTGGTTATCAGTAATCATCTCATGATTGCTCTGTCCAGCAGTTGGGATCTTCCATCCAAATTTAACCACTTAGATTTTTTTCTGAAACATATGTTTTATTGTTGTCTGGGATAGTGGCATTTCACTTTGTGATTCAGTTTGTTGTCTCTGTGCTGCATTATATAATTCAACATGATGAATTCTTAGATGGGCCCAAAGATTTTACGTATTTTTGTTTTTTGCATTTCTGATCCCATGCTCACACTGTGTGTGCATGTGTTGCAGACTGCTGCTTTTCCTGGGGATGGTTGAGACAATAAATAATAGTCCCAGACGGCACGTCCACTTTTTCTCTCTGCATCCATCTGTATTGAAATTTGAAAGAGAGTTTACAAATAAGGGTTAAAACTGGCTGGCATGGTGCACCCTGCTGTGGGTGGCTGGCTGGCTGGAGTGGTGCACCCTGCTGTGGGTGGGTGGCTGGCTGGCACCCTGCTGTGGGTGGGTGGCTGGCTGAGAGTGGCACCCTGCTGTGGGTGGGTGCCTGGCACAGTGCACCCTACTGTGGATGGGTGACTGGCTGGCAGTGGCACCCTGCTGTGGGTGGGTGGCTGGCTGGCACCCTACTGTGGATGGGTGGCTGGCTGGCACCCTACTGTGGGTGGGTGGCTGGCTGGTGCGGTGCACCCTACTGTGGGAGTGTGGGTGAGTGGCCTGGCTCCCTGCTGTGGGTGGGTGGGTGGCTGGCTGGCACCCTGCTCTGGGTGGGTGGCTGGCACCCTGGCCCTGTTGTGGATGGCTGATGTGTCCTCTCTGGTCCAGTTCTGCTGTTCCACGTACTGTCTGAGGTGAAGGAGGTGGTGGCCTTTGCCCTATCCAGGTAGAAGAAGCCAGGACTCAAAATGTTTGCAGGCCCATTGCATGGAGGCGTGTGCGGCACAACATATGTATTAATGTCGCGTGTGTGTGTCGCACGCCTCTGTGCACTGGGCCTGCAGTGAAAACCTTCTTGAGTCCTGGCTACTATTCTGACTGATACTAATTATTTGAAAATTCGTGAATATCGGCCATAATAATCGGCCGCCCTGATAATTGGTTGACCCCTAATTCCACCATGGAGTCACATGGTGCATTTCATAAAGTATAAATGGAAGTGCAGTAACAGTTTTTTAGAAGTATGACAGAAGGGGAGGAGGGGGGAGAGCTTGAAAGTCTGACAGGGGTTTTAACCCCTCACCACTCTAAATAAACTGTAAAAAAAATTGGGCTTTAGATATACTTGTCTAATGATGTATAATATAATACAGTCCAATCTTTTCCGGTGTCCCAGCTGTCCAATTCAGTACACATATGCAATGTCCCAGCTATGTGTGACCAAATGAGGTTGACTTTTCTGAGTACTGCTTCATACTGCATGAGAGGCTGTAGAAGTGTATTCGTTCTTCTATATTTCATACCTTCATCCCTGAAGCACAGGACCCTGAATGCAGGTACCACCCAGTACAGTGTTCTGCCCCACCTACTGTAGCTTTTGCCTTTGACAGACTGTCTACAGTGGGGCGGGATGCTGCGCCTGTCTATCCCAGACAGCCAGGCTGCTATGGCTTTTGTTGGGGATGAGAAGGTCTTACAGCCATGGTCTAGATACCACTGAAGACCCAAACGGGAATCAAACTGCCCTGACTCCACGTAAAACTTTGGAGTATTGGGCAAGGTTTCTTTTTATTGCAAGCATGCCTAAATCTTTGAAAATTAAGTAAAAGAAAGTTAAGCAAACAATTATTATACACTAAAGGCTTATAAAAGGAAGCACAATATAAAGTAGACTTGAGGTACCTTACTTAAAGTGAATCTATCACAAGAAAAGTATTGAGGGGTTGCCATTGCAGTCCTCCTTCCTAAAATGCTAGATGTCTGAATGTATCTGACTTCAGATTGTTTCAATCACAGTCCTTAAACAAGCATGCTATACATAAATGTCAGAAAACTGGTAGAAACAATTATTTAATGCCAGGCCAGCAACTCAGACAGCATTGAAGTCCAGATATCAGAATGACGTTTTTTTGTTTTTTTTTCTGGAAAAGTGTGGAATATGTTCTTTTACAATGAAAAATAATATACCTATTACGTGGTATTCAAACTATATAGCACAAAATGAAAGATTTCTGAGACTATATGTAAAGTCTTAAAGTATTGCACGTTCTCTCAGCTGAAGACAAGCAAATCCTGGAATACAATTCAAGTAACACTGTACTTCTCAATGCAGTTATCAAACAAGAGAAATATGCATATCTGCCACCAGGGGGCACTGCAGAGAAAATGCTCCAGTTTAGTTTGCTTGTGAGTAGGGATGGGCCAAACACCCCTGGTTCGGTTCGCACCAGAACATGCAAAAAATGAGTGCGAACAATCGAACACCATTAAGGTCCATGGGACCCAAACATGAAAAATCAAAAGTGCTAATTTTAAAGGCTTATATGCAAGTTATTGCCATAAAAAGTGTATAGGGAACCGGGTTCTGCCCTAGGGGACATGTATCAATGCAAAAAAAAGTTTTTAAATCAATCGTTTTTTCAGGAGCAATGATTTTAATAATGCTTAAAGTGAAACAATAAAAATGAAATATTCCTTTAAATAATGTGCCTGGGGGATCCCCTTAGCCTGCCTGTAAAAGGGCGCACCACTGTGATGTTTAGAACAGTGCCAGAGCAAAATGACATTTGTAAAGGAAAAAAACACTTGCGGCTGTAATGTATAGAAAAAGATCAACGAAAAAATTTGCATAGGGCCCCCCCCCCCAGTCCATACCAGACCCTTTGGGTCTGGTATGGATTTTAAGGGGAACCCCGCGCCAAAATTAAAAAAAAATTGACATGGGGTTCCCCCTAAAATACAAACCAGACCCTTATCTGAGCATGCAGTCTGGCCGGTCAGGTTGGGGGGGGGCGGACAAGTGCCCCCCCCTCCTGAACCGTATCAGGCTACATGCCCTCAACATGGGGAGTATGAGTGCTTTGGGGCGGGGGGCAAGAGCTCTTCCCCACAACCCTGGGCTGTGGTTGTGGGGGTCTGTTGGCGGGTGGCTTATCGTAATCTGGAAGCCCCCTTTAATAAGTGGAACATGCATACCAAGTTTAGACGGGACTGTGCAGGTAATAGACGCAGGTGTAGACGTGATCATAAAAATATTATTTTATTACAGTTATCAATAAAAAAGGCCCAACAAATAGTGTCTTCTGATATAACAAACAATAATAACAGACAATCTTAATGTATGAATTGAAGATAAAACATTGGTACATATTATAATAGAGACATCAATTGAATACCAAAATTACATGCATCAATATTATGCCAACGTTTCAACTGGAGTCAGTCTTCTTCAGGGATTTTAGGTGAGAAGCATACAAATTGTAATTCTAGTATTAGAAATAACAATTATTAGATGACATAACAACATTAATACAATGCACAGAGAAAAAAAAAGTAGAGCTCATAAACATTACCTTAATTATCTCAATCAAATATATGTGCAATGGCAAACAGGCCTGAGGTGCATAATGCCAGTGATCGGGTCAGCATGAATCCTAGCAAGGACAGACCAAGGAGCATATCAATGCCCCAACACAATGCCCCCCAATGTGGGACAGACTGCAGTCCAAGAATGCCACCAATTCAAGGAGGAATAGGGAGGTCTATAATCATATGAATAATGAAAATAGATTAATCATATATAAAGCCACAAAGAGGCGGATAAAGTTCAGCTACAGAGGATAAACCTACCTAAACCATGCAAGCTTTTTTTTTTTTTGCCCCTCAGTTCGCATTTGTGTGGCTTTCATTGCACCCGGTCTGTAGGTCTGTAGGAGGGGTTTGGATAGACATATTTTTTATGGATACAATGTTATGGCCTGGTTGATACACAGGCCTTTATTTTAACCTGATATTTAGTATCTATTCTTGTATGTTTCCAAATTAGGTGGTGGCTGTCTTCATCTGAATCCTTTCCTCATCTGCACTTGGTCTCTGTTGTTGCATAGGACGCTTGCATGGTTTAGGTAGGTGTATCCTCTGTAGCTGAACTTTATCCGCCTCTTTGTGGCTGTATATATGATTAATCTATTTTCATTATTCATATGATTATAGACCTCCCTATTCCTCCTTGAATTGGTAGCACTCTTGGACGGTAGTCTGTCCCATATTAGGGGGCGTTGTGCTGGGGCATTGATATGCTCCTTGGTCTGTCCTTGCTAGGATTCATGCTGATCCGATCACTGGCATTACAGCCAAGCACCCCCCCCCCCCCACAAGCTCTGGGATGATCAATTCCCAGATCCTCCTATTAGAGCGGGGGGGGGGGGGTGTCGGCCCTGGGGAGGTACTTATAGAGGGTGATCTGTCTGAAATTTACACACTGGCCATTTAAAAACTATCAGTGCACATGAGGTGGTCTGAGCCTAATAGGTTCCCATGTTAGCCCATCTCCAGGTAATTTAGACAGTATCCCTTTGAAGATTGTCTTTTTTCTCCCCTCCTTATTTCGCATTTGTGTGGCTTTCATTGCACCCTATTGCTGTGGGTGCATATGTTAGCCAGCGGTCTGTAGGAGGGGTTTGGATAGACATATTTTTTATAGATACGATGTTATGGCCTGGTTGATACACAGGCCTTTCATTTTAACCAGATATTTAGTATCTATTTTTGTATGTTTCCAAATTAGGCGGTGGTTGTCTCCATCTGAACCTCCTGTGATTAAAACTAGGAGGAATTACCTCATGTGGGGACACAAGCGGTGTTCCGCTCTACATGTGTGATGTGTGGATATTTTTAATGGTCCTTTCCTCATCTGCACTGGGTCTCTGTTGTTGCATAGGACGCTTGCATGGTTTAGGTAGGTTTATCCTCTGCAGCTGAACATTATCCGCCTCTTTGTAGCTGTAAATATGATTAATCTATTTTCATTATTCATATGATTATAGACCTCCCTATTCCTCCTTGAATTGGTGGCATTCTTGGACTGCAGTCTGTCCCACATTGGGGGGCATTGTGTTGGGGCATTGATATGCTCCTTGGTCTGTCCTTGCTATGATTCATGCTGACCCGATCACTGGCATTATGCACCTCAGGCCTGTTCGCCATTGCACATCTATTTGATTGACATAATTAAGGTAATGTTTATGAGCTCTACTTTTTCTTTACTCTATGCATTGTATTAATGTTGTTATGTCATCTAATGATTGTTATTTCTAATACTAGAATTACAATTTGTATGCTTCTCACCTAAAATCCCTGAAGAAGACTGACTCCAGTTGAAACGTTGGATTAATATTGATGCATGCAATTTTGGTATTCAATTGATGTCTCTATTATCATATGTACCAATGTTTTATCTTCAATTCATACATTGAGATTGTTGTTTGTTATATCAGAAGACCCTATTTGTTGGGCCTTTTTTATTGATAACTGTAATAAAATAATATTTTTATGATCACGTCTACACCTGCGTCAATTACCTGCACAGTACCGTCTAAACTTGGTATGCAGGTTCTACATTTTTGGGATGTGATGATATTCGCAGTTGGGCGTTGTTGTATTAGCTGCACGCTGACATCCCCAAGTTTTGGGTGCCAATCCCTTTAATAAGTGGGCCCCCAGATCCCGGCCCCCCATGTGAATTAGTAATTAGTAAAAAAACACAGGAGACAATTAGGGACAAGTCCTCTATTAAAAAAGAAAAAAAAAATGTGTCCCCCATTGTAATCCATTGTCAATCACGGCGTGCGACGGACCCGAAAAAAAAAAAAAAAAGCTGCAACAGCTCCTCCTCCATGGGAGGCTATGTTTTGACCATGTTTACTTGTTTATAATATTTTACCTGTTTATAAAAAAGTGTGATTTTACTGCACTTCTGTCTTTGTCTGATTTATGGTTCCTGACAAGATGTTGGCCTCACCATTTTACTGACAGGAGAAAAAGACTGAGCAGACTATGTATAAACATTATGCTGTGATGGTGGAGAACATTCACAGGAATCATTTAAAGGTTATAAAGATAAACTAATTTGTCACACAAATGTACCCTCCTACCTGTCAATTAAAGGCTGAGAGGACAGAAAGTATCATCTACTGTATCCCAACAATCACCCAATTGTAGGAGGTACAAGATGGAGCCCCGGTCCAACTCGAATTTAGAACATTAAATAAAGTAAAATCACACTTTTTTTTTATAAAAAGGTATAATATTCTAAACAAGTAAACGTGATCAAAACATAGTCAGAGCAAGCCAGTGAAACAGGAGTCCAGAGATCAGTGAGGTCAAACAAATGGAATGCAGGGTCAGGAGCCAGGAGGAGAGTCAGCCGAGCAGGGTCTTGAATCCAGGAACCAGAGGGGAACGTCAAGCAGGCAAAGTCTTTCACAAGAACACACAGTTTATATAGCAGCAGAAGCTGGTTTAACGAGGCAGGATATGGCCATCAGGTGAGACAGAGTGGAAGCTGACACTGGCAATTAACTCTCAGCTGAGCAGCTTGCTCTGAGAAGGGAGAGCTGAGCCTAGCCCTGACAATACACCCTCATTAACAACCCCCCCACTTCGGGGGGCCACCAGGTTTGAGGGCAAAATGTTTATGGAAATCATGAAGGCGGACAGGAGCATGTACGTCCGAGGATGAGACCCAAGAGCGCTCCTCAGGACCGTACCCTTTCCAATGAACCAGGTACTGTAAGCACCCACAGAACCTACGGGAGTCAATGATAGATTGTATTTCATACTCCTCTTGATTCTCAACCTGAACAGGATGAGGATGTGGTACTGAGGTGGTGAAGCGGTTGCATACCAAAGGTTTTAACAAGGAGATATGGAATACATTAGAAATTTACATATTAGAAGGCAGGTCTAAAGCATAAGCCACAGGGTTGATCTTGCGGAGAATATGGAAAGGCTCAATAAACTGTGGTGCCAGCTTCATTGAGAGAACACAAGGTTGGAGGATGCGAGAAGACAGCCAGACCCTCTCCCCAACTTTGTACGAAGGCGCAGGTAGGCATCTGTGGTGAGCATGGCGTCTGTACCTATCATTGGCACATTGCAAAGACTCCTGGACCTGTACACAACTGGAACGAAAATCATGTAGATGCTCCCCAAATGCAGGAATGCTCTGAGGGACAAATGAGTCAGGCAACATGGCTGGTTGGAAACCATTCGCCATAAAAGGAGACAATCAGGAAGTGGTATTGACGGCACTATTGTGAGTAAACTCTGCCCAAGGTAACAGGTCAGACCAGTTGTTATGGTGATCTGAAATATAGCAACGTAAAAATTGTTTCAAGGACTGGTTGGCTCGTTCTGTTGCCCCATTGGACCGCGGGTGATACGCAGAAGAGAAGGAAAGCTGAATTCCCAACAAAAAGGCTAAAAAGGTATGATAAAACCTGGACAGAAACTGGCTACCCCTGTCCAAGATGATTACCTTGGGAAGCCCATGTAAGCAAAAGATCTCTCAAGCAAAAATCTATTCCAGCTCCATGGACGTGGGCAATTTCTTAAGTGGAATACAATGTGACATCTTTGAAAATCGGTCAACCACCATAAGGATAACTGTGCTACCCTGAGAGCTAGGTAACTCCACAATAAAATCCATAGACAGGTGGGTCCAAGGCCGCTCTCCATTGGGTAAAGGTTGTAGAAGACCTACTGGAAGATGTCGTGGTGTTTTGTTCTGAGCACACACGGAATAGGCTGCTACAAAGGCGGCTACATCAGCGCGGAGACTAGGCCACCAGAACTGTTGGGAAATAGCCCAAGTGAGTTGATTCTTCCCTGGGTGACCAGCAGATTTGGGAGAAGGGTAAGTCTGGAGCACAGCAGTACAGAGACTCACAGGGACAAAGCAGCGGTCACAAGGTATCTCAGGAGGAGCATGGATCTGAGCAGCAAGGATCTTGTCATCCAAAGGTGAAGTGAGACTGGTATGAATCTGTCACGACACCTGGGGTCAGGTGACAGTTGTGCACCGCTGAGGTGTGAATAGCACCGAGGGTTGCGAAGCGCACCACTAAGGTTGTGGACCTATAGCTGACTGCTGCTAATGAGTTCTGGCTGGTACAAGAAGAGGGGCCCCTGGAGCATGGACACTGGAAAACAGGGAGCTAGTGCATTGGTTTCCCCAGGATGCGGAGTCTAAGATCCAGTAGGTAGAGCCTCTGGTGGTAAGGATGGATTTGGCTGAAACTGGATCCAGGTCATGCCCCCCCGGGGTCCCCTAGCTCATGCTTGGCTGGCTACAGGTGGAAGAGAGGTAGCAGCAGTGCAGGAAAAGCAAAGGATAGCCTATCAAAGGGTCAGGGACACTAGCAGACAGGAGAAACAGAGAACAAGCCGAAGATCAGGGTATTGGCAGGCAGGGATAGTCCAGAACAAGCCAAAGATCGGTAACCGGAAATAGACAAAGAGCATACAACAGGAACAACCACACACGAAGCCAAACACACACAACATTGATCGGCAAGGAGGCTTTGCAGCACATGGTCTATTATAGTGTTTGCTTACGAGGCCTCCTCCTCCCCCGCCTAGGACCAGGCTTGGAGGGAAATCTCAAATGAAACCTCCTCACCAGGCAAGGCGCAAATACCTCAGATGCAGGGATCCAAGACCTCTCTTCAGGACCAAACCCTTTCCAGTGCACAAGGTACCGAAGAATGCCTTTACAGAGCCAGGAGTCCAGGACTAGACTAACCTTGTACTCCTGACCATCCTCAGAGACCGGAATCATGGTAGGGAGAGGACGAGAGAACTTGTTGAGGACTAAAGGCTTCAGAAGGGAAACATGAAAGGAGTTTGAAATCCTGAGGCTTTTTGGAATTTGGACTTTAAAACAAACCAGATTCAACTCAGCAATTATAGAGTATGGACCAATGAATTTTGGGGCAAATTTCAGAGAAGGAACCCTGAGCTTGATGTTGCTGGTAGAAAGCCAGACCTTGTCTCCAATCTGTAGAGAAGGAGGTTTCTGCCTGTGATGGTCAACAAAACCCTTAAACTTATCAGCCGCTGCCTAGAGGGAATCATGAACCTCACCCCAAATGGTATTGAATGATTGCTGAACAGTAGCCAAAGCTGGAATGTCCAGAGATCAGGTCATAGGAAGAGGAAGCTGAGGGTGTCTTCCATAAAGTATGAAAAAGGGGGTCTTCTGTTACTAGAACTAGTGTTAACATGATTATTGTGAGAAAATTCTGCCCATGGAAGTAGAGAAGATCAGTTTTTATGATGAGCAGAGACTAAGGTGCAGAGGAAGATCTCTAACTCCTGATTAACCCTCTCAGTCTGTCCATTGGATTAAGGGTGGTAAGAAGAAGAAAAATCCAAGACAATATTGAGGGACTTGCAAAGAGCTCTCCAGAAGCGGGATGTAAATTGAAGCCCCTGTCTGAAACAATATGGGAAGGAACCCCATGGAGGCAGAGTATTTCTTGAACAAAAATGGGGGCCAAATCAGGAGCAGAAGGGAGACTAGGAAGGGGAACAAAATGAGCCATCTTGGAGAACCGATCGATTATCACGCAAATTACTGTAGTCTTTTCAGACGGCGGAAGATCGGTGATGAAATCCATAGCAATGTGAGTCCAGGGCTCCTTCAGAATGGGCAAGGGCACAAGCAGACCAGCAGGAGCTTGTGTGGAGGACTTAGACTGGGCACAAACATGGCACGCCTTTATGTAGCCTTTGACATCCGAACGGAGAGTAGGCCACCAGTAGTGGCGACTGATGAGCTGAAGGGATTGGAGGAACCCAGCATGACGTGACACCTTGGAATTATGTCCCCAATGAAGGATCTTAGGTCTTAGTTCCGTGGGTACGAAGGTCTTGCCAGGAGGAATTTTAGACTCCATTGGCAAGAATAGACCTGGTCGGAATGATTGGCTCAGGTTCAGAGGTAGGTTCCTCATCCAGTGTGTCAAATGACTTAGAGGGTGCATCAGCCCGACTGTTGTAGGAACCAGGTTTGTACGTGATCATGAAATTGAAATGGGAAAAAAACAGACTCCACCTGGCCTGTCTGGGATTCAGTCCTTTAGCATTCTGTAAGTACTGTAAATTTTTATGATCAGTGAAGATCGTTCTGGAGTAAGGGGAACCCTCCAGGAGATGACGCCATTTCTCTAACGCAGATTTAATTGCAAGAAGATCCCGGTCGCCAATAGCGTAATTTTTCTCTGCATGAGAATTTTTTTGGGAGAAAAAACGCACAAGGTTGTCCTTTATTCTCAGATAATTGAAGAAGCACCGCTTCTACTCCAGTAGAGGAAGCATCCACTTCAATAAAAAACGGGTCCCCAGGATTAGGTCTCCCCAAGAGAGGACCAGAAACAAAAAGGCTTTTTTCAGATCATAGAATGCAGCGACAGCTTCAGGGGTCCATTCCTTGGCATCAATACCTTTCTTAGTGCAGGCAATAATAGGTGCAGCAATAAAAGAGTAGTTCTTAATAAATTGCCTATAATAATTGGAGAACCCATTAAATTGCTGTGTGGCCTTGAGACTGGCAGGAAGGGGCCAGATGGTAATGGCCGAGACCTTTTCGGGATCCATACGAAGACCCAAACTGGAGACAAAGCATCCCAGAAACAGGACCTCAGAATATTCAAAAGAACATTTCTCCAGCTTGGCCGGACATGGTTTCTGTGGACAAGCAGATTTTCCAAAAATATTAAAATATCATCCAGATGGATGACCACAAATTGATACAGCAAATCCCTGAAGACCTCATTGACAAAATTTTGAAATACAGCTGGGGCGTTACTCAGCCCAAAGGGCATAACCTGGTATTCATAATGCCCATCTCTCGTGTTAAACGCATTTTTCTATTTGTTGCCTTCCCTTATCCAGACCAGATTGTAGGCACCCCTGATCCAACTTGGTAAAAAAAGAGGCGCTTTTTAATCTGTCGAACAGCTCGGAAATTACGGGCAAGGGGTATCGGTTCCTGATTGTCACCACGTTTACACCTCGATTATCAATTCAAGCTCTTAAAGGTACCATCCTTTTTGGTACTGAAAAAGAATCCTGCTCCCACTGTTGACGAGGACTTCTGAATGAACCCTTTCTCTAGGTTTTCAGCGACATACTCTGACATGGCCTGGGTCTCAGGGATGCATAGGGGATAGGTACGACCCCTGGGCAGAGTCACTCCTGGAACAAGGTCAATGCCACAGTCAAAGGACCTGTGAGGAGGAAGCACTTCAGCTGATTTCTTGCAGAAAACATCCTGCAAATCGCTATATGCAGCGGGAAGAGCAGAAGAAACTGAGGTGGGGGCAACAGGAATTCTCTCTTTAGGAGCAACCTTGAGTAGGCAGGATGAGAAACAGGAAGAACCCCAAGCCAGTATCTGCCCGGAAGTCCTCTCAATGTGTGGGGAATGGAGCTGTAACCAGGGAAGGCCCAATACAATGGGGGTTGAGGCCTTAAGTAGGACAAGGAAGGATATCTCCCGCTGGTGGAGTACTCCAACCGACATCTTAACAGGAAGTGTCTGGAAGCGCATAGGCCCCCTGTAAGGACAGTGCCATTGATCGCTGAGACCACCAATGGAGTGGCGAGGGGCAAAATGTAAGCTTTAAGGAGGATGCAATATTTCAGTCCATAAAGTTGCCAACAGCTCCAGAATCCAAATATGTCAAGACCAAATGAGGAGAGGCGCCAACATGCAGGAACACTGACAGGAGTAGACGTGAAGGTGATGTTTCTGGGTCTAATACTCTGCCTTCCAGATGTATTTAGACCCGAGCATTTCCCGGACACAGTGAGCAAGTGTCACGAAAATGACCTTTGCTCCCACAGTAGAGACACAGGCCCAGTGTTCTACGCCTAGCACGTTCCTTGGGAGATGGCCTGCATAGGCTCCTCAGCTGGCAGGGAATGCTCCATGGGTCACATAGAGGGGAGCTCAGGCTGACTAGGGGCCAAGCGGTGCTTGGTGTCTCTTTTCTAGGGTCCTCTCCTGGAAGCAAATGTCAATATGGTTACACAGGGAGATCACGTCGTCCAGATCAGCGGGGATGGTTCTACTCACTAATTCTTCCTTCACTCTATCAGAGAGGCCCTGTAAAAAGGTTTCAACTAAGTCCTCATTAGCTCAGAAGACAGAATCCGAAAATGGAGAGCATACTGGCCCACAGAAAAAGTCTCCTGGCGGAGGCGTTAAAGGCCGCTGGCCGCTGAAGAGACACGACCTGGTTCTTCGAAGATGTTCCAAAAGAGTTTCAAGTAACTAGACAGACTAGAAACCAAGGGGTCACTCTTCTCCCACAGAGGGGCAGCCCAGGCTAAAGCCTCACCAGACAGGAGAGAAATAATTTAGGCCACCTTCAGTTTTGGGGCTGAAGCTCAAAATGGTGCACTGGCTATGGAACCCCCTGCAGGACTTAGAGTCCCCAGAGTAACGGGACGGAGCCAGTAACTGCAAAGGGCTCGCGGCTGCGAGCGTGACTGGAACAGATACGGCCGCAGATTGCAGTTGAGGTTGTTGAACCGAGGTACTAAGGAGGACTGAAGCTGCTGAAAGTGGAAAGCCAGATCCTGAAGGAATCGTATCACCTGGGTCTGACTAGACTCCTGGGTCTCAAGTCTGCGGACTATGTCCTGCAGTGAATCATCGGCAGGGAGTGGCATATCAGCCGGCTCCATAGCTGATCAAACTGTCACGACACCTGGGGTCAGTTGACTGGCGCACACCGCTGGGCTGCAAATCGTACCGAGGGTTGTGAAGCGCGCTACTAAGGCTGTGGACCTATAACTGACTGCTGCAGTCAAATAACTCTGTAATCGATGGAATTGGATAAGCATTGTTAATTGTGAAGTGATTGAGACCCCTATAATCGATACAAGGTCTCAGTTCGCATCTCTTCTTTTTCACAAAGAAGAAGCCAGCACCAGCAGGAGACAAGGATTTGCGGATGAACCCTCTAGAAAGTATGCCTGCAACATACTGCTCCATGGCTTTATCCTCCGAGATGGACAAAGGGTAAACCCGGCCAGGAGGGAGTATGGCACCAGGTTGAAAGTAGATTTGCACAACCATACGACCGGTGTGGAGGCAAATTACTGGCTTGTCCTTTGTCAAAGACATTGCTAAATTCACGGTACTCTTCCAGCAGGGAGGAGAGTGAAGAGGTACACAAGACCTTAGCCACTTTCTGAAAACATAACGACCAGGAAAAAAACTCAGCACGAAGCCAATCAAAAGAGGGGTTGTGCCTCTGTAACCAAGGACAACCAATAAACACCGGAAAATGACTTCGAATTGGATTATCTCATGGTGAAGAGCCCCTATAGCCATGGTCATCGGAGCAGTTTCATGAGTCACCTGGGCAGGCTGTAGAGGTCTCCCATCAATAGCCTCAATGGTAAGTGGAGTAGCCTGATGCTGCAGCGAGATTGAGTGCTTAGACACAAAGGCACTATCTATTAACAGGCCTGCAGCCCCAGAGTCTATTAGAGCCTGTATCTCGATAGATGACTCAGACCAAAAACGGGTTACCAGAACCAGGGGCTTATCCTTTTGGATAACTGGGGAGGAGACAACGCCACCTAAGGTCTGTCCCCTACAGGACCTCCGGTGCAAGCTTCCCCCCGGACGGGTGGGATAAGACCTATTTGGCCACAATAAAGGCACAATCTCATCCGCAGAGAGATGTGTGAAGCCCAACTGTATGGGTTCTACCTCACTGACAGGCTCGGGACTTGGAGGTATGGGAGGTGAGGGAGGCACGGGCGGAACTACAAAGCTCGGAGCCAAACATACAGGAGGCTTCAGCAAACGCTCCTTAAAGGAAGGTCTCTCTCGGAGCCTGGAGTCAATGAGGATGGCAAACGTGATCAACCTCTCCAGCTCAGTAGGTATGTCTCAGGCTGCTATCTCATTTTTGATGTTATCCTAGAGACCATGAAAAAGCAGCCACGAGAACCTCATTGTTCCAAGCAACCTCTGCTGCCAGAGTACGGAATTCAATGGCGTAATCGGCAACTGTTCTCGTACCCTGCTTGATGGACATAAGGCTTTTGGCAGCTGTAGTGGAGTGTGCGTGAATGTCAATTACCCTTTTAAAGGAGGTCACAAACTTTGGGTAACCCTGGACAACGGGTTTTTGCATCTCCCATAAAGGGTTTGCCCAGGCCAAGGCTCTGTCAGAAAGCAAAGAAATCACAAAACCTACTTTGCTTCTGTCCTTAGGGAACGCCTGGGGCAGCATCTCAAAGTATATCCCAACCTGGTTGAGAAACTCTCTGCATCGAACAGGATCACCCCCAAATCGCTGGAGAAGCAGAGCGGAACCAAACATATCCCTTATAGAGGTAATATTTGAGGCGGGTGCCTGCACAGAGACTTGAGCATCAGCAGGAGTGGCCTGCAACACAGGTCGTGCTGGAATGGCCACCGCAGGAGGAACCAGGTGAGCAGTGTGATTCAGGAGCATCTGTAACGCTATGGAAAACTGATCCATGTGGTGATCCTGCTCATGCAATCTGGAAAAAAATTTACCAGCAAGTGGATTGACTGCATTTTCTGAATTCATGGCCATGAATCATACAAAGACAGAAGAGCAGTAAAATCACACTTTTTAATAAAAAGGTAAAATGTTATAATAAACAGAGTAAACGTGGTCAAAACATAGCCAGGGTTTGGTAACCAGAGCGGATAGTCAGAGCAAGCCAGTAAAACAGGAGTCCAGAGATCAGCGAGATCAAACAAATGGAAAGCAGGGTCAGGAGTCAGGAGGAGAGTCAGCCAAGCAGGGTCTTGAATCTGGGAAACAGAAGAGAACATCAAACAGGCAAAGTCTTTCACAGGAACACACAGCAGAGATTTCTCCAGAGATGTTGATTAAGGAGAAGGCATCTGCAATCGTATCCAGACAGTTTATATAGCAGCAGAGCTGGCTTAACAAGGCAGGATATAGTCATTAGGTGAGACAGAGTGGAAGCTGAGACTGGCAATTAACCCTCAGCTGAGCCCAGCCCTGACACATCTAGAGTTTGGAAACATTTTCACAATGCAATTTCTGCTGAGAGCAAAGCTGAAATTTGCAAATATTGTGAGAAGACATATTATTTTCCAAATTCTACAAGGATGACAAGTCACATCCTTGCATGCCAGAGGTGCCCTAAAGACATAAAAAATACTTTATGGAATGAAATGATGAGGACCATAATGAAAATGCAAGTAGCTTTTCCCTTCAGAGTTCTCATTACAGAAACACACTTTCCTGGCCATACCTCACGTCAGCACACAATGGGTTAATGCCTCCACAGGAGCTTACATGACCACCTGTAACTAGCTGAATAAAAGTTAGCCCCTCCCCCGCTAAGGTGTTCTTTTTTATTGGTCTGCTCCAGGCCACCTGTGGATTGCAGTTGGTAAGTAGTTTGCTTGCTGAATATCCCCCCTATCTAACCTGCCCCTCCATGTTCAGCCTCTCATGGAGTTGGAAGACCCAGAATGTTGGATGTAAACCTTCCAGAAACTGGGTATCCCTTGTTGCTTGTATAGCACTTGTACAGGTGTGGTGTGAGTAAGCTCTGCAATGTCACCATTGGAGTTTTTCCTGTCTTGTATAGGTAGCATGCCGCTCTCCTGGCTTTCTTGTCAGTCTGAGAGCGGCGGTGAATGATGCCACAGAGGGCAGGGGGATTGCAGCGCAAGGTAGCGACTGCCAGTCACCAGCAGCGGCAACAGTCTTAGAGCCAGCAGAGGAACTGGATTTTCTCCATCTCTCTGCAGTCCTGCCAGTTTTCTCTTGTGCGGTGAAGACTTGTTGCTGTTTGCTCCCCTGCTGTGCTGTGTTCCCGGGGGTTAGACAGTCTCATTGTTTTTTGTCTCAGATTCTGTATCTGCTTCTGGAAGGCTGCCTAGGCTCACCTGCTGCTGCTTGTGAAGAAAATGGATGAAAGCAGATAGGCCTTAAAGGGACAGTGTACCTGTTTTTTCTTGGTGACAGAATCATGTTTTTTTTCCCATTTTTTTTTTTGAATGTGCTCACCACACCTGTCAGTGGCACAGAAGGTTAGCAAAGGTATGAGGGGGCAGCGTGGGACATGTCTTCAAAATAGTAAAGGAATGCTCAAGGAATGCAAATAGTATAGAGTTTTGCATGATTTTAGGAGCAGAAGCCCTAAACGCAAACACATAAGATCCGCCACTGGTCATCCCCATGACCAGGACATCTTGCATTCCGGCACAGGGTGGCTTTCATGCTCCTCAAGCAGCTCACGTGGCAGCGGCTCACATGCGGTTTAAGCAGCGCAATTGTAAATGCCTTACCAAGCCCTGTATGCATATTGGCCATTAATCGGCATGGATTGTCTCAAATGCCAATGGATAAGGAAGCGTATGCAGCAAATATCCATGTCACAGGCAAGGCCCAACCATCGCAAACGCATGTAGATCTTTCCAAATGTGAAAAAGGAAGGATTTCTTTTCCCATAATGATAGAGTTAAAAGCTCATTCGTGAAGAATGGGATAAGAAGACCAATTTACAGTAATGGTCTCCAAGCTTTGTCCAATGAAGCTGTCTGATGCATGTTTAAGCAACGCACTTACTGGAGTGGATGGAGCCTGCCAGCGTCTGGTGTGCAAATGTCTTTGCCTTTCAATACCTTTAGGAATCCTACGAATTGGAAAGTGGACTTAAGGCTGGTTCACACCAGATGCAGTCCAATGCGGTTTTATTGGAGTCAAAAATGCATGAACAGTGTTTACCATGGATTCTAATGGCCTACGTCACCCCAGTGCAGTGTGTTCCGCTACAGTCAACTAAAGGAGAACATGTCACATTTTTTCTCTATAGAATGCATCTGTAATATGACAAACGCATTGAAGCACATGAACGCATTAAAGCACATGAACACCTCAGAAAGATGAATGCAGAAAGATCGTTTTAACTTAGAAACTGTGGTAAAACTGGCCTGCAGACTTGCAGAAAATCTATACAGCGGCAGGTTTTTTGCCTGTTGAATAGCAACAGCGTTAACTGTGATGTTGAAAGCATTACAAAAAAATGGCCTTTTATTCAAGGGGAATAGGCAGGAATGGGCAGGGTTCTGGTGGACTTGAACCTGGCTGCTGACTTTTGGTCGAGGCTTTAATAGACCTAGTTCTAGGGCTGGCGCATTAAGTCACGGCAATGGAGCCTTGTGGTGGCGCCACTGGAGGGTGAATGAAGCTTCCACACAAGACCTTTGTAACATTCTCCATAATGGGAGGTAGTTGTTTGGCAAAACATTGGATGAAGAGAATGACAGAAGAAATGTCCAGAGTGTGGCCACAGTGTAATAAAAGGAAGGGGCTGTCGTTTTTGCTCAAGTCGGTCGATCTTCAGAAGGGTTCAGGAGGCCAAATCTTATAGGTCAGGCTGAAATTTACCAGATCACAGAGAAGGGAATTCAAACTTCCTGTTTACATGGAATCAAAACCCAGAGCAAGTTGCTAGACATGTGGAAAGTCTTTGAAGGTGGGCCCAACCAGTGTCTTCCAGTGGGAGCCAGGATAGCCTCCTTTTTGGAGGGTTTGGACGACAAACATCAAAGACCGTTAGCTGGGAGTACAATCACTAAATCCTTTCATTCAGGACCACCAGATCTGAAGAAAGAATTACTGCAAGATCACGTATAAGAATTATACTGCAACAAGTCCATAGTGCTGGTGCCACCAAGGGAACAAATCTGGGGGGTTTTCTCCTTCTTTCTAGTACCCAAGGCATTAGGAGCTTTCCCTACTGTGTGGGTTTGAAGAAATCAAATGGGTACATACACAACGTGAAGTCTGTGCAAACAGTCATGGCGATAGTTCAGCATGAGGACCGGTTAGAGTCAATCGACCTGGCTGCCATATACTTCCATATACCAATTGGTCCGTAACACCAGAGACATTTGAGATTTGCAGTGACTGGCTGTCTCTTCCAGTTCGGGTGTTTGCCATGTTTAAAATTGGCACAGCACCAAGAAACTTTTTGAACATTTTGTCAGCAGTAGTGGCAGTAATTGGTCTTTGGGAATAAGGCTCTACCACTACTTGGACACCATTTTTAATTGTCACAGGTGTAAGCCAGGAGCTGGCAAAGCATCACAATCTTGTCCTAGAAATCCTTTTTCCAAGTTCAGTCAACTAATGAACAAACAGGAAAACAGTTAAGCCTTTCTTAATCTGTGAACGATCTTTAGTTTTTCATAACCCGCATATGTCAAGTGGTTTTACAAAACTGCAAAATTTGCAAAATGACAATCTGCATATGAAGAGTCATGGAGACAGCATGTATGTACCAATTGCATTGTCCCCATTGGGACATTTTACAATGGCCATTCCAGTGTTGCCTTGGGCCAGGTGGCACATGGTAGTTTTTCAATTTTCCTTCCTCAGGATGGGCTGCCTATGGATCAGAAGGTCTTTGTGTCTGCACAAATTGGCAAGAATGGGAGTTTTGGACACCAGTGTGCCTCTTTTTGTGGCATGCCTCTCAGCCCAGGAGATGGAATGATTCTGACATCTGATGCCAGTCTGCCTCCAGTCTGAGGAGACCAGTGCAAGGGCATTGGAGCCTAGTGACGGACTTAAATTAAGTCGGTTTTGTTTTTATAGCCTTGCAAACCTTTCAGGATCTTTTCTCCAAAAGGCCCGAGTGAAGTTGATGTTTGATGAAGACAGGGGTAGCTTACATTGCCCACCAAGGGGGCACCAAGTGTCTGTCTTTTCCTGTTACTTTTCGTAACAAACTTTTCACTGGGTGGAGAACCGCTTACAGTTAACCGCAGTTTACTTACTGGAAAGGCAGGATCCACTAACAGATCAGTTAGGCAAATTATTTTACAACAATACGTATCTCAACTAGTATTGGTTCTATGGTGCATTCCATCAGTAGTTCTCATAGAGTCCACTGAACACACAGATTCCGGTATTTGTAACAAGTTACAAAGGTGTAGTGATAGAAAGGTGGATTCACAGTACCATGGAGTTTTTTTTCCATTGGTGTCTGTCTTCCTCCAGTGTCCTTGATTATGAAGATTCTACTGAAGATTTGGACAGAACATGTTTATGCCATACAGGTGCTTTCACCTGTCGAGGAGGCCTTGATTTTCAATACTTCCCCAGATGTCATCAGCACTACCAATCCCGTTTCTTGTCAAACAAGATCTTTTATGCCAACATCAATGGCAGCACCCCAATCCAGTGAGACTCATAATAGCCTGCCTATTGAATCAGCCAGACTAGTGATGCAGGGATTCTCATCCAAGGTAGTTCAGACCTTGAAGACCACAAGGCCATGAACCCTATATATAAGAGGATATAAAGGAAGTTTGTTCTGTTTGCTTAGTAAAGATATCTCTCGGGTGTCCCTGGACAATATCCTGGACATTTTTTACAATCGGCGCTTGAGGTTGGTCTGACATACAACTCCATTTATAGTACAGGTCTCTGCCTTTATCCTCTTTTTCAGGCTGGTGGAAGAGCCATCGAACAAATGCTTTATGCAGGCCATTATCCATATACAACCACCAAGGAAATCCTTGTTCCTTTTCATGGGACTTAGGCTTGGCTCTGAAAACACTAGTACAGGCATCCCATGCTCCAATAGCTTAATTTCCAGTGTGGTTCATAGTGGTAAGACTAGTTCCTCTGACAGCGGTTGCTTCAGACAGAAGGAGATTGGAGATTGCAACACTCACCTGCACAGATCCCTTTTGTGTCTTTTTACCAGAAAAAGTGATACTACGTTCATCTTCAAAGCTCAATTCTAAAGTGGTATGCAGTTTTCAGTAAAACGGGGAACAGGCCCTCCGGGTATTCACACAGAGTCACTGAGTACACAGCAGGAGGACTTCAGGTCCTTACACAAGTTGCGACCAGTGTACATGCAAAGGTCAAAAGACAAAGGAAAGTGGATAATCTGTTAATTTCACCGTCAGGTTCTTGAGTCATCTTTTGTTGGTTTACCAGGGTGAATAAATTGGCATTAACCGCTGGTGTTCCCGACCAGCTACCGCATTTTTACTGTGGCAATGTGGAGCTATTCCATAAATCGCCGTATATAGAGCGGTCGCGGCAGTCCGATTCGCTACAGGACCATTCAATCCACAAGAATAGACCAATGAATTTTGGTCTATTCCTGTTGATCAGCCCCAGCGAATGGGATGCCTCCCCTGTCTGTGGAATGTAAACACAGACAGGGGAAGCGATGTCATCTCCCCTCTCTGCGTTCTTTTCCATTGCAGATAGGAGAGAGAGACATCAGAAATGTGAGTTGCACTAACACTACACTGACACCAGTACACATAGGCACACTTTTAATCCTTTGACCCCCCCCCAGTTAACCCCTTCACTCCTGTCACCCCCTGTCCACTGTGTCACTGAGTGCAGTGATCAGATCGTTCGCTGATCGCTGTACTTGTGACCCTTGTAACACTAATCAGTGTTAGGGGAGGTGGTATTAGGCCTAGGTAGGTGTAAATACCCCCCTTACCCCCCCCTAATAAAGTTTTTAACCCCTTAATTGCCCCTGTCACCTGTGATGACTGTATAAATGTCACGGGTGACGCTAGCTAGCTAGATATTTTTTTTTCCCCCATCAAGTTACCTGCCGTATATATAATATATATACCTTCTATCGGTTTTAACCCCCGATCGCCCGGCAGTGACCCCAGTTAGGTTTTAGTGTGCGTTAGGGTCAGCTTAAACACCCGGCAGGGCCAGTTAGTTAGGTACTCTGACACGCATACACAAACATTAGATAGGTGTTAGATACTATTGCAGTATCTGATCAGATCAATATCTGATCTGATCAGATCTCTTTTAGCGTCCCCACTAGATTAGTGTTCTAAAAAAGTGGCGCTAGCGGGATAAGCCCAGATACCTGCTAGCACCTGTGTTTAGCCCCTCCGCCCAGCCCAGCTCACCCAAGTGAAGGATCAATAGATCACTGACACTTACCAAACACAGAACACATATCTGCAGCCTTCGCACAGATCACGCCCGATCCCGGCCAAATCTGACAGTGATTTTGGTAGCAACTTGAAACAGGCTCTTACAACCAGGTGCACTTTTTTGCCTGTGAGTCACACTAGTGTACCCATAAATTTATAAGCAATGTCAAATCCGAGGTACACTAGTGAAGAGGCCTACGCATTGTTGAGTATGACAGATGAGAGCGATGGGGAAGCCACACTATCAGATTCAGACTCATCATACAAACTCGTAGATAACAGCTGCTCCATGACAAATAGCTCTGACGACGGAGTGGTCCCTGCTAAGGTCAGGCATACAAGATCCCGTTTTGCTGTTGCTGAGGTGCAAGAACCACAGGGCTCTCGTATGGAGCAGAGAGCCAGTACTAGTGCCGCTATTCCTTCTGGTGCCCTGCAAGCACCAGTGGCCTAGTATATCCTGGCCATACAATCAGCACTGCAGTAACACTTGGTGACATGGCGAGTGACATAAGTGCTGTTCAAGCTGGTGTGGCTACCACAAGTAGTGTCCCACAGCCATGAAGACAAAGACGAACACAGGCCCGCAGAGCCCATAGTGCCCTTCCTGACGCTCTTGCAAACCATGATTGGCAACCCACCACTGATGCAGTGCCCGTACTTCCCCCATTCACTGGCCAACCCGGAATCACGGTGAATATAGTTGACTTTAGGGCCATTGATTTTTATTCACTGTTTTTCACTGAAGATCTTTATAGATCTATTGTGGACCAAAGCAATTTATATGCTGGAAAAATACATTGCTGCTAATCCCACAGGGCCATAGGCTATACATGTCGTTTTTTGGTTTATGAGGGCAAAGGTAGTCACGTAGAGCCGGCGGAAGGATGCCCAAACTACATGGGGAGTGCTATCAATATTCTGTGGAGCTTGGTGTCACCCTTATCTGGAAAGGTGTACCGTTTGTATGTGGACAATTACTACACAAGCGTGCCACTTTTTAGTCACTTGTTTGATCACCAAATTGGCGCCTGTGGCACCGCACGATCTAATCGCCGGGGCTTCCCCCAACGGCTGGTAAAATTCCGACTTAGTTGGGGGGAGAGAGCCTGCTTGAGATGTAGTAATTTTGCTTACGATGAAGTGGAAGGATACAAAGGACGTTTTCATTCTTTCCTCCATTCACTGTTGTGGAGAAACCCCTCTGTGTCCATGAATATAACCAAAATATGGAAGGGGTGGACCTCAACGACCAGTTATTGGCGCCGTACTTAATTGCCCGTAAGTACAGACGCTAGTACAAAAAAAATGTCAATGAATAAGCACTGTTGTTAAGTGTGAAACGCGTCTGCTTTTGACCTGGTTCATTCTGTACCATGCTATTTGATGCTTCAATAAACGAAGATACTTTTTCGGACTTCCTTTGAGATGCAGTCGTTCTTTTTTCTACATTGCCAGACGGAGACGAGCCGTGGCTAGCACTCATTGGGGTCCGCCCTGCCAGAACCCATTCACCTGGAGCAGCGGTATTTGCCTCTCTACAAAAAAGTGTCTGTTTACTTATTCCAATTGGCTTTGCTGAACGCTTTTGTTCTATACAAAACGTCAGGACAGACTGGACCTCTCCTTCAATTCCAGGAAGAGGTCATCAGAGCCCTTCTGTATCCAGATGGTTCTGCACCCCATGTTCCCAATCCAAATGCAATGAGCCGGCTGCATGGACGCCATTTTCCACATGCCATCCCTGGTACCCCTACCCAATGTTGTGTCTGCCGACCATGCGGATACAGGCGTGACACCTGTTATTATTGCCGAGCCTGTTTTGGCCAGCCTTGTCTCTGCATCGGTGACTGTTTTGAACGCTACCATACACTAATTGAGTATTAGCGTAGGGAACAGCACTACACAGGAATAGGGCACACGTTCACAGGGTATCCAAAGATTTCACCATATTTTTAGAGACCCTAACCTTTACTGTTTTAGCGTACCAAAAAACCAAAAAAAAAAGTTATAAAAACCAAAAAAAAAAAAAAATAAAAGCCAAAAACAGTTGTACGTTTCTTGTTTTTGTATTGCTCTCTCTATTGTTTTTTATGCATACCTGTAATGTTTTGTTGCTGTTTATTATCATGGTTTTTTTTTTGCAGGTATGTAATTCATGTAACGTTTAAATATTTTTTCTTCTTAGCAGTAATGTTATTTTTTTATATGTTACTGTGTTTTATTAATCTTTATTTGGTTTTCAGGTACTCCAGCTGCAGAGCTGATTTATTTAGGGTGACAGCAATAGCGTTTGCTCCCACTATATATAAAGCAGCGATTTCAGCACTGTTGGAGGTGATTTCACCACCACAGTTAAAAAAAGAACATATATACCAGAGCATAGGGGCAGGGGTGGAAATTGAAGCAAATTGCCCCTATGCTCCGGTATATATTTTTAAAAAGGGACTATGCCCACCATTAGAAGTGGGTGCATGAAGGGAGGTTTTCTAATGGTGGGCATACCCACCGATTGATTCTTTTTTTTCATTTAACCCATAGGCTGCATGAAAAAAAAAGAACATTACAACATATGCCCAACAAGGACCAGCGACACATTAGTATGTTGCTGGTCTTAGAGTGGTTATACTGGAATGATGCCTGCCTATCATCTAGGTATCATTCTTTTGAGCCAGCGGTCGGCTTTCATGTAAAAGCAATCCTAGTGGCTGATTAGCTGCTAGACTGCTTTTACAAGCAGTGGGAGGGAATGCCCCCCCCCCCTCCAGCTGTCTTACATGGTTTTCTCGGGCTCTCCTGTCCCACTGGGGAACCCGAGAATGCAGCTGGTGGTTCCGACAGACCTTAGAGCTGATTGAAGACTAGAATGGCTCCAATCATCTCTATGGCCTAAGATACTGGAGGCTACGAGCATTTCATAACTTCGGTTTCATCGTATATAAACCGTGCTATTGGGGCAGCATCTTATCACACCAATTTTGGTGTGGTCAGATGCTTTAAGTGCTGAGGAGATGTCTAGAGTCTAATAGACCCCAAATTAAAAAAAATAAAAAAATATGCAACACTACCTATTTTTATTATAGAGGATATTTAAATTTCCCGTGATAACAATAAAAATAATAGAAAAGAAAAAAGATGAAAGGGACAGTGTAAAAATAAAATAAAAAGCAAAATGAATAATTAAAACAAAAATGCACCCCTGTCCCCCCGTGCATGCGCACAAAGGTTAACGCAAGCATCGGTCTCATGTCGTATGTAAACAGCAATTGCACCATGCATGTAAGGTATCACTGCGAACGTCAGATCGAGGGCAGTAATTCTAGCAGTAGACCTCTTCTGCAGATCTAAAGTGGTAACCCATAAAAGCTTTTAAAGGCTTTTAAAGATGTATGTAGTTTGTCGCCGCTGCATGGGTATACGTTTTAAAGCATGTCATGTTAGGTGTCTATGTTCTCGGCATGAGATCATCTTTTATATTTCCCTAAATATTTGGGCAATATAGTGTGCTTTTGTGCATAAAATTCAAAAAAGTGTTTTTTTTCCACAAAAATTGCATTTGAAAAATCGCTGCGCAAATACTTTGTGAAAACAAAATTTGCAACACCCACCATTTTAATCTGTAGGACCTCTGCTTTAAAAAAATATATAATGTTTTGGGGTTCAAAGTAATTTTCTAGCAAAAAAAAAAGATTTTGTCATGTGAACAAAAAGTGTCAGAAAAGACTTGGTGGATGATGTGTGGCATAGGCTTCTAATGTTGGGCATAAAATGTTTTGGAAAGTAGACAGCCCAAGCTATTTGCTGAGAGGCATGTTAATTCCCTGGAATATTTTTTTTTTTGTCGAGTCTATCTGCATACGGGACCCCGAAAATCACCCCTTCAGCATTTCTAAGGGCAAACATTTATGCATTCACCCCACACTACCTATCACAGTTGCGTAGGTCATGAAATGCCTAGATAGCAACCCCCCCCTCCAAATGACCCCATTTTGGAAAGTAGACACCCCAAGCTATTTGCTGAGAGGCATGTTGAGTCCATGGAATATTTTATATTTTGCCACAAGTTTCGGGGAAATTACTTTTTTTTTCACAAAGTTGTCACTAAATGATATATTGCTTACACATGCCATGGGTATATGTGAAATGACACCCCAAAATATATTCTGCTGCTTCTCCTGAGTACGGGGATACCCCATGTGTGAGATTTTTTGGGAGCCTATCCATGTACAGAACCACACAAACCAATCACCTCCTTCAGGCTTTCTAAGAGCATAAAATGATGAATTTACTCCTTAGTACCTATCACGGTTTTGGAAATCCTGAAATGTCAAGGTAGCACAAAAACCCCCCAAATGACCCCATTTTGGAAAGTAGACACCCCAAGGTATTTGCTAAGAGGCATGGTGGGTATTTTGCAGCTCTCATTTGTTTTGGAAAATGAATAAATAAACGGAAAATTTCTTTTTTCAAATTTCAAAACTTTGTGACAAAAAGCGAGACCTGCAAAATAATCAATGTGCCTCTCAGCACATAGCTTGGAGTGTCTACTTTCCAAAATGGGGTCATTTGGGGGGTTGTGCTATCTGGGCATTCCATGGCCTCCAAAACCGTGATAGGGAGTGAAGAGTAAAATCACCATTTTATGCCCTTAGAAAGCATGAAAGCGGTGATTGGTTTTCGGGGTCCCGTACGCGGCTAGACTGCCAAAAAGTATCACATATGTAGTATCCCTGTAATTCAGAAGAAACAGCAGAATGTATTTTGGGGTGTAATTTTACATATACCCATGGCATGTTCGAGCAATATATCATTTAGTGACAGCTTTGTTAAAAAAAAATTGTCATTTCCCTGAAACTTGTGGCAAAATATAAAATATTCCATGGACTCAACATGCCTCTCAGCAGATAGCTTGGGGTGTCTACTTTCCAAAATGGTGTCATTTGGGGGGGGGGGGGGGGTTGTGCTATGTGGGCATTTCATGGCCTCCGCAACTGTGTGAAGTGAAGTCATAAATTTTTGCCCTTAGAAATCCTGAAGGCGGTGATTGGTTTTCAGGGTCCTGTATGCGGCTAGGCTCCCAAAAAGTCTCACACATGGGGTATCCCCGTACTCAGGAGGAGCAGCAGAATGTATTTTGGGGTGTAATTCCACATATACCCATGGCATGTGTCAGCAAAATATCATTTCAGTGACAACTTTGTGTATTTTTTTTGTCATTTTTCAATCACCTGTGACAAAAAAATAAAATATTTAATGGGCTCAACATGCCTCTCAACTAATCCCTTGGGATGTCTTCTTTCCAAATTGGGGTAATTTGGGGGGGCGTTGTACTGCCCTTCCATTATAGTACCTCAGGAAATAAGATAGGCAGTCATAAAATAAAAGCTGTGTACATTCCAGAAAATGTACCCTAGTTTGTAGACACTATAACTTTTGCGCAAACCAGTAAATATATAATATATATATAATATAATATATATTATATAATATATAATATAATTGACTTTTTTTTTACCCGAGACATGATGCTGAATGCATTTTGGCAAAAATTTATGACCAAAATTTAGTTTATTGTATTTTTCTAATAACAAAAATTTGAACATATTTTTTTCAAAATTTTCATTTTTTTTGTTTATATCGCAAAAAATAAAAAGGGCAAAGGTGAGCAAAAAACACCAAAAGAAAGCTCTACTCGTGGGAAAAAAGAATGCAAATTTAGTTTGGATGCAGCATTGCATGACTGCGCAATTACCAGTTAAAGCAGCACAGTGCCAAATTAAAAAAAATGCTCCGGTCCTACAGTGGGAAATCCTTCTGGGGGTGAAGTGGTTAAAGTCAAATACTTACCGTAATTTTCCTTTCCTGGCCTATCCTCGCGTCAGCACAGGACTCCCTCCCTAGTGGCCTGTCGCAGGCTAGGTTATCGAACACCTTAGTTGGGGAGGGGCTGTCTTTTATTCAGCTAGTTACAGGTGGTCATGGGAGCTCCTGCGGAGACGTTAACCCATTTTGTGCTGACGTGAGGATAGGCCAGGAAAGGAAAATTACGGTAAGTATTTGATAACAATTTTCCATATTCTGCTGCTTCTGGATCATCACAAAGTGTTTCTTCACCAGCAGCCTCTTCAAGTACAGAAGTGTTGCAAACCACGGCCTCCCAAAAATACACAATACCTTCATTTATAAATAAAATGACACCTGAAAATGAGGAAAAAACTGATCAAGCTCTTGAAATAGCAATATATGCTTCTGGATCAGCTTTATCAATAACTGAAACTGAATATCAGCAGGAAGCTTTTGAATTATTATGAAGGAAAGGTAGGCAGTTACATGTTCTCATGTATAGTTGAACTGTTCTTAGTGCATACCAGTGATGGCAAACCTTGCAGAGGCGGCTCTTTAATTAGGCAAATTAGGCGGTCGCCTTAGGCCTCGCACCTACAAGGGCCTCGCGGCCGCCTAATTTGTCTTATTAAAGATCCGCCCCTGATAATCATCACAGATCCCCTGCCGTCAGCTGAGCACAGACTCTGAGTTTATTTATATCAGGGACACAGGCTGCGAGAGGGAAAGAAACCGTGTGATGGAGCGAAGCTCACGGAGCGATCCGATCACAGCCAGAGACACTCAGCTGAGCTCATCAGAGCGAGCAGTGAGTGCTGACCCCTCCCCCTGCAGCCCGCACAGCCAGTCAGTGGACAGCTGCAGCTGCTTCCTCCTCCCCCCTCCTCTCCTCCTGAGTCTGCCCCGCCCACACTCCCCGACATGCAGAGTTCTGTAAGAGAAGGAGATGTGGGCGGGAAGATTCAAGAGAACAGCCCAGCATGTGAAGAAACATGGAGTCTCACCCATCCATCCATCCCTCCATGCAGTCCCTCCTGCCTTTCAGTGAGTACTCTGATGTGGGGGTGCCTCTCTCTCCCCCCCCTCTCCATCCCCTCTCTCTCTCCTCTCCCCCCCCCCTCTCTCTCCTCTCTCCCCCCTCTCTCTCCTCTCTCCGACTGCCGTCCCCTAGACACTACTAA
>BLSH010506726.1:227989-238635 GCA_018402905.1 Glandirana rugosa | reverse complement strand
CCATCAAACGAAAAATCAACGAGGTAGCCTACGAACTGGAACTGCCTGAGTCACTCCGCATCCACCCGGTCTCCCACGTGTCCTTGTTAAAGCCTAAGGTCCGCGACCCCTTCTCTGAGCGGCTGACAGGTCCACCGGCACCAGTAGTGGTTGACGGAATGGAGGAATTCGAGGTGGAATGCATTCTGGATTGCAGGAGGAGAGGTGACACCATCCAGTACCTAGTTAAGTGGAGAGGCTATGGGCCCGAAGAGAGTTCATGGGAGCCCGAAAACCATATCCATGCTAAAGAGCTCATCAAACGATTCTGGAGAAGGCACCCAGACTTAAGGGCTCGGCTGGGCATCCGGAGGCTGCCCCTTGGGGGGGGGGGGGGGCAATGTTAGGAAAAGACTGTGCTAAGGGTTAATGCATTTGGTTGTGCTTTCCTCTATTTCCTGGAACAGCAGCTCTATTTAAACTTCCTGCTTCCTGTAGCAAATGCTGTCCGTTCTATAGCGTTCCAGTGTGTTCCCGTGACCTGTTTGCTAAAGACTTTCTGTATCTGTGACCCGGCTTGCCTGACCTTGATTGAACTGCCTGTACCGACCCTCTGCCTGTTTACGACCACGCTTCTGCCTGAACCCCCTTGTACCGCACCAGCCAGCCTGTTAACGACCCTGCCTGCACCTGACGACCCGTTTGCCTGCTCCCTTGTACCGCACCAGCCAGCCTGCTAACGACCCTGCCTGCACCTGACGACCCGTTTGCCTGCTCCCTTGCACCGCACCTGCCAGCCTGTTAACGACCCGGCCAGCATCACCACTCTTCTGTCTGCACGAGCTCCTGGAGGATCCTCACAACACCACCGGCATCCGCACCAGCCCTCGTGCCCCCCTGTGCTCCGGAATCTCCTGTCTGCTCTACCAGGGGTTCCCGAACCAGGGTCGTAAGAGAGGTTGCCCTCTGCACAATCAGACTCCATCACCAGGTACGTGACAACTTCTCTGCATGGCTACCCTACGTCCTCTCCTCTGAAGTACCTGCCATCATCCTTGGAGGCTTTAACATTCCAGTCAATGCACCTCAGCCACTTCCCAACTGCTCAATTTAACCTCCTTCAACCTAACATAATGGACACAAACCACCACTCACTCCAATGGCAACACTCTTGACCTTGTATTCTCCCACCTCTGCACTCCCTGCAACTTCTCTAACACCCCCTTTCCTCTCTCTGATCACAACCTTATCAGTTTCACCCTTTCCCTGTCTCCTAGCTCCCATGCTGCCAACCTCCAAACAGTTACCCACAGGAACCTTTGTCAATTCAACCCTTCCTTTTTTTTATTTTGCTACGGATTGCCATTATGATGAAATCACACCCCTGTCCTGCCCAGGCCTGGCCACTTCTGTTTACAACAACATATTGTCATCCTCCCTAGACACACTTGCACCCATCTCTACACGCAGAACCAGGCCTCGTCTGCTACAACCCTGGCAAACAGATGACACCAGAAGTCTCAGGAAACGCAGCTGTGCTCTTGAGCGAGCGTGGCATAAAACTAAATCCCTACAAGACTTCACCCTTTACAAATCTGCCCTCCTCAAATACAACTCCTGCCTCCACTCCGCTAAACATATCTACTACACCACTCTCATCAAATCCCTCTCATCCAAGCCTTGTCAACTCTTCTCTACCCTTAATTCCTTACGCCACCTCCCACTGCCTCCATCCACCAACTTGCACACTTCCCAGGAGATTGCCAATCACTTCAAAAACAAAATTGACACAATTCATGATGAGATATCCTACGTCCAGCTTCCTCCAACGACCAACACACCAAGTCCAACACCCCACTCAACACTTTCCCACCCCACCACCTGCCCCCTGGACCCTGTCCCCTCGCAATGTCTACGACCACCCTCCTGCTCTGTCCTAAACTCTGTAACCCACATTTTCAACCTCTCCCTCTCTTCAGGCACCTTTCCCTCGCCACTCAAACATGCGCTGGTTATCCCCATACTTAAAAAAACCCTCACTGGACCCCACCTGTTTGAATAACTTAAGATCCATTTCCCTGCTCCCGTTTGCCTCCAAGCTTCTTGAACGCCTTGTCCACAACCGTATGAGTTGCTACCTTACTGATAACAACCTTCTCAATCCCCTACAATCCAGCTTCCGCCCACAACATTCAACTGAAACTGCCCTACTAAAACTCACCAAAGACCTGCTAACTGCTAAAACCAATGGCCAGTACTCCATACTCATAATCTTAGACCTCTCTGCTGCCTTTGACACAGTTGACCACCCACTCCTCCTCAATAAACTCCGCTCCCTTGGCCTCCATGACTGCTCTTTCCTGGTTCTCCTCCTACCTATCTCAGCGCACCTTTAGTGTCACATACAACAACATCTCCTCTGCTCTTCTATCTCTTTCTTTTGGGGTACCCCAAGGCTCTGTCATTGGGCCCCTCTTATTTTCCCTCTATACCTCTTCCCTGGGCCAGTTGATAACTTCCCATGGCTTCAATTACCACCTCTATGCTGACGACACCCAGATCTATCTCTCAATTTCTCAACTCTGCACCTCAATCTCCCCACGCATCACAAACTTACTGAATGACATATTGGAACGGATGTCACGCCACTTCCTCAAACTCAATCTTTCTAAAACTGAGCTTGTAATATTTCCTCCTCCCCAGTCCCCTCCTCATGACTTTACCATTGAGATTAACGGCACAACCATTGCTCCTTCCACACATGCCAGGGTGCTGGGTGTAATTCTAGACTCCGACCTCTCTTTCAGCTCCCACATTCAATCACTTACTAAATCTTGCCTCCTTAACCTCCGCAACATGTCCAGAATTCGCCCCTTCCTGACTAACGACACCACAAAACAACGTATTCACTCCTTGGTTATTTCCCGCCTTGATTGCTGCAACTCTCTCCTCACTGGCCTACCGTTACACAGCTATCCCCCCTTCAGTCTATCATGAATGCTGCTGCCAGACTCATACACCTTACTAACTGATCCACGACTGCTACCCGCTCTGCCAATCGCTTCACTGGCTTCCCCTACCCCAGCGTATAAAATTCAAAATACTAACCACAACATACAAGGCCATCCACAACACTGCCCCCAGCTACATCACCAATCTCATCTGCAGATATCGCCCCAATCGTCCTCTCCGCTCCTCCCAGGACCTCCTGCTCTCTAGCTCCCCTGTTACCTCCCCCCATGCTCACCTACAGGACTTCTCCAGAGCCTCTCCCATCCTCTGGAATTTCCTGCCCCAGAATGTCCGCCTTTAGGCGATCCTTGAAAACTCACTTATTTAAGGAAGCCTACCCCACCTCCACCTAAGACCTGTGATCGAGTCACCTCTATCAGATCATCCCCTGCAGCCATTACCTTTTGTACCACCTCCCCCTCCCTTTAGATTGCAAGCTCCACGAGCAGGGCCCTCCTATTCCTTCTGTATTTAACTGTATTGTAATTGTACTGTGTCCCTTCTAAATTGTAAAGCGCTGAGCAAACTGTTGGCGCTATATAAATCCTGTATAATAATAATAACAGGCCTGGTCTCCACCCAGAGACTGGCTAAGCACCTTGCAGGTGGATAGACAGACAAGGAGAAAGCCATAGCCAAAACCCAGATGCTGGAATGAGGAGCAGGAGCACTAGATGCTCCTGACACATAGATCGTGCATTTGTGTCTAAGCACTCGATTCCACTGCAGCTTTGTGCCACTCCACATGCCATTGAGGCTATTGATGGGATACCTCTACAGCCTGCCCATGTAACTCATGAGACTGCTCCACTGACCATGGCCGTAGGGCCTCTTCACTATGAGATAATGCAACTCCAAGTAATTTCCTCACCTCATTACCCGGTCCTTACTGGTTATCCTTGGTTACAGAGGCACAGCCCCTATTTTGATTGGCTTTGTGCTGAGTTTCTTTCCTGGTCGCCACAATGCAGTAAAACATGTTTTCAGAAAGTGGCTAAGATCTTGTGCCCCTCTTCACTCTCCTCCTTGCCAGAGGAGTACTGCAAATTAAGTGATGTCTTTGCCAAAGGTCAAGCCAGTAGTAGTTTGCCTTCACACCGGTTGTATGATTGCGCAATTGATCTTCAACCTGGTGCCATGCCCCCTCGTGGCCGGGTTTACCCTTTGTCTGTCTTGGATGATAAAGCCATGGAGGACTATGTTGCTGACGCACTTTCTCGAGGGTTCATCTGCAAATCCTCATCTCCTGCTGGTGCTGACTTCTTCTTTGTGAAAAAGAAGAGTGGTGAACTGAGACCTTGTAGCGATTATAGGGTTCTCAATCGCATGGTGATTAACAATGCTTATCCGATTCCGTTGATTACGGAATTATTTGACCGCCTCAAGGGAGCAACGGTTTTCACAAAGCTCAATCTAAGAGGGGCATACATTCTTGTGACGATCAAGGAGGACAATGAAAGAAAACTGCCTTTAATACTATGACAGGACATTACGAACTCCTCTTAATGCCGATTGGTCTTTGCAATGCTCCTGCGGTTTTTCAGGAATTCATCAACGATGTCCTCCGAGATATGTTGCAGCAATGCGTGGTGGTTTATCGCAACAATATTCTCATATATTCTAAATCCCTAGAGAGTCACCACACAGATGTCTCTCATGTGCTACAGAGGCTGAGAGATCATAACCTATATTGTAAGTTTAAAAAGTGCGAGTTCCATCATGAACAGGTTCAATTTCTGGATTAGGTAATTTCTACTGCCGGTTTTTCGATGGACCCAGAGAAACTATCTGCAGTTCTACAGTGGCTTCGACCCATAGGTCTATGTCCGCTACAACGTTTTCTTGGCTTTGCCAATTATTATTGGAAATTTATTTGGAACTTCTATTCTCTGGTCAAACCCCTGACTGATATGACCAGAAAGGACGGTAACACACAAAATTGGTCTCCGGATTCCATTAAAGCCTTTGAGTCTCTCAAGGCTGCTGTTGTTTCAGCTCCTGTGTTGGCACATCCTGATCCTACGTTACCCTTCATTTTTGAGGTTGATGCATCTGAGACTGGAGTAGGCGCATTTCTGTCTCAACGTCCTACCTCTGAGAGCCCTATGCATCCTTGTGGTTACTTTTCTAAGAAATTGTCTCCTGCAGAATGCAGTAACTGAAGTTGGGGACAGAGAATGGTTAGCTATCATTTTAGCTCTTAAAGAATGGAGGCATCTCCTCGAAGGCACCACTGTGCCGGTTTTCATTTTGACTGACCATAAAAATCTCACATTCTTTTCTGAGGCAAAATGCTTATCTCCCAGAAGGACGCAATTGGCTCTTTTTCTGTCAAACTTCAATTACATAGTCTCATTCTTACCCAGTACTAAGAATGTAAGGGTTGACGCATTGTCGTGACAGTTTTCATCTGCTTCCAAGCTGGAGTTGATTCCTGCTCCTGTGATACCTCCCAATCGTATTCTGGCCACTGTTCGTACTAGTCTCACTTCACCATTGGGTGACAGAATTTTTGCCACTCAGATCCATTCTCCTCCCGAGAAACCTGGTGAATGCTGCTTTGTCCCTGAGAAACTCCGCACTGCTTTGCTCCAGACTTCCCATTCTCCCATGGCCACCCATGGAAGAATCAACTCATTCAGGCTATTTCTCAACAATTCTGGTGGCCTAGTCTCTGCGCTGATGTGACCGCCTTCGTAGCTGCTTGTTCCATGTGTGCTCAGTGTAAGACACCACAACACCTTCCAGTGACCCTCCTGCAACCCATACCCAATGGAGAGAGGCCTTGGACCCACCTGTCTATGGATTTTATTGTGGAGTTACCTAACTCCCAAGGCAACACAGTTATTCTGATGGTGGTTGACTGATTCTCGAAAATGTCTCATTGTATTTCACTAAAGAAGTTGTCCACATCCAAAGTACTGGCATCCATTTTTGCTCGGGAGATCTTTTGGTTACATGGGCTACCCAAGGTTATCATCTCGGACAGGGTAGCCATTTTGTCTGCAGGTTTTGGTGAGCTTTTTGTGCACAGTTAGGAATCCATTCTCCTCTGAGTACCACCCGCAGTCCAATGGGGTCACAGAACGAGCCAAGCAAGCCTTGGAGAAGTTTCTATGTTGCTATATTTCTGACCACCATAATAACTGATCAGACCTCTTACCTTGGGTGGAGTTTGCTCACAATAGTTGTCTCAGTTTATGGCGAATTATGGTTTCCAACAAAATTCCTGCATTAGAGGAGCATCTCTGTGATCTTTGTTCCACTTGGGCGCAGGTCCAAGAGTCCTTGAGATGTGCCAGTGATAGGTACAGACTCCATGCTGACCGCAGATGCCTACCTGCGCCTTCCTACCAGGTTGGGGAGAGGGTCTGGCTGTTATCTCACAACCACTGACTCTGTGTTCCCTCACTGACATTCCTCCACAGTTTATTGGACTTTTCCGTATTCTCCACAGGATCAACCCAGTGGCTTACACATTAGACATTTCTTATAACATTCGTATTTCAAATGTATTCCATGTCTCCTTATTAAAACCTTTGGTGTGCAACCATTTCACCACCTCGGTACCACGTCCTCACCTGGCTCAGGTTGAGAACCATGAAGAGTATGAGATGAAATCGATCATTGACTCCAATAGGTTCCGTGGGCGCTCTTGGGTCTCATCCTCAGACGTACATGCTCCTGTCCTCCGTGCTTTCCATAGGCATTTTTCCCTCAAACCCGGTGGCCCTCTGAGGGGGGGTCGTTGAGGTGGGGGTACTGTCAGGGCTGGGCTCTCAGCCCTCCCTTCTCAGTGCTCAAGTTGCTCAGCTGTCGGTTAATTGCCAGCACTCATCATTCCACAGTGGCTCACCTGGTGATCATTTCCTGCTCGTCAGTCCAGCTTACAGCCAGCCCCTTCTGGCTATTTAAACTGCCTGGTTCATTCCTTCTGTGCCTTCGCCTTGGTCAAATATAACTGGAGACTCTCTGCTATGTTCCTGTTGAAGACTTGCCTGGCTGATGTCCCTTCTGGTTCCTGATCCTGTCTGCTGCCTCCGACTACACTAATTTACTGGCTTGTTCTGACTATCTGTTTTGGCTACCGTACCCTGGCTATGTTTTGACTATGTTTACTATTTGTACCATTTTTAAAATTTCTTTAAAAGGTGTGATTTTTACTGCATTTTCTGTCTCTGTCTGATTCATGGTTCCTGACTGGTGCACTTAATGACAGTCCCAGTTAACCTATATGCAGTATAGGTACAATATAGGTATGGTATAGTCTCAACACAGGTGCAAGGTAGATGTGGTTTAGACGTGGTAAAGGTTAGGTATAATGCAGTATAAGTATGGTATAGGTGCAGTCTAGGTTTGGAATATTTGCGGTATAGGTTCGGTATGGATTTTAGTACATTTGATGTCCTGCTCTCAGTGGCTCAGTCCCTGCTAGCAGTATCAGCTATGGGGGAATAGCCCTCTTACCAGTCCCTAGGATGAGGCAGTGACCTTTTGCTGTAGAAGGGGGTTCTGTAGTGTAAGGAGTCTACTCTTCCCATTATATCGCTGCCGTCTCAATCTACAACTTCCAGGATTCTCAGCGCTCTGCGTAGAAGTCTATGAACTTGCTTGGCTTTAGCTCTTCCCCCACTAGCCAGAGGAGAATGGTGCAGCACAACATCAGTATCTCATCATAAATAAAAGGCAATGTCGCCTTCTCCATATTGCTGTATCCCAGCACCTGGCTACATACTATAGTACTAAATAGAGAAAAAAAACATAAAAACATCTTTTTTTTTTTTTTTTTTTAAAGTGGTTGTCAACTCTTGACAACCACTTTAAACTACAGGTAAGCCTGTAATCAGGCTTACATGTAGGTTCCCTGTACGGTTTAGGAGATATACACTATACTGTCATGTGCCGCCTTCATTCGGCACATGTGCAGTGTAGAAACAATCTCGGTGCCGTTTCTTCACTGACAGCGTGCCGCGAGTGACGTCACGCGACTCCAGCCAGTCACAGCACCAGAGTTCGCAGCCCTGGAAGGAAGAGGGGCGAAGATGGACACTTCCTACTTTGGGGACAGCATGGGTGTCAATGGCAGGTAAGTGGCACATAATTGGCTAGTATGCGATGCATACTAGCCGATTATGCTTCTATATTGCAGGTGAATAGGAAGTAAACCCATCAGGGTTTATTCCTCTTTAATCGGCACAACATTAAAGCGGTTGTCTACCCTCAAAACACATTTGTACCTACAGGTAAGCCTATAATAATGCTTACCTGTAGGTAAAATGAATATCTCCTAAACCTGTATAGTTTAGGAGATATTCCACTTGCATGCTGACGTCACGGATAGTTCCGGACCTTGCCGGAAAGTCTGCCGGAACGATAGGCTCTGGCACGCATGCGCAGGAGTGACGTCTCCCGGCTCCGGCCACTCACGTCGCTGGGGCTGCGAACCCGTTAGAATCCCCACAGGGAAGATGTCCTCTCCCATTGCAGGCACCAGGCAGCCCTGTGGGAACTTCGTTTTGAGGTAAGTATTTCATAATGAGCTAGCATGCAGTGCATACTAGCTCATTATGCCTTTCCATTGCAGGTTTTTTATTTGTTAGTGTAGACAACTGCTTTAATGCATAAGCATCACTGCTCCCACACAACAGAATATAGAGCAAAGTACAGGAAAATTCTGCATATAATAGTTTTCATATTACTGACCACAAATCGAATGCGCCACTGAACTGTTCTTTGTTGTCCGTTGGGAACACTAAAGTCCTCAATTCCCACAAAGGGTTAATAGCACTCTGAAAAAAGGAACCTAGCTGTCTGAGAAAGTGTTTCCGGGGGATACAGATATCAGTCGTACCAGCAATCGCTATGAAGTCGATTCAAGCACTGAGAGTCTTAGTTGCCCGTGTAAGTGTCTTTCATTGCATACGTTGTTTTAACGATAAAGACAGCTGTTTCTTTTCATTGCATACTATACATGGCACGTGTATTCTACTATTGCCGTGGGGCTGGCTGACGGTGGCAGCACACTGGAATCTCTTGCACATGACTGGAATTTTCTCTTCTTTTGCACGTCATTTTGCAAATGTGCGTCCTCTGGTGGTCATAAATAGGAATTGTAAATGTAATTGTATTTAACTGCATTGTGAGATAACCTTGTGAGGGCAAAACTGTAAAGGTTAGTCTAGGAGTAACCAAACTCTAGGAGTAACACAAAAAGTGTCAATGGACAAGCATTATATAATTCATGTGCTAGTGAAAAACGATGCCATAGTTGCACAGCTTGTTTTTAATTTAAACACTTCAGCCCTGGAAGGATTTCCCACATTAGGACCAGAGCACAATTGCACGGTCATGCAATGTTGTACCCAAAATAAATTTGCATCCTTTTTTTCCCACAAATAGATCTTTTTTTTGGTGGCATTTGATCACCTCTGTGTCATTTCAGATCACAGCTATAAACAAAAAAAGAGCGTCAATTTTGCAAAAAAAAATATTTTTTTAACTTTTTGCTAAAATACAAATCCCCCCCCCAAAAAATATAAACAAATTTATTCATCAGTTTTGGCTAATTTATCTTCTTATATTTTTTGTGAAAAAAAACCCCCCCGCAATCTGCGTTTTATTGATTGGTTTGTGCAAAAGTTGCCACGTTTACCAACCATGAGAATTCATTTCTGGCGTTTTTTTTTTTTTTTTTACAATTTTTTTTTTTTTTTACTAGTAATGGCGGCGATGTGCGATTTTTATCAGGACTGCGATATTGGGGCAGACATGTCGGACATTTTTATCACTTTTTTGGGATCAATGACATTTATACAGCGATCGGAAATTTAAATATCCACTGATTACTCTGTAAATGTCATTGGCAGTGAAGGGGTTAACCTGCAGGGGGAGATCTAGGGGTTAAGTGTGCTCCCTAGGTGTGTTCTAACTGTGAGGGGGCTGGGCTACCAGGGGCATAAGATATCTAACTGATCCCAGTGACAGGGATCAGTAGATCTTTTTAAATGCCCACTGACAGATCGGGGAACCGCCGTGTTTACATCAGCGGTTCCCTATTCTACCTCCCTGCCAGGCAATCGCGGCTCACCGGTGGAGATTGAGTCCGCCCGAGCTGCGGCCACACGCCTGCAGAATGCAGTGGGCACAAGAGAGCGCCACTGGCAGCAAACTCCCACCAACCGTTTATAGACGGCGATTCGCGGGACGCTGCCACTCTGCAACAGTAAAAGTATGTGTGCCGGTTGGGAACTGGTAATCATTAACCACATCGGTACCTGGCATGAAAACCCCCTTCCTGTCCAGGCCATTTTTCAGCTTTCAGCGCTATCACACTTTGAATGACAATTACTCAGTCATGCAACACGGTCATGGCTACACCAATTACTAATGGTCAAGGGTTGGCCGTGTGTATGAAAATGACAACGTCTCACCGTCGCAGGGCGCTTAGCGGCAGATATTTGCCAACCACCCTCAAACGACGGTCACCGCGAGAGAACACGGGTGACGTAAGACGTCCGCACACCGGCGTCGAGCCCGCCTGAGTTAGAGGTGGCCACTCGGCGCTAACGGACCGTCCCTCCATCTTATCCCTTGGCGACTACATTTGTGCCGCCAAGGGGCTAGACAGTCACCCGTAAATTTTTCTAGATGACTAG
>BLSH010506726.1:185743-206433 GCA_018402905.1 Glandirana rugosa | reverse complement strand
AAAAAAAAAAAGAAAAAAGTGGCAGGGGAAAAAAAAAAATGTCCCCTTTAAGAGCATTGGGCGGAAGCGACTTGTGACGTCGCTTCCGCCCAGCATTGTTATGGAGCCGGGTGAGCGGCTTCAGCCGCTCACTCGGCACACGGACACCAGAGGGAAAGGACGCGATCATCTCCGCCGCTGCCGGCGGGTCCGGTAAGCGGCGGAGATGACCGGAAAGCGGCGGGAGGGGGGGGCACCTCTCCCGCCGCTGATAAAAGTGATCTTGCGGCGAATCCGCCGCGGAGATCACTTTTATCTTACGCAGAATCGCCTCCTGAAAAAAATGATACCGGGGTTATGGTAGCTATCTGCTACCATAACAACGGTATTCCACTTCAAAGTACCGCCGTCAAACGACGTACGGCGGTCCGGAAGTGGTTATTTGGTCTGTGTAAAAGATATAATCTCTACAAGCTATGGTGCCAATCATCAAAAATTTATCACACCTGATGTACTGATGGCCTATCTCATTTCTTGAGGCCCTGAAATGCCAGGAAAGTACAAATACCCCCCAAATGACCCATTTTTTGAAAAGTAGACATTCCAAAGTATTCAGTAAGAGGCATGGCGAATTTTTTGAAGTTGTATTTTTTTCCCCACAATTCTTTTGAATATAAAGAAATTATTATTTTTTTTTTTTTTTTACACAAAATTGTCATAAGTTATTTCTCACACACAGCATATGCATACTTCCAATTACACCCCAAAATACATTCTGCTACTCCTCCCAAGTATAGCGATACCACATGTGTGCGACTTTTTCACAGCCTGGCCACATAGAGAGGTCCAACATGCAGGGAGCACCGTCAAGCAGTCTAGGAGCATAAATTACACAAAATTTCCTAACCACCTATTACAATTGTGAAGGCCCTGGAGCACGAGGACAATGGAATTACCCACAAAATGACCCCATTTTGGAAAGCAAACACCCCAACTTATATTCTATGAGGCATTTATGAGTCTTTTGTACGGTTCATTTTTTTTCACAAGTCTTCGAAAAGGTACTCGGGTATTCTGATGGGCTGGTGACAGGTACTCGGGTACTCTGATGAGCAGGTGACGGGTACTCTGGTGGGCAGGTGACCTGTACTTTGATGGGGTGGTGACCGGTCCTCTTTATTACTGGATGGGGGAATCAGTTCTGTGAACGGTCAGAAGCTTGTTACCATGGTTTGTTTACATCATGTGACAGTCGGTCATGTGGCTCTTCACCCTGATCGGGACTGGGCTTTGTCCAGGGCTCAAGCCCGAGCGGCGTGGAAGTGGATGCCTGTAAATAACGGAAGTGACTGGCTGTGATAGGACACAGCCGGTCACGTGGTAAAGAGCCAATTTTATTGGCTCTTTACCCCGATCTGGGATGGGCTGAGTCCCGAGGGACATGCCCAATCCCCGATCGCCGCGATGCAGAGCGGCGAAAACGGGAGGATGCCATATGACGTCCACCCAGGATGGGGAGTGCACCTTGCCAGCGTATTATTACAATTATTACAATACGTCGTTTAGGAAGTGGCTAAAGTGCAATGTGATATATATATATATATATATATATATAGAGAGAGAGAGAATAATTAATATATGTACATTTCAAAGTGGTGGTGCAGTATTTACATTTCATATAAAAAAAAAAGTCTAATAAAATTGGGTCATGATAAACTTGTGCAGATCCAGTGCAAGCTGTTTGCACCAACTTCAGTGTAACATCACCAAGACACAAGCGCGCACACCAGCTTGCCAACAAATGTGTCTTCTTAACCACTTACCAACCAGAAGGTTTTCCAGCTTTAGGACCAGAGCACTTTTTGCGATTCGGCACTGCGTCGCTTTAACTGACAATTGCGCGGTCGTGCGACGTTGCACCCAAACAAAATTTACGTCCTTTTTTTCCCCACAAATAGAGCATGGCTAGGTGGCATTTGATCGCCTCTGCGTCATTTCTGATCGCCGCTATAAACAAAAGAAGAGCGACCATTTTGCAAAAAAAAACAAATTTCTTACTTTTTGCTAAAATTCAAATCCAAAAAAAAAAAAATATAAAAAAAAACATTTTTTTTCACCGGTTTTGGCCGATTTTATATTCTTCCTCATATTTGTGATAAAAATCGCAATCGGCGTTTATTGATTGGTTTGCGCAAAAGTGTCCGCATTTACGGATGATGAGAATTAATTTCTGGGGTTTTTATTTATTTATTTTTTATTTTTTACTAGTAATGGCGGCGATCTGCGATTTTTAGCGGTACTGCGATATTGCAACGGACATGTCGGACATTTTTGACCCTTTTTTGGGGCCAATGACGTTTATACAGCGATCACAAATTTTAAAAGTCCACTGATTACTGTATAAATGTCATTGGCAGTGAAGGGGTTAACGGGGGGGGGGGGAGCTAGGGGTTAACTGTGTTCCCTCTGTGTGTTCTTACTGTGAGGGGGTTGGGCTACCGTGGGCATGAGAGAGCTAACTGATCCCAGTGACAGGGATCAGTAGATCTCCCATGCCTGCACTAACAGAGCGGGGAACCGCTGTGTTTACATCGGCGGTTCCCCGTTCTTTGCCTGTGGCCGCTCATCACGGGCACACTCCTCAGGAGTGCGGCGCACGCGCCCCCCCTAGTGGCTGTTTGCAGATCGCTTTGTTTTTACGGCGATTTCGTGCACAGCAACCCGACTGCCGCCGTGAAAACGCGGCAGGCGGTCGGGAAGTGGTTAAAATTATGCGGTCATGTATGCTTATTACCTGAATATTTGCTGCCACTTCACTCAAAAGACAACAATGCGGGTATGATGACTTTCTCCTAAAAGTGTCCTTTGCCCATTCTGTGCAGTCTAGTACCACAGGAAACCCCTTATATGCAAAGAATAAATCACAATATAGTGCATTATCAAGGTAATTAAACAATTTTATCTCTTTATCCATAAAGTTAGCTGTAAGTACAGTACATTATGTCCCGTTCTAACACTACAGAGTGCTTTATTCTCTGCATATGCAGGGTTTTCTTTGGTTGGTACTGGACTGCACAGAGAGGACAAAGGACACTTTTGGGAGATTGCCATCATACATGCATTGCTGCTTTTTTAGTGAAGTGGCTGCAAATATCTGGCAGATGACAAGCACACCACCGCATAATTTTATAAAATCACATTTTTTTGGGTAAGCAGATGGTATGTGCTCTTCTGTCTTGATGGTGATACACTGAAGTAGGAACAAACAGATTGTAGTGGATCTGCATATGTTTTTAACTGCACAGTTTTGTCTGACTTTTTATATTATATGTATGTTTTATGCATTTTATTCATTGCAATAGCACTTTGGACTGTACATGTATTAATTATTATTTATATTAATAACACTGCACTTTATTGTGTTTCACACACTCGTATTATGGATGTTTTTCCTTTGTTTCTTTGAGTCCCATCCTCCTGGCAGATCTGATGTATAAGGTCGGGGCGGTGGAAGGATGATTGGGTGGGGGCTGGGGCAAAATGCACCTTTGCCTATGTACACAAAAATCCAGACACCAGCCCTGGATGGATATGACAGTGTAATGGATGGATATGGGATATGACAGGATGGAGAGGTTTGGGTCATGATTACACAGCTATGACATACCTCCCAACTTTGGAACTTGAGAATGAGGGACACCTAAGGATAGAGAAGACATGCGTCGTGCACCGTGGCTAAAATATGCTGAATACTGAGATGGCTTAAAGGAGCATGGTTAAATAGATTTTAAGCCTACATATGGTATATAATGTACAGAGTCTGCAATTCTTGTACCCACAAAATAGTTCATAATTACTGTGCTATGAGGCTCTGACATAACCCTATACTTAATTAAAAAAAAGCCCCGCCACATATACACTTAGATACAGTCAGGGGTTGAGGTATACTTAGGCACACCTTATATCAATGTCCTCCTTTCACACTAGGAACCCCCCCCCCCCTTGATATCATAGTCCCTTTTCACACCATTTGTCCCTTTCTTCACATTAGAAGACCCTTCACATCAGGTGTCCCTGTTCAAATTAGGATCCCCCCCGTCTGCATATCAGGTGTCCCTCTCTACACATCAGAGTCCTCCTTTTCACATCAGAAGCCTTCTCCTTCAAATCAAACCCCCATCCTTTACATCAGAGTTTCTCCCTTACATCAGGGGTCCAACCCCTAGGGGGTTAACTGCTGGCTGCAGGGGAGAGTCCAGAGGGTGGTGATAAATGGGGAGTACTCAGAATGGTCTGGTGTAGAAAGTGGGGTTCCCCAGGGTTCTGTCCTGGGACCAATCCTATTCAATGTATTCATAAATGATTTGGAGGACGGGGTGAAGAGCTCAATCTCAATATTTGCGGATGATACCAAGCTGAGCAGGGCAATAAATTCTCCACAGGATGTGGAAACATTGCAAGAAGATCTGAATAAATTAATGGGGTGGGCAGACAAGTGGCAAATGAGATTTAATGTAGAAAAATGTAAGAATGCATTTGGGTACCAAGAACATGAACGCAAACTACTCACTAGGGGGAGAGCCCCTGGGGGAATCGAGGATGGAAAAAGACCTAGGGGTCCTAGTAGAGAACAGGCTAAGCAGTGGCATGCAATGCCAAGCTGCTGCAAGCAAAGCTAACAAAGTGTTGGCATGCATAAAGAAAGGGATTAACTTCAGGGATAAATCAATAACTCTCCCACTAAACAAGTCCCTGGTGAGGCCGCACCTGGAGTATGCCATCCAATTCTGGGCACCAGTCCTCAGGAAGGACGTCCTGGTATTGGAAAGGGTCCAGAGAAGGGCAACAGAGCTAATTAAGGGATTAGAGGACCTTAGTTATGAGGAAAGATTACAAGCATTGAACTTATTCTCTCTGGAGAAAAGACGCTTGAGAGGGGATATGATTTCAATGTACAAATACTGTACTGGTTACCCTGCTATAGGGCGGTGAGAATGTGGAATTCTCTTCCAAAAACAGTGGTTTCTGCTGGTAGTATAGATAATTTCAAAAAACTATTAGATGCACACCTAAGGGACCATAACATTGGGGGATATACAACATAATACTGACATAAAAACACACACATGGGATGGACTTGTGTCTTTTTCCAGCCTCACTGACTATGTAACTATGTAACCCCTTACATCAAGAGCCAACCTTTAAATCAGATGTCTCTTTCACATCATAGTCCCCCTTTACATCAAGGGTCACCCACCTTAAACTGTTGTAATTCCTACACCGCTCACCTGATTTGGATGTAAATACCCTCAAATTAAAGCTGAAAGTCTGCAGTTAAAGCACATCTTGTTCGTTTCATTTCAAATCCATTGTGGTGGTGTATAGAGCCAAAAAGATTAGAATTGTGTAGATGTCCCAATATTTATGGACCTGACTGTTTATGGGAACCACATTTTACTGATTACAAAGGCAGACAGCTGGTCAGTGGGTACAAACAGCTTGATGCAGGCAGATAAAAGGGAGATTCTGAGGATTGATTGATTATTAGTGCTGTGAACCAGGTGAAGTATTGGGAATGGAGGAGTCCAGTGAACTACTGTCAGGGAGAGATGGCATGCAGAAGGTCACAGTGCCTGCTGGTGAGGAAAGGGTGCTAAGCATCTAGTGGAGAGAAAAGAGGAGTCTGGTGGTGAGTCAGGAGGGGACTTACTGATAACTGGGCAGAGGAGATGTATATCAGGATCGGAGTTCATGCTGGTGGGGAGGAGAGCTGGGAACACGGTAACTAATTGCAGAGAGAGAAATTGCAAACTGTCAGTGGGGAGGAAGGAGAGGAGGAAAGCAGATAACCTGTGACCAGGATGAGTGTCCAGCTTACTTTTCAGTGTAGTGCACATGCTCGTTTTCAGCTCCTGAGTCCTGATATCCCTGACCAGATAAGGGATAAGGATCGTGGTGCAGATCGTGGTGGGAGGAGTGTAGAGCCGAGGGAACGCCGCCCTAGGGACTACCCCACCCCCACTCCAGGTCACGCAGCTGCTTGCCAGTGGACGTGAGACGCAGCCAACCTCAATGGAAAGCCGCTGGTGAGAGCGGCGGCGAGGTCGGCGTGTAGCGGCGGTGTTTGCGGAGCACACGCGGGGGAAGAAGAGGAGCGGACACATCCAGAGCAGAAGCCCAGAGCGGCAGGGGGGTACTGGACGGCTCCAGCCCCTCGGCACCTGGGAACAGCGAACGGCAGCTGCGGGAAAGCAGAGGCGATAAGCCCTAGGCTAAGCCCCAGCATACCCCCAGTACACCCACCGCGATTGCATTAGCTAAGCCACTGGAGAGGAAGAAACTGGACCCAGGATTAGACCCCTGGAAATCTCACCGGTAACAGAGGCAGGAGAAACGAAGTCCGTGGAGAGCAGGGGTAAGGTAACAGCTTAAGAAAAGAGACTATTTAACAGACTATTCTGAGAAGCCCCTATTTATGGTTATACATGGGAATCTGACCGTGGTTATTAACAGGCACTTGTTGTCAGCATTCTTTCTCTCCCTGTCTCCTGACTCCTCTCTCTTTTAAAAGGGAAGTATGAGATAAATAGAGGAGGAAAGAAAAAAAAAAAAAAGGGGGGTATAATACAGGAAAAGACATTGGGGGTGCTCGCCTCCCCCCTCCACCCCTACCTTTTCCTCTCTCCCCTTCCCCCGTATGCCCCTAGGCTAACATAGAAGAATGAGGGGTAAAACAGACAAAAATATAACAAGTAAAAGTAATCACCCAATAGGATACAACGGTATTTAACGGCCGATCCGAGCAACATGGAAAACCAGAAAAGCCCAATAAGGGAGGAGGAAAGAGGAGGATCAGCAAAGGGGCAGGGAACCTCAGGAGTCAAAACAAGGACTACAGATGGTACCCCCCCGGGAAGGGAGAAGATCCAAACCCCGAAGGCCCCAAAGATACAAAGTGGGGATACAAAGAAAAAGGGGGGAGCAAGTCAAACTTCTAAGGCAGAAAGGATAGAAGAGACCTCAATCAGCCCTCTTCAAATGAAGGAGCTATTGACAGAAATGCTAACCAAGATGGAGGTCTCCCTAAAAACAGATATAGCAGCAGTGAGAGGAGATATCGGTCATATCCTGCTGAGAGTGGAGGAAGTGGAGGAAAGGTTGGAAGCGCAAGACCGCAAAATGGAAGAGCTTGAAAGAGATATGAAAGCATTACAGAGGGAGAATAGAGAGATGGCATATAAATTAGAAGACCAGGAGAACAGAAGTAGGAGGAAGAACTTGCGTATAAGGGGCCTAACAGAAAACCATAAAGACGAGGAGCTCGTCGGAGTAATGAAAAAGCTTTTCAACCCAATATTGGGAAAGGGAGCAGATGAAGAGGTGAAGATTGATAGAGTCCATAGGATAAATCGACATCAGACCAGGGGGGTCGATACCCCACGAGATGTAATTATAAGATTCCATTATGCAGAAGAAAAGGCGAGAATAACAGAGAAAACTCGATTGACTACCTTCCAAAAGGCATGGGTCAGAGGAGACACCAAGAACGGGGGGACTCCGGACCCAGGCTAGGGACAGAAGAGAAAAGAGCTGTCAAGGGATGGGGGCAGGAGGGGGGGGGAAGGGAGGGGTGGGAGGGAAAGGAGATAGGAATCCTCCCCAGTAGGAAGAGAGGTAGAAGAGAAGGCACTTCATTAGATGAAACTTATGGAAAGAATAAACATTATAACATATAACATCAGGGGGTTGAATTCCCCAGAAAAGAGATATAAAGTAAATAGAGAACTGTTATACTTAAGGGGGCAGGTAATATGCCTACAAGAGACACACATTGCTCATACATCGGGAATAAGTTTAAGGTCCACACAATTCCCCAATTGGTACTATGGGGACTCTCTTCAGGACGGGCAAGGGGAGTTGCCATAGGGTTTAGTAAAGAAATTATGTTCCAAATAAAAGAACAGAGGGTAGATAGGGAAGGGAGATATCTGTTTGTGAGGGGGACTATGTGGAATGAGGAGTGGACCTTTGCGAATATATACGCCCCAAATAAAAAACCGGAGGCTTTTCTGGGAAAAACTTTAAAAAAATTGGAGGAGTTCAAGCGGGGAAATTTTGGTATTGGCAGGAGACCTGAATTTATGTTTGGACCCGTGGATAGACACAACGGGACACTCAAGGCATGGGGCCCCTCACAGACATAATATCAGGAAGAAAGTATTTAGAGACTACCAACTGGTGGATGTATGGAGGATGAGAAACCCTGATAAGCGGGACTATACCTACCACTCCACAGTACATGGTTCACATTCCAGATTGGATTATATATTGATAGAACACCATATGATACCCATGGTAAAAGGGGCTGAAATTGGGGCCACCACAGTCTCGGACCACGCCCCGGTACGGATAGATTTGGAGATAGGGGGGGAGATAAGAGGGGAAAAAATGTGGAAGTTAAATGAATCTCTCATACAGGACCCAAAGATAATAGACTTGGTAGGAAAAGAACTAGAAAGCTTTTTCTCTGTTAATGACACACCAGATATATCCAGAGCTCTCTTATGGGAGACACATAAGGCATACATGAGGGGGATTCTGATTAAAATAGGAGCAGAAAAGAAAAGGGATAGGAAGGTAAGAATGGACACCTTATACAAGGAAATACAAGGAATAGAAAAGCAGATTAACGAAAGAGGAGGCCTAGAGAGACAAAAGATAATCAAGAAAAAACAAGAGGAGCTGGGAGAATTGATCGAGGCAGATAGGAGAAGGGTAACATACTTGGCAATGAGTGATAAATACCAATGGGGAAACAAGTCAGGAAAATGGCTGGCGAGAAGAGCAAAGGAAAAAAAGACCCGAACCTTTATATCAAAGATTAAAAACGAAGAGGGTAGGATGGTAAATTCCACAATAGAAATAGCTAGAGTGTTCCAAACCTACTATAGTAAACTATATAAGGTAGATGGAGTAAAAAGAGAAAAGGAGAAAGAGGGTCAGGTAGCCAGAGAATATTTAAAAGAACTAGGGATAGGAAGGACATCTAAAGGGGAATTAGATCAGTTAGAAGAACCTATATCAAAAGAGGAAATAAGGAAGGCAATAAATAGTATGTCCCTAGGAAAGAGCCCAGGCCCAGATGGATACACGGTCCTGTATTATAGGAAGTTTCAGGGAATCTTGGTCCCAAAGTTGTGGGAATACTTTAATAAACTAACGGAGGGAGAAGAAATAAGGAAAGAGTCACTGATGGCATATATAACCCTTATAGCAAAAGAAGACAAAGATCCAGCATTGCCAGAGAGCTATAGGCCAATATCCTTAATAAACACGGATATGAAAATCCTCTCTAAAATATTAGCAGATAGACTTAAACAGATTATCCCAGACTGGATACATGAAGACCAAACAGGGTTCGTGATGGGAAGGGAAGGAAAAGATAACTGCCTACGGACACTGTTGGCCTTACAAGCAAAGGACAGAAGGGAAGCCCCAGTCGCACTCATGTCAATAGATGCCGAAAAGGCTTTTGACAGAGTCTACTGGGGCTTCATGTGGGAAGTGCTTAAATGGTTTGGAGTACGGGAGAAGATGATGAAGTGGATCTCCGTTTTGTACACACCCCCGACGGCACGGGTGAGAGTGAACGGGAGATTATCATCGGTAGTGGAGTTATGTAATGGAACTAGGCAGGGGTGCCCCCTCTCCCCGATTCTATTTGTGATGACTCTAGAACCTCTCTTAGAGAGGATACGGAGGAATGAGGGAATTAGGGGGGTAAGAATCGGGGAGAGGGAACACAAAGTAGCAGCATATGCGGACGATGTTCTATTATATATTGCGGAACTGAGTATTACAATACCTAAAATAATGGAAGAATTAGATCAGTATGGCAAATTATCAAATTTTAAAGTAAACACGGTCAAAACAGAGATACTAAACATATCATGCACAAAGAAAGAGCAGGAAAAGGTTCAAGTAAAGTACCCCTTAAATGGCAACAGGAAGAAATGAAATACCTAGGAGTAAAGCTGACGGTAACGGAAAGAGCATTATACATAACAAATTATATCCCCCTATTGAATAATCTAAAAGAACAGTTAAATAAATTGAGAAGGGTAAGTCTGGCGTGGATAGGAAGAATAATGGCAGTAAAAATGTATATACTGCCGAGATTGATATATATGTTTCAGATGATTCCTATAGCAATCCCGGCAGATTTCTTTAAAAAATTAAAAACAATAACACTAAAATACATTTGGGGTAATAGACAATCTAGGATTGCCTATACAACAATAACGAGGGGAAGAGAAGATGGAGGGTTAGCAGCCCCGGACTTTAAAAGATATTATCAAGCAGTAATTATAGCCCGAATAGCAGAATGGATGCATAATAGAGGGAATAAAGGGTGGGTAAATATAAAGAAAGCACAAAGCAAGGTGGAACTGGGGAAAATAGTTTGGATCCCGGAAAAATTTAGGAAATTAGCGAAATCCACCAATAGTATCACTAGGAACACGTTAAAAATATGGGACACCATAAATAAAAGACATAGATGGGAAAACAATAGCCCACTAATGCCGCTACTAAATACAGAATACTTTAAACCGGGGAAGGAGGAGTATATGTACTATAGTCAGTGGGCAAAAAAAAAAGAGATAACTTTAAAGGATATAATGGTGGGGAATAGAATATTTACATATGAGGAGATTATAAAAGAATGGGGGAAGAAACCACTGGATAGATGGAGATACACACAGATACAGCACTTCACACAGACACTCCCTCAACCCTTGAGAGGGGTAACGGAATTGAGGAAGATAGAGAAATTTATTTAGTTCACCACAGAGCACAAAAAGGGGAATTTCAAAAATATACACAATACTGACAAAAGAAAGTGAATTAGAGATGCCACCATATATAAAGGAATGGGAGAAAAAAATCGGGACAGTCCCGGAGGGAATAGAGAGAGAAAAAATCCTGAAGCTAGTAGGCAACTCGGCAAGAGATCAGGGGACAAACGAGATGAACTATAAACTAATAGCCCGATGGTATAGAACACCTCAAAGGTTGGGAAGGATGGCCAGTGGTTCCACACCTAATTGTTGGAGAGGATGTGGAGAACTGGGTACCTTCGCACATATATGGTGGGATTGCCCCAAAATAGTGGAATATTGGAATGAGATAGTAGAAACAATAAACAAAATCACAGAGACAAATAAAAAGGGAGGCATGGGAATGCTTGTTTCACGCAACAAAAGAACCGATAGGGGAATATAAAAACACGTTGGTCCCGTTCCTTCTGAACGCAGCAAAGAGCCTGATCCCGAGACTGTGGAGATCCCCAGAAGCCCCAACAGTGAAGGAATGGATAAGTAAAGTGGAGTGGATGAGGAAGATGGAAGAATCTATATGTAAAAAAGAAGATGCTTTAGATAAACCTCAAAATAGATGTAAGAAGTGGGAGGAATTTAAAAGAGAAAAAAAGATAATCGATTGAATACTGGGGAGGGGAGTGGAGGGGAGATATAAGTAAATTAGAAATTAGAAATAAGAAAGGAAAGAGAAGAGAGAAGGCTTCCTATCAATGCTACATACGTTAGAGGGTTTATAAAAATGTGGCTGAGAAGCCAGGAACTTTGTTTTCCTTTTCTGTCCTCTCTAAAATAAGTGAATAATAAAGGTTGAAAAAGAGGAAAATACCACAATGATGAGACAAAAGCCACAGCCTGCCGGTTTTTCCATTGCTTGAAGGACAAGATGAGAGAAAAAGGAAAAAGAAAGGGACGGAGAGGCAGTCTCTGAGGGTAAAAAAAAAAAAAAAAAAAGGAGGGGACTTACTGATAACTGGGCAGAGGAGATGTATATCAGGATCGGAGTTCATGCTGGTGGGGAGGAGAGCTGGGAACACGGTAACTAATTGCAGAGAGAGAAATTGCAAACTGTCAGTGGTGAGGAAGGAGAGGAGGAAAGCAGATAACCTGTGACCAGGATGAGTGTCCAGCTTACTTTTCAGTGTAGTGCACATGCTCGTTTTCAGCTCCTGAGTCCTGATATCCCTGACCAGATAAGGGACAAGGATCGTGGTGCAGAGCAGAGAAGCTGCTGAAGGAGCGTGGGAGAGCTGCTCTACTTTCTCTTTCAGCTCCTGCAGAAAGCTGAAAAAAACCCAGCCTTTGCACTTCCTCCTGGCCAGCAATGCACCACTCCAGTGGTTGCTTGACAAAGGGGGTGGATCTGGATAGCAGTCCCGCCCATCCCCGACATCAGAGCTCCGATCTGACAGGTGCAGTCTTTCTCCTGGCTACACCGTGCACACTCAGCCAGATTGCTCGCTAATCCCTGGCTGTGCTGCATATTCACACCACTGCAGGTCCTATTTAGACACAAGTTGACACATAAGCAACAGAACTATGCGAGACAATGCCCCTGCACAGCGGGATAGCGGGAGAGAGGTGTGAATGTGGGAAAGTCCCGCCCAATCCGGGACTGTTGGGAGGTATGCTATGATTTCGGTAAAAGGTGTGGATGGGAAGTGACATTGGGGTGCAGGCTGGGGAGGAGGTTTTCTTCAGTGTGCTGTCTGTACAGGAAAATCTAGGACTTGCTGTGTGTCTAATCTATGAAATATGAGACATCCACCCCATCCCCCACATAACATCATTGTGATCAAAATGAATGTTGCAATTGTGTGCAGGTGACTTCACACACTCTGCACAATAATCCCTGCAATTTATCAGTTGTCTGTGTGTCTTCTTTTTGCTGGCATGTTAGGAGCTGGAATAATCATCTCTTCCCTGTTTATTACACTGAACTTCTGTTGTATAAAATGCCCATTGATCACTATCATCCAGTCAAAAGCAAGGAAAGACCCCACATGACTTCAGCATGTAGATTCATGCTGTGGTGCTTGAACAGCCAATCCCTGAATCACCTGTCTGTCACACAGCACTGGGAGGAATGACTATTATTTCTCAAGCTACATATACTAACGTGTATCTAAGGATTGCTTGTTAAACCCCACAGGTGTCTGTCTCCAGGCTAAAATTGTGACCATGCAAGCTGAAGACAGCGCTCAATGGAACTTTCAAAGTCACTAGTACATTGTATAAAAAAATTGGTTTATTAAACCTTGGATAGTGCATAGTGGCATTGTTACGTTAGTGACAAGTGCGGTATTAGATCAGGGGGGTCCTTGGTCGCCGGTCGGTGAGGAGGGCAGCGATCTGATACCCGCGTTCAGTATATGACAAACGTGGGTATCAGATAGCTGCCCTCCTCACCGACCGGCGACCGAGGACCCCCTTGATCTAATACCGCACTTGTCACTAACGTAACAATGCCACATTCAGCTGCTTTCAGCACAAAGATTTCCCAGTTTGTGGGACCACCGTCTAAGTGCCAGCCTTTCACTGCCACCACTTCTGGATGCTGGCCAGAAGTATTTCAGAATAACCGCCTGTACATACACTGTCACCGCAGACAGATATATTCAGATGCGTTATTTTAAAAACAGTAGCGCTCTTCAAAGGAACAGATTCATAATAGTTGCATTAAGAGCTTTAGGGACAAAAGTAACACTTGTCAAAATAAGGTTTAATAATGAAAAGGTCAAGTTTTAGGTGCAGTAAAATATTTACAGAAAAATAAAAGAAGGTTGCAAGATTGAGACAAAATTTACAGCAAAGGACCAGAATGAAAAAATGCCTGCATTTGAAATGTCCGTGCCTAATCAGTGTTTCTAAGATGATTTCCTGGTTCTCTGATGTTGGTTCATTGATGGTAAGTGAGAACTGCCCCATTGATCTTGGCTGTCCTTTTTTTTTTTTTTTTTCTCTGGATCACCAGGGGTGGAGCTATACCCCTCCGGCCATTTGTATGAGAGGGCATGTTCGTAGACAATATCCAGGGCGGGCCGTTACGAGACATGCTGCATAATCATTATGATGCCCGCCACATGCTCCAGTAAGAAAATTCATTTCAGCTTGCATAAAGCTTTCAAATGACTCCAAACATGAGAGTTCTGAGACCTTCTAGGACCCCGGGGGAGGGAATAGACTGTATGTAAGTTTTTCTACCTTCTCATGTTGTTCCGAAGTTACTGAAAGGGTCATGATTCCTGGGGGTGATTTACGGTGTCGCATGTCCCACATCAGTTTGTTGTATGTTTGTTCAAGATAAGCAAACAGGCTTCTTCCTGACCAGCCATTGACCATAATCAGAGGCCCCTTTGAAGTTGAGCTGGCCAGAGACGGGGGGTGTAAAGGAAAAGCTTGTTCAAACTGCCATGTTGAAAGGAGAGAAACAAAACTTAGTAGCCAGTTATTTAAATAGCTCCCCTTCCAATATGGAGTCAGTCTTGCTTCAGGCCTGGTATCATTACTTTGCGTGGGTCTCATGCATGATATCATCACAGGCACAAACGGATGGTATGCGACGGGCGGTCAACGTGGGTCAGTGTTGTGCAGCCGACTGCGGGACTCATATCCTAGGAAGTGCAATCCTTCCTGGGGTGGTAGAGTGCGATGTGTGAGAGCCGGGTCCAAAGGTTCAGACACGCTGGGTGACATCAGCTCAGACGCGATGATGAGCTGCAAAGCAATGGGGTGACTCCTGGTGGTAGAAAGCGCAAAGCGGCTGGATGGTGTGCTGCGATTGATGAAAGCCCGGGCTAGCCGTGACTTGCATGTTTCGAGCAGCTGCTCTTTATCAAAGCTTTGATAGGATACGAGTCTCGCAGTCGGCTGTCAGTCATCCATCCGAGCAGCCACATGTCTGAGCACCACGGTTATCTCCCTAAGAGGGCACCGTACAGCCAGCCTCATTACATCTGGTCTCTGTTTCCTCTCCAGCCATAACTATACCTAGATCCATGTTTGTAGCCTCAGTCCTCCCCATCCACACTCTTCCATAGGCCACTATAGTTGGGGGACACCCCATCGCTTACATTCCAGCTCATTGTTGCCCATGCAACCGGGCACAGCGACTGTTCTCACACAGCAACTTTTTTTTTTCCTTTCACTGTGGATCCCTTAGTGCCCAATTTCCATCACCCAGGACGTTTATAGGTCACCACAGTCCGGGTCCCCAGAGCCGTGGTACACCCAGCATCCGGCTTATAACCAACATTGGTGTCTATTGCTGATTGCCATTTTAATTTTTATCGTTTATGGATTGATTCTTGTATTTATGTATTCCTTGCTATGTACTATCCAAGGTTTAATAAACCAATTTTTTATGCAATGTACTAGTGACTTTGAAGGTTTCATTGAGCGCTGTCTTCAGCTTGCATCAAACTATTTACCATTCCAGTGGTCGTCAGCAGCTCTGTTTTCCTTCAACATCCACACATGAGGATATCAAGTTTCCTAACAATGACATTAGCTCTGGTTGTAGCGCTTATAGGATCTTTTTGAGTGTATTAAAATTGTGACCACCTCTTCTTGAGGCTGACCTAATTGATCTCTAGGTCTATGCTCGTTAAGACCTTAGATGCTTGGATGGCTGGGACTCGTTTTCACGTGTGTGTGTGTGTGTGTGTGTGTGTGTGTTTAACTACACCTACTCATACTTTTTAGTAGTAGGGTAACAGCTACTACTACTTGGGGTATTCAGCCACCTTAGATTTCCATTATTTGGAATTTCCTGGTTCTCCTCTGGTGGATGAAGGGTTAGTATATAGAGTACAGGCTATGCCTATGATAAATTTGCCCTTTGGTGGGCAGTTGCATATACCATGTCTGACTTTATGCTTGGTCTGGCTGCACAAATTATTTGTGTCTTTCTGGTTGTCTTGCTGCTCAGCAGAATTACACAACAGTAAGTGATACTGTACCTTGTTGCTCATTAGTAATGCATAACATTTAAAGGTTGTTCGCAAAATTTCTGTTGATTAGAAGACTGTACCCTGTTACAATTCAAAAATGCACAGCATTTAAAGTTGGCAATATTTCTGTTGATCATAAAATTGTACCCTGTTGGTATGCAGAAATGTATTAGGTATTAGCGACTTTTCTATCGCTCATAGGTTTGCATCCTGTCGCTAACCAGAAATACACAGCATTAAAGTTTGCTAGTGATCTTTCTGTGGGTCATATGAATATACGCTGTTGCTAATTAAAAAATGCACATCATTTAACCACTTCAGCCCCAGAAGGATTTCCCAGGTTAGGACCAGAGCACTTTTTGCGATTCGGCACTGCGTCACTTTAACTGACAATTGCGCGGTCGTGCAACGTTGTACCCAAACGAAATTTGCGTCCTTTTTTTCCCCACAAATAGAGCTTTCTTTTGGTGGTATTTTGATCACCTCTGCGTCATTTCTGATCACCGCTATAAACAAAAGAATAGTGACCATTTTGCAAAAAAAAAACAAATTTCTTACTTTTTGCTAAAATACAAATCCAAAAAAAAAACCACTATAAAAAAACATTTTTTTTTTATCGGTTTTGGCCGATTTATATTCTTCCTCATATTTTTGGTAAAAAAAAATTCACAATCGGCGTTTATTGATTGGTTTGAGCAAAAGTTGCAGCGTTTACGGATCATGAGAATTCATTTCTGGGGTTTTTATTTTTTACTAGTAATGGCGGCGATCTGCAATTTTTAGCGGTACTGCGATATTGCAGCGGACATTTGGGACCAATGACATTTATACAGCGATCAGAAATTTAAATGTCCACTGATTACTGTATAAATGTCATTGGCAGTGAAGGGGTTAACCTGCAAGGGGATATCTAGGGGTTAACTATGTTCCCTGGGTGTGTTCTAACTGTGGGGGGGGGCTGGGCTACCATGGGCATGAGAGATCTAACTCATCCCAGTGACAGGGATCAGTAGATCTCCCATGCCGCCACTAACAGAGCGGGGAACCGCTGTGTTTACATCGGCGGTTCCCCGTTCTTTGGCTGTAGCCGCTCATTGCGGCTCGTCGACGGAAATCGGGTCCGCCCGAGCCGCGGGCACACTCCTCAGGTGTAAGGTGGGTGCGCGCGTGCCCCCTAGTGGCCACACGCAGGTTGGCGCTTTTTTCGGCGATTCGCGCCCAGTGTCCACACTGCCGCCGTAAATAGACAGTAGGCGGTGTGGAAGTGGTTAAAGTTGTTGGCAACATTTTGGTCGATCATAGGGCTGTACTCTGTTGCTAATCAGAGATACACAGCAGTAAAGTTGCTAGTGACATTTCTGTTCTATGTCTGTATGACTGTCCCTAATCAAATATGCACAGCATTTAAAGTTGTTAGCGACATTTCTGTCAGTCATAAGACTGTACCCTGTTGCCATTCAGAAACACACAGCATTGAAGTTTTGTCAGTGCCTTTCTGTTTCGACCGTACCTTGTTACTAAGCAGAGATGCACAAGACTGGAGTTTTGTGTCCTTTTTTTTTGTTTTTACATTTGGCTGTACATCAAAATACGCAACAATGAAGACTGTTGGAGTCCTTCCTATTTATATATTTGTGATAGCCATAGCTTGTCTTTTTAAAATACACGACTTTGAAGTTCATGTTGTGTCATTTCTGTGATGGTCTATCTAGCTGCACTTCAGAAATACACAACAGGGTTGTATATGATCTTTATATTTTGTGATATTCTACATGTACCATTTTTATTGCAGACCTGATTGCCCCATGGACACGGAGGGCCAAGAATTCTGGCTGCAGAAACTTCAGATATCAGAGAAATTTAGACCCTTGCATTTAGGCATGCCAGAGGCATTCCCTGTGCTTGTTACCCGGTAGGGTTGTATGACACTGGAAGAAAGTTATAAAATCGCGTTTTATTAGTAAGAACTCAATAGATGTACAATTCTATGTTTTTTTTTCTTTTATATCGCCCTTTTAACAGAACTGGGCATAGCAAATCAACGTGAGTGTTCTGCTCCTCCTATAGACTTAACCCCCTGGTAGTTGGGTTCTGCTTAACCAGTTCCACACTACCTACCGTCTGTTTATGGCGGCAGTGTGGACGCTGGCCGCGAATTGCTGTAAAAAGGCGGTGATCTGTGAATGGCCGCTAGAGGAGTGTGCCCGCGGCTCGGGCGGACCTGATGTCCACCAGCGAGCCACGATGAGCGGCCACAGGCAAAGAGCGGGGAACCGCCGATGTAAACACGGCGGTTCCCCGCTCTGTTAGTGGCAGCATGGGAGATCTACTGATCCCTGTCACTGGGATCAGTTAGATCTCTCATGCCCATGGTAGCCCAAACCCCCCCACAGTAAGAACACACCCAGGTAACATAGTTAACCCCTAGATCTCCCCCTGCATGTTAACCCCTTCACTGCCAATGACATTTATACAGTAATCAGTGGACATTTAAATTTCTGATCGCTGTATAAATGTCATTGGTCCCAAAAAAGTGTCAAAAATGTCCGACATGTCCGCTGCAATATCGCAGTACCGCTAAAAATCGCAGATCGCTGCCATTACTAGAAAAAATTAAAAAAAAATAAAAACCCCAGAAATGAATTCTCACCATCCGCAAACGCGGCCACTTTTGCACAAACCAATCAATAAACGCCGATTGTGATTTTTTATCACAAATATGAGGAATGTAAATCGGCCAAAACCGGTGAAAAAAAATGTTTTTTTATATTTTTTTTTGGATTTGAATTCTAGCAAAAAGTAAGAAATTTGGTTTTGTTTGCAAAATGGTCGCTTTTCTTTTATTTATAGCGGTGATCAGAAATGACGCAGAGGGGATCAAATACCACCAAAAGAAAGCTCTATTTGTGGGAAAAAAAGGACGCAAATTTCGTTTGGGTACAGCTTCGCACGACCACACAATTGTCAGTTAAAGCGACACAGTGCCGAATCGCAAAAAGTGGTCTGGTCCTAACCTGGGAAATTCTTCCGGGGCTGAAGTGGTTAATGTATCCCTCATTAATACCAAAAGTCACCCAATGGTGGAGTGGATTATGGGTTCAGACATCAGGTAGGACACCTGATATTTACGCAATAGGTACAGTCAGTGTTTGACAAGCTCCTCTCTGCTTAAAGTGGTTGTATACTCTCCTATCATTTTCAGCTAAGGAAACTGACATCTTAGCCTCTGTTTAATCTGCAACTGCCATGATTCTGCACATGTGATCCATTATGACACCACCCATTGGATGGTTTGGTTGAGAGCACAATCAAGGAGACAGCTAGCATTTCCGGCATGCTGGGAATATTAACTCTTTTTGACACTATCAAATCGATGGGTAGACAACCACTTTAAACGCATTGAAGTGCAGGTGTATAGGGGGCTGGGTATATAGAGCACTTTCACAGCTGACATGCCAGCATTCAAATGTGAGGAAAGGCATAGGTGTGGTGTACCTTGGGTGCATACCTGTTCAGGCTTCTGAGCCCACGGAACAACCTTCCCTTGTTCTATTTCCCTTAAATGTGTTTCCCTTTACCCATCACTAGGAATAAACAATTTAAAGGGGACTTGCAAGGTAGGCGTGTCAGGGAGATCTTTTTAATCCTTCTCTTGAACAGGGTAGTGTTTAAACCAGATCCTCTTTGTTGATCAAAGTAGTGTCCTTTCATCATAGATGAAGCCTTGATTGGTCCTTTGTGGTCCTAAGAGGTGTTACAGGCATGTTGGACCACAATTGCTAGATGGTTGAGACAGTCAAACTGTGCTAATCTACTAATCTCACAGGTTTTCTGATTCCATCTTTTAGAGCACACCACATAGATCCTGCATCCGAAGCGGAGAAGGCAGTGACATGGTGGAGTAAACCTGCTGATCAGCCTCCTGATCCAGCTAAGATACCTTCATCAGTCATAATGAAGTGGAGGTAAAATGTGCTGCAGAACCTGGCATTTGGCAGGAAGATCTTGCAGCCAATGGTCCCACCCTAAGGTAGGCCTGGGGATTTCTTTATTATCCTCTCAGGTGTTGCCGTCCTGGAAGGTGAGTTGAGAAAACCTACCGTTAGATTTACTGGTAACAGTGTTTCTACGAACCTTCCAGGATAGCAGGCCTACTTCCCGCCCTGTTATGGGTGGAGGAAAATGTATACATTAGGTGGTAAGTGCCTAAGTGTTTGAATAACCCTTGTGAGTCCGTTGGGAGAATTACAACGACTGAGGGACAAGGGGTAAGGTGGGGCCTTTTAAACAGCTGTGTACTGATTGTGTTTCCTGTAGAGAGGGGTCTCTCATCTCCCAGGTGCTGCCTTCCTGGAAGGTTCATAGAAAACGGAAAATTGTATCATACTTACCGTAATTTTCCTTTCCTGGTGCCAATCCATGGCAGCATACAGATGATAGAGCTCCGCCTCGACTCCTCCCCTAGGACCAGTGGGCAAAAGATACTTGGAAGGTCCTTCCGTCGTGGACCCTCTACTCTCTGGGGAGAGATGTCCTTTGTGTTAGTCATGTGTCGACAAATTTTCCGGGGTGGAATGGGGAACAGGGAGTCAGCAACATTAAGAGGGTTGCCTGAGTGTTCCCAATAAGTTTGTGAATCCGTGAATGGTGGATTACATATGTAAAAGGAGGTGGGTATTGTCCCGCCCTTCATCCGGACGATAGGACCTTCCAAGCATCTTTGTGACAATGGTCATTTAGATTGCCATCCAAAAGAGTTGAGTGGAAGGTCCTGCCGTTGTGGACTCTCCTATTATTTCTTTAGGGGTCCGGATGGAATCCCACCCTGGTAACCGACGTTCTAGAAGGACGGTTTACGGTCCAAGACGTCGTGTAAAATGGA
>BLSH010506726.1:149287-162428 GCA_018402905.1 Glandirana rugosa | reverse complement strand
TATTCTTTCATGAGTTATTTACAAGTTTCTGACCACTTATAAAATGTGTTCAATGTGCTGCCCATTGTGTTGGATTGTCAATGCAACCCTCTTCTCCCACTCTTCACACACTGATAGCAACACTGCAGGAGAAATGCTAGCACAGGCTTCCAGTATCCATAGTTTCAGGTGCTGCACATCTCGTATCTTCACAGCATAGACAACTGCCTTCAGATGACCCCAAAGATAAAAGTCTAAGGGGGTCAGATCGAGAGACCTTGGGGGCCATTCAACTGGCCCACAACGACCAATCCACTTTCCAGGAAACTGTTCATCTAGGAATGCTCGGACCTGACACCCATAATGTGGTGGTGCACCATCTTGCTGGAAAAACTCAGGGAACGTGCCAGCTTCAGTGCATAAAGAGGGAAACACATCATCATGTAGCAATTTCGCATATCCAGTGGCCTTGAGGTTTCCATTGATGAAGAATGGCCCCACTATCTTTGTACCCTATATACCACACCATACCATCAATTTTTTGGTTCCAACAGTCTTGGAGGGATCTATCCAATGTGGGTTAGTGTCAGACCAATAGCGGTGGTTTTGTTTGTTAACTTCACCATTCACATAAAAGTTTGCCTCATCACTGAACAAAATCTTCTGCCTAAACTGAGGGTCCTGTGAAGATACGAGATGTGCAGCACCTGAAACTACGGATACTGGAAGCCTGTGCTAGCATTTCTCCTGCGGTGTTGCTATCAGTGTGTGAAGAGTGGGAGAAGAGGGTTGCATTGACAATCCAACACAATGTGCAGCACATTGAACACATTTTATAAGTGGTCAGAAACTTGTAAATAACTCATTAAAGAATAAAGTTATGTTAAAACCAAGCACACCATTGTTTTTCTTGTGAAATTCTCAATAAGTTTGATGTGTCACATGACCCTCTTCCTATTGAAAAAACAAAAGTTGGATTCAAAATGGCCGACTTCAAAATGGCCGCCATGGTCACCACCCATCTTGAAAAGTTTCCTTTCTCACATATACTAATGTGCCACAAACAGGAAGTTAATATCACCAACCATTCCCATTTTATTAAGGTGTATCCATATAAATGGCCCCTGTAGATAAAGCACCTGGACCAGATGGCATCCATCCACAGATCCTAAAAGAATTGAGCTCTGCCATTTCAAAGCCATTGTATCTAATTTTTAGGGACTACTTAATGACTGGAATAATACCACTGGACTGACGTAGGGCCAATGTGGTGCCCATATTAAAAAAGGGATCAAAGTATTTACCAAGTAACTATAGACCTGTTAATTTAACTTCTATAGCTGGGAAGATACTGGAGAGTTTAATAAAAGACCACATAGATGAGTTCTTGTTGAAAAAAATGTTTTAAGCAACAGACAGCCTGGTTTCATGAAAGACAGAAGTTGTCAAACAAACCTGATTTCCTTTTATGAGGTAAGTAAAACCTTGGACAGAGGGGGGCTGTGGACGTGGTATACTTGGATTTTGCAAAAGCATTTGAGACAGTTCCCCACACATGGCTAGTGTGTAAGGTAAAGTCTACAGGCTTGGAAAGATCAGTTTGTAAATGGATAGAAAATTGGCTAAAAGACTGAATTCAGAGAGTAGTGGTTAATGATTCTTACTCTGAATGGTCTAAGGTTATCAATGGTGTACCCCACAGTTCAGTGTTGGGACCCTTACTTTTCAATTTATTTATAAATGATATGGTGTCTGGGATTAAAAGTACCATTTTAGTGTTTACAGATAACACCAAGCTATGCAGTGGAATAACATCCTTAACCACTTCAATACTGCGCACTTAAACACCCTTCCTTCTCGGACCAATTTTCAGCTTTCAGCGCTGTTGCAGTTTAAATAACAATTGCGCGGTCATGCGACACTGTACCCATATGAAATTTTTATCATTTTTTTCACACAAATAGAGCTTTCTTTTGGTGGTATTTAATCACCCATGGGTTTTTTATTTTTTGCGCTATAAATTAAAAAAAGACTGAAAATTTTCAAAAACAATGCATTTTTCTTAATTTCTGTTATAAAATTTTGCAAATAAGTAATTTCTCTTCATAAATTTTGACCAAAAATTATACTGCTACATTTCCTTGGTAAAAATAACCCAAATCAGTGTTTATTTGATGTTGGCGGACAGACAGATGTGACGGGGACTGTGACAGATGTGACGGGAACATACAGATGTTTTGGGGACTGTGACAGATGTGATGGGGGTCATACAGATGTTTTGGGGGCTGTTTTATGGGGACACTTATATGTATGGGGACAGGGGTATCAGTGTGCTTGGTGCACTGTGTGGGGGGCGATCTGTGAGAGCTCTCTGCATGAAATCATCATCATGCAGAGAGCTGTCACATAGCTGCAGATTCCCCCCTTCCTCCCCCCGCACTGAGCTCTCACTGAGCTCGGCGCGGGGAGAACTGTCACAGAGACGTTCGTCTCTGTTTACAATGTGACGGCTGTGATTGGACACAGCCGTCACATGATCGGGAGGGCCAATCAGAGCGCCCATATCCCGATCTCTGCTCAACTGGATCCTGTGATCATAATGATCTCAGGATCCAGTCGCAGCACGGAGTACCCGTATATGCACGTCCTGTCAGAATGGGGAAGCTCCCACCCGGCCGTATATATACAGTGGCCGGGTGGGAGGTGGTTAAAGGATGTCTCCAACTTACAAGCAGACCTCAATGCACTGTTTATTTGGGCAATATGTGGCAAATGAGGTTTAATATTGATAAATGTAAAGTTATGTATTTGGGGGCTAAGAATATGCATGCATCATACATACTAGGGGGAGTACAACTGGGGGGATCCATAGTGGAGAAGGATCTGGGGTTTTTGGTAGATCATAAGCTTAATAATGGCATGCAATGCCAATCTGCGGTTTCCAAAGCAAGCAAAATCCTTTCTTGTATTGAGAGGTATGGAATCCAGAGATAGACATCATTTTGCCCCTGTACAAATAATTAGTAAGACCTCATCTGGAATATGCAGTTCAGTTTTGGGTGCCAGTTCTCAAAAAGGATCCCAACCAAACCAATAAGAGGCATGGAGGAGCTCAGCTATGGGGAAAGATTAGAGGAACTGAATTTATTCTCTTGAGAAGAGGAGATTAAGGGGGATATGATCAACATGTACAAATACATAAGTGGTCCATATAGTGAACTAGGCTTTGAGTTATTCACTGTAAGGTCATCACAAAGGACAAGGAGGCACTCTTTACGTCTAGAGGAAAAAAATTTCATCTCCAAATGCGGAAAGGTTTCTTCAGTTTCTTCGCAGTTAGAGCTGTGGAAAAATGTGGACTAAACTCTCTCCACAGGTGGATTGACCAGCACGGTAGATTACTTTTAAAAAGGCCTGAATTCTTTCCTTAATGTAAATAATATAACTGAGTGCTAACATTTTTAGGTAAAGTTGATCCAGGGAAAATATGATTGCCTCTTGAGGAAGTTTTTTTTTCCCCAAGCTAGAGCAAATAGGATCATGCTTTGCTAGGGTTTTTTGTTTTGGATCAACTGTGAGTGAAAGATTGTATATGGGATTGTATGGTTATATATAATTTTTCTAGGATCGTTTTTTTTTTTGTTTGTTTGTTTTGAACTAGATGGACTTGAGTCTTTTTTCAACCTGACTAACTATTTAACTAACTATGTAACCTTTATATCAGTGCCCCTTTATGTGACGAACGCGGGTATCGCTGCCCTCTCCTTACTGACCGGCGACCAAGGACCCCCCTGATCCAATACCGCACTTGTCACAAACGTAACAATACCACACGCAGCACAAAGATTTCCAGGTTGCGGGACCACTGTCTAACTGTCAGCCGCCTGAGAGCGATTGTTACCAGGCTAATTCAAACAATTAACCCTTTCACTGCCACTACGTCTGGATACCGGCCAGAAGACCCGTATGTTAGCAATACCAGTATTTTAGAACAAGGCCTGTAATGCACACTGTCACCGCAGACAGGTATATTCAGATGCGTTATTTTAAAAACAGTAGCGCTCTTCAAAGGAACAGATTCGTAATAGTTGCATTAAGAGCTTTAGGGACAAAATTAACACTTTTCAAAATGAGGTTTGATAATTGGAGTTGAGCGAACCCAAAGTGTAAAATTCGGGTCCGTACCAGACTTTGGGGTGTCCGTGCCCCGAACCCGGACATTTGCAAAAAAGTCCAGGTTCGATATTCGGGTATTTTGCGCGGCCTTTCTATAGCTGCAGGGCTGCCAATCCACAAGCGTTTTACTCATTTGCCCTTAGAAGCCATCACAGCCATGCCTACTAATGGCATGGCTGTAATAGGCTAGTGCATCATGTGACCCAGCCTCTATATGAGCTGGAGTCACGTATGCCGCGTGTCACATCGTCACAGGCTAGTGTAGGGAGAGCATGCTGCCGGCACTGTGAGGGACAGATTACATATCTAATATGATCTCATCCTGCATTACAGACAGGTTCCTGGCGGTGCTGTGAGGGGAAAGCTTAGCATTCTAAAACGATCTGATACTGGACTTGGTACAGTTTACTAGTGCTGTGAGGGATAGATTATTGTTCTAAAATCATCTAGTTCTATAGGGAGAGGTTCCTGCTGGTGCTGTAAGGGACAGATTGTTCTAAAATCATCTTCTTCTGCTATAGGGAGAGGTTCCTGCTGGTGCTGTAAGGGACAGATTATTATTCTAAAATCATCTAGTTCTATAGGGAGAGCTTCCTGCTGGTGCTGTAAGGGACAGATTATTGTTCTAAAATCCTCTCCTACTGCTATAGGGAGAGGTTCCTGCTGGTGCTGTAAGGGACAGATTATTGTTCTAAAATCATATCATACTGGTGTAGGGAGAGGTCCCTGCTGTTGGTGTGAGCGGTGCATTTCTTGCACAAAAATAAAAAGTGTCTACTTTGCTGTTTTCCAAAAGAAAATAGAAGAAGTTATTCCTTTTTTTGTATTAATAAATAGTGCTACATAGTACATTTGCAGCCAGAATGAGGAGAGCGTCAAATAAGGGATGTGGTTGTGGTGTTGGTGGTGTTGGTGACGTTCCTGTTGCAAGGAGAGGACGTAGTTGATTTGTGCCAGCTACATGCACAAGTGAAATACCTTCTTCAGGTGTGAGTAGCCGACAGAACCTTCAACGTTATATGGTAGGCCCGAATGCCACTCAACGAATGGTGAGGCCAGTACACGTACAGGCGATAGTAGATTGGGTGGCTGACCATGCCTCCAGTTCCTTCACATTGTCTCCCACCTGGTCCCTTGATGAAAGCTCAGAGTTGGCACCTGAACCCCATGGCCATCTGTCTTTCACCTCAGCCCCTTGTAAATCAGCCAAGCAGTCTGAGCCCCAAGTCATGCAACAGTCTCTTATGCTTTTTGATGACTCTGCTGGTGTGCTTTCCGTGGGCCATCCACATAGTCCTGGCCCAGAAGTGGAAGACATTGAGTGCACTGATGCCAACCACCGCAGCATGTCTGTGATGATGACGAAACACAGGTGCCAACTGCTGTGGCTTTCTACAGTGTGCAGACTGACAAGGAGGGCAGTGGTGAAGGGTGGGTGGAAGATGATGTGGAGGATGATGAGGTCCTAGACCCCACATGGAATGAAGGTCATGCGAGTGACGTGTGCAGTTTGGAGGAAGAGGTGGTGGTCGCACAGAGGCACCAGCATAGCAAAAGAGGAAGCAGGTTTCAAAAGCGGAGTGACCGTCCCCTAGACAGTACGCCTGGTACTACCCACCGCACCTAGGGTCCTAGCACACCAAAGGCAGCTCAAAGAAGTTCCCCGGCGTGGCAGTTCTTCAGACAATGTGCTGACGACAAGACACGAGTGGTTTGCACGCTGTGCAATCAGAGCCTGAAGCGAGGCATAAATGTTCTAAACCTGAACACAACCTGCATGACCAGGCATCTCCATGCAAAGCAAGAGCTACAGTGGAATAAGCACCTCAAATCCAAGAAAGGCCTCTGTCTCCTCCTGCTTCCTCTTCTGTTGCTGCCTCTGCCTCTGCCTCTTCCTCCACCTCTACAGTGCCAATGTCACCTGCCACCCAGCAAACAGACGATGTGACAGCAACGCCACCATGTCCGCCACCGTCCCCAAGCATTTCCTCACCATGGTCCCATGGAAGCTTACAGCTCTCCATCTCCCAAACACTGGAGAGAAAGAGAAGGTACCCTCCTACCCACCCAGGATCCCTGGCCCTGAATGCCAGCATTTCAAAATTCCTGGCCTTTGAAATGCTGTCATTCCGTCTTGTGGACACGGACAGTTTTAAAAACCTGATGGCAGTGTCTGTCCCACAGTACGTGGTTCCCAGCCGCCACTACTTTTCCAGGCTAGCCATCCCTTCCCTGCACAAACAAGTCGGGGACAAGATCAAGTGTGCACTGCGCAACACCATCTGTGGCAAGGTCCACATAACCACTGATACTAGTAAGCACGGGCAGGGATGCTATATCTCGCTAACTGCACACTGGGCAAATGTAGTGGAGGGTGGGCCTGAGGCGAATAGCCATTTGGCGCATTTCCTTCCGCCACCGAGGATTGCAGGGCATTTCTGTTTGCCTCCTGTTGCCTACCCCTCCTACTCCGCTTCCTCCTCCTCTACCACCTCCTCATCCAGTCAGCGTAACATCTTCACCACCAACTTCAGCACATCCAGGGGGAAACGACAGCAGGCTGTTTTAAAACTGATATGTTTGGGGGATAAACCCCACACTGTGCAGGAGCTGTGGACGGGCATTGAACAACAGACCGATGAGTGGTTGTTGCCACTGAGCCTCAAACCCGGCCTGGTGGTGTGCGATAATGGGCGAAATCTCGTAGCAGCTCTGGGCCTAGCCGGTTTGACGCACATCCCTTGCTTGGCGCATGTGCTGAATTTGGTGGTGCAGACATTTCTAAAAAACTACCCGGATATGTCAGAGCTGTTGCAGAAAGTGCGGGCCGTCTGTGCGCACTTTCGGCGTTCTCACCCTGCTGCTGCTCGCCTGTCTGCGCTGCAGCGGAACTTCGGCCTTCCCGCTCACCGCCTCCTATGCGACGTGCCCACAAGGTGGAACTCCACCTTGCACATGCTGGAGAGACTGTGCGAGCAGCAGCATGCAATAGTGGAGTTTCAGCTGAGCACGCACGGGTCAGTCGCTCTGCGGAACAGCACCACTTCACCACCGAGTGGGCCTCCATGCGAGACCTGTGTACCATATTGCGGTGTTTCGAGTACTCCACTAACATGGCCAGTGCCGATGACGCTGTTCTCAGCGTTACTATCCCACTTCTATGTCTCCTTGAAAAAACACTTTGGGCCATGATGGAAGAGGATGTGGCACAGGAGGAGGAGGAAGAGGGGTCATTTCCACGGTTATCAGGCCACTCATACACAAGTGGCTCAGAGGGTGGGTTCCTGCACCAGCATAGGCCAGGTCAAAAATTTTCAAGCCACGGGACAGTTCTGGAGGATGAGGAGGAGGAGGAACCGTGTTCACAGCAGGGTGGCACCCAACTCAGCTCGTGGGCATCACTGGAGCGTGGCTGCAGGGGATACGGAAGACACAGATGATACACCTCCCACAGAGGACAGCTTGTCTTTGCCTCTGGGCAGCCTCGCACACATGAGCGACTACATGCTGCAGTGCCTGATCAACGACAGCTGAGTTGGCCACATTTTAACTTGTGCAGAATACTGGGTGGCCACCCTGCTGGATCTCCATTACAAGGACAACGTGCCGTCCTTAATTCCCTCACTGGAGCGTGAGAGGAAGATGTGCGACTACAAGCGCACTCTGGTAGACACGCTGCTGAGGGCATTCCCAAATTACACCAGGGGCTCAGTGGAAGCACAAGGCGAAGGCAGAGGAGGAGGAGGAGGAGGAAGAGGTCACCAACGCAGCTGTGGCAATGCCAGCACCTCAGAAGGCAGGGTTAGCATGGCTGAAATGTGGAAAAGCTTTGTCAGCAGCACGCCACCACAAACAGCACCACCAGCTGATAGGCAACGTCTTAGCAGGAGGCAGCATTTCAGCAACATGGTGGAACAGTATGTGTGCACATGCCTACACGTACTGACTGATGGGTCTGCCCCATTCAACTTCTGGGTCTCCAAATTGGCCACATGGCCCTGCAGCCAGTGTATTGTCTAAATGTGTGTTTAGCACAGCAGGGGGCGTTATCACAGACAAGCGCAGCCGCCTGTCCACAGCCAACGTGGACAAGCTAACGTTTTATTAAAATGAACCAGGTATGGATCCCACAAGACTTGTCTGTACCTTGTGCAGAATAGACATTCAGACCGGCCTCACACAGCCATTGGTATACTTGTTTTTTTTTTTAAATATGTCTCAATATTTTGGGGGCTACCCCAATTATAAAAAAAAAAAACAAACAAACAAAAAACAGTGTTGGCTATCTCCTCCTCCACCACCGCCACTTCCACCTACACTGCCACAGTCAAGGCCTAGTCAACCTTTAGGCTCCTACTCCATATCCACCACCTCCTCCCATTTTTTTTTGTCATTTTAAGTTATTTCCCTATCCACATTTGTTTGCAGGACACTTGTCCTATTTTTACCCCCATTTTGCTTCATCATAACTTGTGATTGGACCGCCTGGCACATGTTCCAGTAAGAAATTTCACCCCTCAATTCCCTCTAGACGTGCACTTCTCCCTTCCTACCACTGGGTGCTGCTTGTATATGCAGGTGAACTGGAATGTGATTTTTAGAGCATCCCCAGTTTGCTCTACCCGAGGCTGACTGTTCATGTCCTACACCCCAAGGTATGCCTCTCTCTGTTTGCTAATGTATTTTGGAAATAGAAGTTTTCAGTACATTTATAATATTTGAAATTACAATGGCAGTCCTTGCAGATTCCTCTGTGAAGAGCTGAGTGCTGGAGATGTGGCAGGAGAACTTGGCATAATATTACATTATAGCCAACATACTGCATGTTATTGCAAACTTAACTTGAAATTTCCATGTTCCAGCACTTCCTTTTGCACTCTCCCTTCTATCTGAAGCAGACAGTACTCATTCGAAAAAACTTTACTAATAAAAAAGAAAAATATGAGACACAGAATGCCTATGTGTGTCAAAAACTGCAAACTTTATTTTTTTTTTCCCCTGTGTGTTCAATTCTGCTACAAACTGGAACACCCAATAGATTCTTTGCTCTACCTAGTTGAATGGGGAACAATTGTATGTCTATTAGCCCACCCCTCACAGAGCTAGGGATGCCACCTGTCCAAGATTCACCCAGACAGACCGAGTTTTGAATCATGTGTCTGGGTTTCTGTCCACCTTAAACCCGGACACATCATTCAGACGAAACTGTGGCTCAGAGGAGGGCTTGGCGGGAGAGGGGAGCTCGGGATGGGAGTGGAAGTGGAACACCGGTGGAGAGGGTGAGGGGAGCTCGGGATGGGAGCGAAGGTGGAGCACCGGGGAGAGGGTGAGGTAAGCTTGGGATAGGAGCGGTGGTGGAGCACTGTAGAGAGGGTGGGGGAGCTTGAGATGGGAGTGGAGGAGGAGCACCGGGGAGAGGTTGAGGGAGCTGGGGATCGGAGCTGAGCTGTCACACCGGGGAGAGGGTGAGGGAAGCTTGGGATGGGAATGGAGGTGGAGCACTGTAGAGAGGGTGGGGGAGCTCGGGATGAGAGCATAGGTGGAGCCAGTGCTGTGGAGTCGGAGTCGAGGAGTCAGTGGAAATTTTGGGTACCTGGAATCGGAGTCGGCAAACAATACTCCGACTCCTACTAAATTTAGATTGGAATTTAAAAAAAAAGCAAGTTTAAATGTCCCAATTCGAAAAAAAAGTTATAATTAATGACTTCTCTACTGTAAGAATAAAGACCAATGCATACAGTGCCTCACGTAACCGCAAAACGAACACGTTAAGTGACCGTGAAGAAGCATGCTTTTCATGTGCTTCACTATATGGCAAGCAACGCACAATTAAGAACGGCAATACTTATACTTTCCATAGTGTTGTATTCTGCTGTTACAGGGAACGCAGCGCCCATGAGTAACCTAGCCTCTCACTGATAAGGGATTAAGTAAATATGTTTTTTGCAGGACTAGAGACACTTGTATAAGTGAAGGGAATGGAGGGTCACTAGTTCAAGACTGAAGCTGTAAACCATTGGAAAAACTGCTGTCATTCAGCTAAGGCTATAAAAACTTGTAAACTCTGATTGTTAGCTTATAATTTTAAACATGACTATGGGATTCTACTAGGAAAATCATGTTTTATAATAAATGCCCCTTCCTGGATCCTCCCACTGCCCTATCTTCAGCAGCAGATCAGCACACAAAAAGGAGAAGGCAGCAGCTTCTGCCCAACTATCTCTCTCTGCTAGAAGAGCTTAGAAGAACTTGGTGGAACAGCTTCTTGGATTCAACTGTAAGTGTTTTATATTTATTTTAAAACCTGCATGCCTGCTTGTCTGTATGAGGGAAGACATGTACATGTTTCTGGAAGAAACTGTCTATCCTAGGTTTGTAAGTGTGGTGCAGGAATGTATGAATGTTTATGTATAGTGCAGATTGTTTATATGCTCTGAGTACTAAAATGTAGGCTCTGTGGTGTGTGTGTGTGTGTGTGTGTGTGTGTGTGTGTGTGTGTGTGTGTGTACAGTACATGTCTGTGCATGTTTTTCTGTATAGGACAAATCATGTCTAGGTTTAGTGCTGGGATATATAGCTTATTTGTTTGTATAAAGCCATGTACGTACAACTTACAAGACTGTGTATGTTGATATTAAAAATCTAATTATATGCCAATTAGTATAATATATTTTATATTTTAGGTAAAGAGGCATCCTAAACAATGGCAAAAAGACTGCGAACAACAAACACGACAAAGTCTACTATTTATGAGCGGAAAACATTACGTGTGCCAATGTGTTAGAAAAGATGATGATGGTGAAAAACAATGTGATGAAATAATTAGCAGTTTCAGTGGGCCTGATAAAAATGCACCTACAAGAGCATCAAATTTGAAAAGACACTTACAGCGTTTTCATCCCAAAGTGTTAGAAGCCGTGAATGAGAAAGCTAGCAATGAAAACATTCAGAAATCTACTGGAGAGCAATCACAAATAAGAAAATTCTTTATATCTGACAAAGTTACCATAAAGATGACACCAGAAAAATTCAAACACCACATTATTGAAATGGTAGTAAAGAATAGTTTACCACTATCCTTTTCACAGACAGCCTTTTTAGGCCTAAATGGAGAAATGGCAAAAAAACTTGGTGCTTCTCTGGAAAGAGAAAGTATAAGGAAACTTATAATTGAGGAGGCCAAATGTAAAAAGGAAGAACTACAGAAAGTTCTGAAAGGACGTTTTGTCTTCCTTAAAATGGATGCATGCACACGTCACAGAGTCAATTATTTCGCTATTAATGTTAGATTTGTGGATGAAAATAACAAAACAATAACAGGGACCCTCGGATTAAAGGACACTCAGGCACATCACACCAGTGATTACCTTCAGAAGTTAGTGGAGGGTGTTCTAGAAGATTTTGAAATTAAAAAGGAACAGATTTTATGTGTTGTGACAGATAACGCTTCTAACATGTTGTGCACAATTGAGAAGATGAACGCAGATGAAGAAGGTAACAAACCGATATTCGAGTTAGAGGAAGACAGCTCTGCAAGTATTGGAGAAAGTTTTGAAACTGAAGAGAATGCTGACATTTTTTTAGACAACTTTGTTGAAGAAGCATTGAAGCTTGCTACTATTCATCATATGCGATGTGCTGTTCATACACTGCAACTTGCCATAAGAGATGGATTAAAAGATCGCCATGCAGCTACACTAATTGGCAAATTACGGCAAGTAACTGTTGCAGCCAGGGCCCCGAGAACAGATGCAATTTTGAAAAGACGTGCAGGAAAAGGAGACATTTTGGATCAAACAACTCGCTGGGGAAGCACTTATTTAATGGTGAAGCATTTGCTTGAACTTAAAGGCTTCATAGAAGAAATGGACAATGAAAATCTTGCATTAACTGAAAGCCAGTGGACACAAACAAAAGAGCTGGAGAACCTTCTTTCTCACCCCTTCACTGTCACCAAGAGGTTGTAATGTGACGATCTAACCCCGGGTAAATTCCTCTTGGAATGGAAGAGCCTGTTATATCGCCTGAACAAAAATGGAGGGTTAATAGCTGAGGGCTAGTGTTGAGCAAACCCGGACTGTAACGTTCGGGTCTGTACCGAACTTTCGGGTGTCCGGGACCCGGACCCGAACACGGACATTTCAAAAAACGTTCGGGTTCTGGGTTCTGGTAGTTGATCATGCATGTTGAATAGCTGAAGGGCAGCCAATCAACAAGCGTTTCACTGGTTTGCCCTTAGAAGCCATCACAGCCATGCTTACTCATGGCATGGCTGTGATTGGCCAGTGCATCATGTGACCCAGCCTGTTTATAAGCTGGAGTCACAGTGCTGCGTGTCACATGCTCTTGGGTTAGTGTAGGGAGAGGAAGCGGCATTTTTGTCAGGGAGAGATTGCAGACATTTTAACATCTGATCCTGCATCCTGAGATTACTACTGCTGTTGCTCTGAGGGACAGATTGCAGAAATTTGAGATTTCACTCTCAAACTAGACGTTAGACGTTTAGACAGTGAGTTTCGTCGTCATACACTTTAGAGTTTAAAGACGTTAGACAGGGAGTCTCGTTGTCGTCATCATTAGAGTCCTACGTCCTAGTCTACAATTTTACAGACGTTAGAGAGGGACTGTTTTTACGGCGAAGGAGAGGGATGTGATTGGGTTCTCGTACACTGTGCGTCGTGACACTGAGGTCGAATATTTGTCCGACCCAGTGTACTACGTGACCGGTTAGTGTCGGTACGGTACTCATTCGTACCGACACTACCGAAGATTCCCGTTTGGTCACTTTGCGAACAACTAACCGACGGGAAGTCGATAAGTTGTACGTACTAGTTGATGGTCTTGGGTCTTGGGCTTGCAAAAAACTTTACAGGCACAAGCCCAGGCCCAGGGCCTGTGGGCTTTCAAGCCATGTCTGGGCTTGCAATGTCAGGCCCAAACGAGTTGTGATCGGGAGTCGATAATTGGGAGGTAAAAACAAGTCCGC
>BLSH010506726.1:58539-85486 GCA_018402905.1 Glandirana rugosa | reverse complement strand
AGGCGGGCACCGATGGGCACAGGCGGCACTGATGGGCACAGTAGTGATGCAGATTATCACTGTAGTGGCACTGATGGGCACAGGTGGCACTGATGGGCACAGGTGGCACTGACGGGCACTGTAGTGGCACAGATGAACACTGTAGTGGCACTGATGTGGCTCTGTAGAGGCACTGATGGCACTGTAGGGCACTGATGTGGCACTGGTGGCACTGTAGTGGCACAGGTGGCACTGATGTGGCTCTGTAGCAGTACAGGCGGCACTGATGCGACTTTGTAGGTGCACAGATGGCACAGATGTGGCACAGATGACCAAAGTGGGCAACAATGTGGCACTGTTGGGCACTGTGGGGCACTGTTGGGCACTGCTGGGCACTTCAGGGCACAATTAAAATGTCTTTTACTCACAGTGGAAGGTTCAAACTCTCTCTCTCTCTCCTCACACGCTGCAGCGGTGTGAGGAGAGGAGGGAGATGAACCTTCCATGAACTTTTTCTATTTACATTGTGATCGCTCCATCATTGGATGGAGCAATCACGTGGTAAACGGCCGCCGCTATTGGCCGTTTACCGCGATCTGTGTGCGGCCGGGTCCCCTGTTGCCGGCGAGCACTGACAGTCCCGTGTGCGCGCCCCGCAGGGCGCGCGGGACCCGCGATTCTGGGAGGACGTCAATAGACGTCCTCCCAGAATTAAGCAATCGCCCTGTAGACGTCTTTTGTCTATAGGGCGGTTGTTAAGCGGTTAAAATGTTCTTTGTTATTTTCAGATTTCCGAATTTTCTAATTTTCTGCAATTGCCAAATTACCGCAATTGTTGAATTACCGCAAATTTTCGAATCCGAAAAACGAAAATTCGGTAAAAATTCGGAATTTGTCCAAATTGCCAAATTTTGCAAAATTCTCTAAAAGCGAAAGTCAGAACTAAACTAATTGCACAAGCCTATTCAAAACTTCAACAAAATTTCCTACGATGTGTAATATCATGTTCCATCTGGTAAAGATGGCCTCTTACCGGATAAGATGGATTCCCTTTACAGGGGTCAAATTTGCTTTCTCAATGCAAATGCTTGGCTGTATATTGGTTCCTTGGCTGTTGTATGTTCTTGGAAGGTTTCACCGCTCCAGATTCCTTCCCTGGATATTTCAGCCTGCCTGCATTGCAGTGATTAATAGCTTGACTACTTCAGGTGTGATTTCTCCAAAGGACTATGGATCCATTAAAATCTTAGAACCCCATGGATTGTAAATTCATGTATAGACAAGGAAAGCGAAGCCTCATAGTGTAAAACCGCAAAAATTTATAAAACGTTTTTTTAAAAAGTTACACTTACAAGAAGGCTAGAAAATTCAGGCATGAAATTATTTATCTGGTAACAATGTCACTCATTCAACCAGTGGGATGGTGTTGCTGAGATTCTCCTATCCGACATGTTTCCACATAACTGTCGTCTACAGGGAATGGAGGATACTGAGCAACACCTGCCGTCCATCTTTTTAAGAAGAGGTGACACCGGAAGTGCATTTGAAAGCACTTCCTGTGACAAAAATAATAAATGAACAATGGTGCAATATCCTATATATACACACACACACACACACACACACACTCTCTCTCTCTCTCTCTCTCTCTCACACACACACACACACACACACACACTCACACTCACACTCACACACACACAAACACGGTGGGTATGGATACACCTTAATACAATGGGAATGGTTGGTGATATTAACTTCCTGTTTGTGGCACATTAGTATATGTGAGGGGGAAAACTTTTCAAGATGGGTGGTGACCATGGCGGCCATGTTGAAGTCGGCCATTTTGAATCCAACTTTTGTTTTTTCAATAGGAAGAGGGTCATGTGACACATCAAACTTATTGGGAATTTCACAAGAAAAACAATGGTGTGCTGGTTTTAACGTAACTTTATTCTTTCATGAGTTATTTACAAGTTTCTGACCACTTATAAAATGTGTTCAATGTGCTGCCCATTGTGTTGGATTGTCAATGCAACCCTCTTCTCCCACTCTTCACACACTGATAGCAACACTGCAGGAGAAATGCTAGCACAGGCTTCCAGTATCCGTAGTTTCAGGTGCTATAGAACTGCAAGCTGAACATCAAGGTAGTCACAAACCCTAGATAACCATAAAAAATCAATAAGGATGCAGCGCAGAAAAAACATTGACAGTCAATAGCTGGTGCCTATAAAAGCATACACAGAGTGGAGATAGTGACAGATAAGTCCAGGTAAAGATGCATGCAGAGATGTCCGCAGAGTGTCTCTACTCCACACAAAATGTGAGAAATCCCTCCACCGATTATCATATGCACTCACCTCCGATATTGGGTATTGCTACCCCTCTTCCAGAAATCCAAAATGGACTCCATTTCGCATTCCTCCATCCCATCAATCAGCACCGGTCCAGACAGACCAGCTCTCCGGTCGGGGACCGGGTCAGGAACCACTGGCTTCAGCAGGGATACATAGAAGACCGGGTGTATTCAAAATGACTCTGGCAACTGGCGTTTGTAGGCCACTTCGTTAATTTTCCTCTTTACAGGGAAAGGCCCCACAATTTTCGGGCCCAATTTATTGGAGGGGCAGTCTCAAGTTTAACAGTAGACAGCTAAACCCGGTTCCAGGTTCAACTCTCTCTGCCTCCTTCTGTCATAAATCTTTTTGTTGTAAGCCTGTGTCTTTGTCATTGTCTCCTGCAACAGTTTGTTATTGGCAGTGAAGAAATTCAACATGTCAAACGCGGCTGGCACTGGACTTTTAGGACAAAATTGGCGAAGAATGATGACTGTTGGGTGGCAGAATGAACTGAGTTGTTATAGGTGAACTCGGCCAATGGTAAGAGCGTCGCCCAGTCGTCCTAGAGAAGGACGAGAATCAACACAAATATTATTCTAGTGTCTGGTTCTCTCCGTTTGGCCGTTCGTCTGGGGATGATATGCGGAAGAGAAGGACAGTCCAATTTTAAAGATTTGCATAGCTATCTCCAGAACTTGGAAGTGAATTGTACTCCCTGTTCTGACACTGCGTCTGTAGGTATCCCGTGGAGTCTGACAATCTTTCACAAAAATCCTTACTGTTTCGAAGGTGGGCATTTCATTGGCAAAAAGTGGGCCATCTTGGTTAGCCTGTCCACCACCACGAAGATGGTGGAAAACCTTCAGACGGAGGCAGTTCTACAATGAAGTCCACAGATACTCTACTACAAGGTCTCTCCGGAACAGACAGGGGTTTCAGTAGGCCCCAAGACTGGGTTCTGCTTCCTTCATTTTGGTTGCAAGTGGTGCATGATTCGACATAGCTCTTACAGTCCTTCCCTGATTGTGTCCACCAGAACGTGCACTGTAAAAGTTCCATAGTTTTTGTGCACACCAAAGTGCCCAGCCAACGTGGTGGTCATGACAGAGTTCTAGGACCTTGGCCCGGAGGTTTTCCGGCAGGAAGATCCTGTTATCGTGCCAGAGCAGGCCATACTTTGACTGCAGGTTAATTTCAAGAAGGGGGGCTGCCCCCATCGTGGCTTGGTTGATCTGTGACAGCATCTCTTCTTGCAATAGCAGGAAGCTTCCGGCAGGCAGGATGGTCTCAGGAGAAGCCAGAACTCCAGGTGCATTAAACATGCGCAAGAGCGTGACTGGCTTAGTATTTTTGGACCCGGGCCTGTAGGTAATGTGGAATGTGAACCTGGAGAAAAACATTGCCCATCTGGCCTGTCGTGGCTTCAGTCTCTTAGCAACCCTCAGGTATTCCATGTTCTTGTGGTCTGTGTAAATTAAAATTGGGTGCACGGAAGGTACCTCCATTCTTCCAATGCCAACTTAATTGCTAAGAGTTCACAACCCCCTACAGTTTGTCTCAGCGTCTGATAGTTTGCGGGAAAAGAAGGCTACTGGGTGAAGCAGCGCTTTAGCTCTCTGTCTTTGGGAGAGGATAGCTCTGACCACTATCTCGGATGCATACACCTCTAAGACATATGGCAGAGCAGGATCTGGGTGTCTTGGGATAGGTGCATAAGTTAATAAGTCCTTCAGCTTTTCAAAAGCTGCCTGTGCCTCAGAATACCACTGGAACCGGGTACCTTGTCTGGTTAATTGGGTGATGGGCGAAATGATAGAGGAGAATCCGCTGATAAATTTCCGATTAAAAGTTAGCGAACTCAACGAAACGTTGGATTCCTTTCTTATCAGCAGGTGTGGGCCAAACCAGGATGGCGGAGACCACCTGGGGGTCCATCTTGATGCGTTCAAAAGATAGTATTAACCAGGGGAATTGTATGCTTTGTTGCTCAAATTCACACTTTTCGGGCTTGGCATAAAGACCGTGCCGACGGAGGCGGCCCGGAATACTCTTAACATGCTTGCAATGAATTTCCAAGGAGGGGGAGAAGATCAAGATATCATCCAGGTATACCATGACAAAAAGATCAAGAAAGCCTCTGAAGATATTGTTGATAAAGTGCTGGAACGTGGCAGGGGCATTGCACAGATCAAACGGCATTACCAGATATTCGTAATGACCGAACCGGGTACGAAACGCTGTCATCCATTCATCACCCTCTCTAATCCGTACCAAATTGTAGGCCCCACGGAGGTCAAGTTTCATGAAAATGGTGGCCGTTCCCAGGCGCTGAAACAGTTCTAGTACCAGGGGACGAGGGTATCGGTTCGTCACCGTGACGATATTGAGTTCCCGATAATCAATACAGGGACGCAGGGTGTGATCCTTCTCCATGAAGAAGATGCTTGCTCCAGCAGGGCAAGTGGACGTACGAATTAACCCCTTTTTTAGGTTCTCGTCTATGTAAGTCTTTAGGTTGCCCAATTCAAGTTTGGTCAATGGGTAAATTCTACTGAAGGGTACTTCGGCTCCAGGCAGCAGCTCGATAGGTAGGTCCTGTGAGAGGGGAGAGTCTCTGCACCTTTTTTTACTGAAGACATCCAGGTAAGTGTGGTATTCTGAGGGGACGGACTGACGGCCATCAGGTTCCGGGTCAGAGTCCATAGATAGCAGGGTAGGGTCAGTTTCAGAGACCCTCGGTAGGCAGTGCAGGCGGCAGTAGGCAGACTGGAATTCAATGTCCCCTGTGGCCCAGTTGATGCTGGGGTTGTGTGCCTGAAGCCATGGTAATTCAAGTATGATGGGAAAGAGAGGAGAGGCGATGGTATCTGTGACGAACGCGGGTATCAGATCGCTGCCCTCCTCACTGATCGGCGACCGAGGACCCCCTTGATCCAATACAGCACTTGTCACAAACATAACAATGCCACTCAGCTGCTTTCAGCACAAAGATTTCCCAGTTTGCGGGATCACCATCTAAGTGTCAGCCGCCTGAGAGCGATTGTTACCGGGCTAACTCAAACAATCAACCCTTTCTCTGCCACCACTTCTGGATTCCGGCCAGAAGATCCGGATGTTAACAATACCAGTATTTTAGAGCAACGCCTGTGCATACACTGTCCCCTGCAGACAGATATATTCAGACGCGTTATTCTAAAGACAGTAGCGCTCTTCGAAGGAACAGATTCGTATTAGTTGCGTTAAGAGCTTTAGAGACAAGATTAACACTTTTCAAAATAAGGTTTAATAATGAAAAGGTCAAGTTTTAGGTGCAGTAAAATATTTACAGAAAAATAAAAGTACAAAGTGAGACAAATGTACAGCGAAAGAACAGATTGAAAAAATACCTTGCATTTGAAATGTCCTGGTTTAAGCAGTGTTTTGAAGATGATTCCCTGGTCCTCTGATGTTTGATTGTAAGTAGTGTTGAGCGAACCCGGACTGTAAAGTTCGGGTCCGTACTGAACGTTTGGGTGTCCGGGACCCGGACCCGAACCCAGACTTTTCAAAAAAAGTTTGGGTCCGGGGTTCTGGTAATTTTACTAAAAGTTCTGAAAATTGCTGTAAAAAAGTCCTGGAAAGTCCTAGAGGTCTGCAAAAGGAAGGAAAATTGGGGTAAGGGTGGGACAAGTGCCCTACAAAGAAATGGGGACAGGGAAATAACTTTAAATATTTAAAAAAAAATAAAAACATAAAAAAATCAAAAATGGAGGTGGATGTGGACCATCTTCAAACTGTGTGTGAAAAGTATTAATGGTAGAAGACATATCACTGTTCTAAAATCATCTTCAAACTTTGTGAAAAAAAGTATAAATTAGCCGGGAGAACCCATATCACTGTTCTAAAATAATCTAAAAACTGTGTGTGAAAATATATCAGAGAAAAGCCATATCCCTGTTCTAAAATCATCTAAAAACTGTGTGTGAAACTATAGCAGAGCGAAGCCATATCCCTGTTCTAAAATCATCTAAAAACTGTGTGTGAAAATATAGCCGAGAGAAGAACAGGAATATGGCTTCGCTCTGCTATAGTTTCACACACAGTTTTTAGATGATTTTAGAACAGTGATATGGGTTCTCCCGGCTAATTTATACTTTTTTCACACAGTTTGAAGATGATTTTATAACAGTGATATGTCTTCTACCGTTGGTTAATACTTTTCACACACAGTTTGAAGATGGTCCACATCCACCTCCATTTTTGATTTTTTTGTTTTGATTTTTTTTTAAATATTTAAAGTTATTTCCCTGTCCCCATTTTTTTGTAGGGCACTTGTCCCACCCTTACCCCCATTTTCCTTCCTTTTGCAGACCTCTAGGACTTTCCAGGACTTTTTTACAGCCATTTTTGTGCCTAAAAGTTCGGGTCCCCATTGATTTCAATGGGGTTCGGTGTCCGGGGCAAAGTTCGGGTTCTGTCCGGACCCGATTGTTACCGGGCTAATTCAAAAAATTAACCCTTTCTCTACCACCACCTCTGGAATTTTTTACCGGCCAGAAGATCCGGGTATAACAATACCAGTATTTTAGAGCAATGCCTGTACACACACTGTCACCTGCAGACAGGTATATTCAGATGCGTTATTCTAGAACACAGTAGCGCTCTTCGAAGGAACAGATTCGTAATAGTTGCGTTAAGAGCTTTAGAGACAGAATTAACACTTTTCACAATAAGGTTTAATAATGAAAAGGTCAAGTTTTAGGTGCAGTAAAATATTTACAGAAAAATAAAAGTACAAAGTGAGACAAATGTACAGCGAAAGAGAACAGATTGAAAAATACCTCTGCCTTTGAAATGTCCTTGCCTAATCCGTGTTTGAAGAAGATTCCCTGGTTCCCTGATGTTTGATGTTAAGGTGGAACTCCTATCTGATGGTCACAGTCTCTTTTCTTTGAAACACCAGGGGTGGGGCCGTACCTCTTCTGGCCATTCGTAGAAGAGAGGGAGTTTCCTTAGACAATGTCCAGGGCGGACCGTGGGGATACATGCTGCATAATCATGCATGGATCATAACTTGTTACTGGATTATCGTTCATATGTTGCAGTATGAAATTTAATCTCAGCTTGCAATAAGCTTTCATATGACTCCAAACATGAGAATTCTAAAACCTTATAGGACCCTGGGAAGGGAATGGACTAATTCTATCCCTCCTTGGGTGACAAAGCATGAACGTTTACACTTGAATTATCCGGACCAAAATTCTACATTCAAATATGTCATGTTCATCACTATGGCATACCTATAGCGGAAGTTATGACTGTATGTATGTTTTCATGTAAGTGTAAGGCAGCAGGAGAGAGCCATGCACAGGTCAGACCTGCCAGGGTAATTTATGGGCCAACAGCAGGGTCCTGTATGTTTGTTCAAGATAAGTGGACAGAGCCTTCCTGGCCATAAACCGTAATCAGAGCCTCTTTTTTAAGTTGGCCTGTCCTCTCCGCAGAGGGGGGTTGGGGAAAGGGGACCAGATGTTCTAGCAGCCATGTTAGAAGGAGAGAGAGAAAAAAAAAACGTAACTATTTACGTAACTTCCCTGCCAAGATGGAGTCAGTGTCGCTTTGGGCCTGGTATCATCTTAGCATGATACCATCACAGCGACGATCTGCAATTTTTATCGGGACTGCGACATTGCGGAAGGCAGATCGTACACTTTTAACACATTTTTGGAACCACTGACAATTATACAGCAATCAGAGCTAAAAATAACATCTGATTACTGTATAAATGTCACTGGCAGGAAAGGGATTAAACTCTAGGGGGCTATCAAGGGGTTAACTGTGTTCCCTCACTGTGTTCTAACTGTGTGGGGGCTGGGCTGGCAGGGACTTGACAGATCTCACTGTTCCCGATTACTGGGAACAGTAGATCTGTAATTTCCCCTGACACAACGGAGATCCGCCGTGTTTACATTCCTGTTCTGCCTCTGTAGTAGATGACCTCGATGTCTCCCCCGCAACTGCACCTGTGCAAGCCACCGTACATTTACGGCGATTCGCGCAGGAGAGCCAACTTCCCACCGTATAATAACGGCAGCTGGTCGACAAGGGGTTAATATACATACGTGCAGCGATTCTCATCAATGGGGGCAATTTGAATGTTGTGTGGAATACACACAGAATTTGTTGCAAATTCGCAGCATAAAAGTGTGAACCGCCACTTAGTCTCTTACTGTAAAAGACTGCCACTCCTCTGAAAAGCAATCCACATATGTTGCCTCCTCACCACCCGTTTTAACCCCCTAAATGCTGTATCACCCCCACCACAACTATGTGCATTGCAAATGGTTGTGGGAAAGTTGCAGCACAGACTCTTTTGATTTGGTTGCAGCACAGACTCTCTTGATTGATTTGGTTGCGTTAACTGAGCGGTAATGCCTGCCAAATACAACTGGTGATATAATTATTCCGCAGTTTCGAAGCAAAGCATTGTGGCTTCAGCATGTGTACACCCCCACCAATTGGCATGCCAAGACTTTATTGTTTCCCTATTCATTTACTAAACTATGGTAATTTTATACTCTGTGGGGGATCCCTAATGCATGCTCTTTCTTTGACACCAGGGGCTCTCAGTATTTGCTCGGAGACACCCACCTGGACCCTGCTCTCTGCCTTGTTTTATTCTTTACCACTTTTACTATAACTGACCCATTGGCAGCACATGATTTTGCCTGCACCCAGGAGACATCTGTGTGCATATTTTGCCATCCCTGCCCACCTAGTTGGGCTATGTGATATACAGTATCTCACAAAAGTGAGTACACCGCTCACATTTTTTAAATATTTTATATCTTTTCATGTGACAACACTGAAAAAATTACACTTTGCTACAATGTAAAGCAGTGAGTGTACAGCTTGTGTAACAGTGTAAATTTGCTGTCCCCTCAAAATAACTCAACACACAGCCATTAATGTCTAAACCACTGCCAACAAAAGTGAGTACAGTACACCCCTTTGTAAAAATGTCCAAATGGCACCCAAAGTGTCAATATTTTGTGTGACCACCATTATTTTCCATCACTGCCTTAACCCTCTTGGGCATGGAGTTCACCAGAGCTTCACAGGTTGCCACTGGAGTCCTCATCCACTCCTTCATAACGACATCACAGAGCTGGTGGATGTTAGAGACCTTGCGCTCTTCCACCTTCCGTTGAGGATCTCCAAAGGCATGCTCTGCTTCAGTATGTCACAGTACATGTTGGCATTTATGGTTCCCTCAATGAACTGTAGCTCCCCAGTGCCGGCAGCACTCATGCACCCCCAGACCATGACACTCCCACCACCATGCTTGATTGTAGGCAAGACACACTTGTCTTTGTACTCCTCACCTGTTTGCCGCCAAACACACTTGGCACCATCTGAATGAAATAAATTTATCTCATCAGACTACAGGACATGGTTTCAGTGATCCATGTCTTTAGTCTGCTTGTCTTCAGCAAACTGTTTGTGGGCTTTCTTGTGCATCATCTTCTGGGACGACAGCCATGCAGACCAATTCGATACAGTGTGCGGCGTATGGTCTGAGCACTGACAGACTGACCCCCCACCCCTTCAACCTCCTGCAGCAATGCTAGCAGCACTCATACGTCTATTTCCCAAAGACAACCTCTGGATATGACGATGAGCACGTGCACTCAACTTCTTCTGGTCAACCATGGCGAGGCCTGTTCTGAGTGGAACCTGTCCTGTTAAATTGCTGTATGGTTTTGGCCACCATGCTGCAGCTCCGTTTCAGGGTCTTGGCAATCTTCTTATAGCCTAGGCCATCTTTATGTAGAGCAGTGGTTCTCAAATCCTGTCCTCAGGACCCACTAACAGGCCAGGTTTGCAAGATAACTGAAATACATCACAGGTGATATAATTTGCTCAGTGATTGCAGTATTCTAGTCTGCATCTCCCCAAGGTAATACTTTAAAATCTGGCTTTTTAGTGGGTCCCAAGGACAGGATTTGAGAACCACTGATGTAGAGCAACGGTTCTTTTTTTTCACATCCTCAGCGAGTTCTTTGCCATGAGGTGCCATGTTAAACTTCCAGTGACCAGTATGAGAGAGTGAGAGCGATAAACACGAAATTTAACACACCTGCTCCCCATTCACACCTGAGACCTTGTAACTCTAATGATTTACATGAGGGAAAATGGCTAATTGGGCTCAATTTGGACATTTTCACTTGGTGGTTTACTCACTTTTGTTGACAGTGGTTTAGACATTAATGATTGTGTTGAGTTATTTTGAGGGGGCAGCAAATATACACTGTTATACAAGCTGTTCACTACTTTACATTGTAGCAAATTTCTTCGGTGTTGTCACATAAAACAATATAATAAAATATTTATAAAAATGTGAGGGTTGTATTCACTTTTGTGAGATACTATATATATATATATATATATATATATATATATATATATATGTGTGTGTGTGTATATGTGTATGTATATATATATATGTGTATGTATGTGTGTGTGTATATATATATATATATATATATATATATATATGTGTATATATATATATGTGTGTATATGTAGCCAGGAGCTGGAAGTTCATGTTTCCTTCTAACAAAAGACATTCTTTTGTCTATGAGAAACGCAGCTGCTCTTCCCTAGTGTTCCATTTTGGCTGAACATCGACTCTTGTGTTTGCAGAGAAGCAGGGAATCTTGGGACATGTAGTTTGTTTGAAAGAATTCACCCCTTGGCTGTATAAAGTGGAAACTACAATTCCCAGGGGACTGATGGAAGAGGGAAGATTTCTGGGAAGAGCAAAGCCTCCTGGTAGAGACTATAAGACTCTAGGCTTGAGGCCTGGTGCGCTCTCTCAGGACTGGCATGGATCTCTGTGCAGGAAAGTGTTGCTGAGTGCTGCAGCGATTGCAGCCTGCAATTACAGAGGTATCAATCGGATACCTGGAGGAATGCCAGCGGACAGCGTGGCCACAGCCGGGCGGGCCCGTTCCTGTTCCATCCACCTTGGGGTTGACAGATCCATATGGGCCGTGGTGAGGTGCGATGGAAGCCAGAGACCATCCCTTGAGCCATATGCTGGAGAGATCATCATCCTCTCCAACTATATCATCATTATCTACTGCAGCCTGTGGTCCAGTGTGGTGAGCTGGTGAAAGCCCAGTTTAGACAGACTATACCTTGCACTTACCAATACTTTTGATGCAAAAGATCTGTTGCGCTCTAGGTTTGGACACTGTACACAAACATCCATTCCATCCACTAGCTGGCTGCTACTTGTAGTTCCACAAAAAGTTAACCTTGCTAAGTCAGTGATCACTGTGAAGTTTTACAGTTTACTTTCCAACAAGGTAACATTCTTTTATCCATTTCATCCTTTTTGGATTAGCTGGTTGTTTCAGCAATCACTGCTATGCTATTCATTCTCTATACCGGAAAGCTAGCTGAAGATCTTTAAGTTTGACCAGCAATAACACTGGTCTACTCCCATTTCTCCCCCATTCAGGATTACAACTCTTAATAATAGTTCAAGTTACATTCACCAAAGAACTCTCTATAAGAGCAGGTTGAATAACACTGAAATTACTGAAGATGTACCTGTTTACCTATAATCTTGCTATTCTATGTGGGTGAGCAGTAGAGTGGTCTGACATTAGCAGGAGTCATTCCTCTACTCTACTGGGCATCATTCATGATTTACCTATAAAATGTATTTTGCATTGTCCATCTTTGGCATTTGAGAAGTTTATTCTCTGAACTTTGACTGCTCTATACCTTAAGTAAAAACGTTTATTGACTAAATTTTATTCAGTGTACCTTAGTACAGTTGCATATACTTAAGGGAACTGTAATAATGCTTGAACCCAGTGTGTCCTAGGTGGCAGAGGACCCACAGGGTCAGGGAAATCAGAGGGGTACTGATATTTCTTGCGACCCTCAAAGGGGCAACACTACATATATATACATGCACACGCACACACACACTTTTTTATTTTTGAGGTGGGGGGGGATCTTGGGTGAATTCCCACACTTTTTTCCCCAGGATTTGACCCCTGAGTAAGACTGCTATAGGGTGGTTGGCAAGTATTTAATCTGTCGCCTTGCCAATTTACTTTCTCTATACTCTTCTGCCACTCCATTCATCTGCAGAAGCACTTATAAATCATGGGTAACAACACCCAAGAAAAATTTCTTCAGGGCTGGCAACCTTGGATTGCACACACCCAACCCTCCAGATTTGACAACACGATTCTCTTGATTTAGTGCTCCTCTGATGCACACCCCCATGGGACTCTTCTTCTCTTTTTCTTTCCTCTTTTACTTCTGGTACTCTCTTTCTTCACTCTTCTGCCATTTCTCTTTTATCCTACTCATTTATTATATGTGCCTATCTCGCCACCGGGCATTGTCCTGGGTGGGATGAAAACACTGATAGTAGCTTTCCTCTTTTTATACTGCACTGTTACCTACATGTATATCTACAGACAGTAGGTTCTTATGTCTAGCTGTATTCATATGTACAGTATCTCACAAAAGTGAGTACACCCCTCACATTTTTGTAAATATTTTATTCTATCTTTTCATGTGACAACACTGAAGAAATTACACTTTGCTACAATGTAAAGTAGTGAGTGTACAGCTTGTATAACAGTGTAAATTTGCTGTCCCCTCAAAATAACTCAACACACAGCCATTGTCTAAACCGTTGGCAACAAAAGTGAGTACACCCCTAAGTGAAAATGTCCAAATTGGGCCCAATTACCCATTTTCCCTCCCCAGTGTCACGTGACTCGTTATTGTTACAAGGTCTCAGGTGTGAATGGGGAGCAGGTGTGTTAAATTTGGTGTTATCGCTCTCACTCTCTCGTACTAGTCACTGGAAGTTAAACATGGCACCTCATGGCAAAGAACTCTCTGAGGATCTGAAAAAAAGAATTGTTGCTCTACATAAAGACTGCCTAGGCTATAAGAAGATTGCCAAGACCTTTTTTTTTTATAAATTCTCTTTATTTGAATTGAATTGTTACAAAACATGGCCGTCGGGCATACCCGGCCAACACACATTACAACCACACTTGTACCAGTAACTACTAGTTAAACAACAAACTAGAAAGGATACTTGAGGATCTAAATTGTGACGCGTAAGCGTGGCGGAGCTGCAGGAACCGAAAAAAGAAAGAGTTTGGGAGCTATAACTTGTCTTTTAGCCTGTCAAAGGTAATGAGCCCCGTCCCATCGTGAATATCCTGTAAATACTTGATCCCCCGTCCCACCCACAGGCCCGGGTCTGGCAGGGATCGAAATTCCTGCAGACGGGGATTAAACCATAACAGCATATCCAGGGACCACTTGGCCCGCTCAAGGCTAGGTCTGAACACCACAATATTCCAAGCCCTGACCACTGCCCTCATGGCCTGAGTCAATGGAAAACAGGTTGCGGAGGGCTTTGAAGGAGCCCAAATATGCCGCCTCAAGGACCACTGATGAGTTGGTGTCGTCTGCGATCAACCATCCATGAGCGTGTGTGAGGAGGGCAGCTAAGTAGTAGGAGCAAAAATCTGGACAGGCTAATCCTCCCTGTGTCCAAGGGCGGCATAAGATCTTTTTACTTAGCCTGGCTGTGCGTGATTGCCATAGGAAATCAGTAACTGAGGAATCCAATTGCTTGAAAACCCTCTTTGGTATCCAGGTGGGGGCGTGCCTTAGTTGGTACAGCAACACCGGCAGGAGCTTCATCTTCACTAGGTTAATTTTACCCACTATTGACAGGGGAAGGTTTGCTCACGCCTTCAATCGCTGCCTGCACCACTGTATGGTCGGTATTAGATTAAGTCGAACAAAGTCCTGCACATCTGCAGAGATGACTATTCCCAAATATTTAATAGTGGTCGCCCACTGAAGTGGCACGCTTGGATCCACTAAAGCACGCGCCCTAGAATCAATAGGCAGAATAACAGACTTCCCCCAATTAGTGCGCAGCCCAGAGAGCGTCGCAAATCTGTCTAGAAGTCTTAGTGCCGCCATCAACGAAGGGCCCGGATCCGGTAAAAAAAGGATTAGGTCATCCGCTAACTTTTTAGTCACCGCACCCACACGGACACCCTTCACATCCCCAGATCTCCTCAGCGGCTCCATAGCCAGGGTGAAAAGCACAGGGGATAAGGGGCAGTCCTATCTCGTACCCCTCTTAATACAAAAGGAGGCCGAGAGCCTACCCCCCAACCTAATGCGGGCCTGTGGGGCCTGATATAGCAGGCTAATCCATTTCCTGAAATTAGGTCCGAACCCAAAGCTCTCAAGGACTTTCTGCATATAAGACCACCTAACTGTGTCCAATGCTTTCTCGATGTCCAACGCCACCAAAATCCTGGAGGCGTTGTCCTCTACCGGGAGCTGGAGATGCATAAAAACCCGCCTGAGATTCACGTCTGTAGATTTACCCGGCATAAATCCCGTTTGATCAATATTGACCAAGGATGGAAGCAGCCTCATCAGCCTGATTGCCAGGACCTTCGTCAATATCTTAAGATCACAATTCAGTAAGGATATGGGTCTATATGATGAGCAATAGGTCAAATCCTTATCCTGCTTGGGCAATAAGGTAATGTGAGCATGGTACATGGTATGAGGGAGTGTCCCAGCCTCAAGACTATGAGAAAAGACTTTAGTTAATTTGGGGGCTAACAGCGCAGCATGCGTCTTATACCACTCTCTAGGCAGCCCATCCGGGCCCGGGGATTTGTTGTTTGGGAGGGCTGATATAGCATCTTCTACTTCCTGGCGAGATATAGGTTTCTCTAGGGCTTCCCTATCTTCCTCTGAGAGGGCGGGCAGATGCAGCTCCCCCAACTTTCTTAACAGGGAATCCTCTACATCAGGTAGGGGGTCGTCATATAGGTGTTCATAATAAGCAAATCACTGCTGGGCCTCCGACTCCTGCCGCTCCAACCGGGAGGCCTGTTCGGCATAGTCAGACCTCACTGCCTTGATAGAGGAGATATACTCTCCCCTGGCGTGGGCCTTCCCAGCCCCCCACACCATCCCGGGTGCAGCAGAATTTTCATTAATCTGCCAGAACTCTGTAAGTTTGGGGGCAATCGCCTCCTGTACCTGTGGATCATTTATCTAGCGTGCCGCCAGCCTCCAACACCCCGACCCACGTCCCGGGCCCAGAACGAGACCGAGCTCCAAGGGCGAGTGGTCGGAAATACCAGACGGGAGGTAGGAGACCGCCCGCACGCAGGACAACACAGAGGCAGTACCAAACATCAAGTCAATCCTAGAACCTAATTTGTGCATAGAGGATACATGAGAATAAGCCCTATCCTCCGGGTGTCTCCACCTCCAGGGCTCAGTCAATCCAAAAGTGTCCGCCCATGCCACCAGTTCTGCCGAGGCAGTCCTGACGGGATTAGACGTGTCTTTGTCAGGGTCCAGAATGGCATTAAAGTCCCCACCCACAATTATATTGTGGAGTTGGAGGGGGGCTATGGCGGTCATTACCGCGTATAGGATGGTGGAGACAAACGGAGGAGGAACATACACATTAACCATAGCCCAATGTTGAGAGTACATTTCAATAACCAATATAACATATCTCCCACCCGGGTCTGTAATAACACGTTCTACTGAAAAGGGCAATAATTTGTTCAGCAAAATCGTTACCCCTCTCGCATAGGAAGAATAGGTGGCATGAAAGCCTTGTTTAACCCACGCTCTTTTAAGGGCAAGTATTTTACTCCCAAGTAGATGCGTTTCTTGAAGAAACAAAACATGCGGTCTATGTGACTGTAAGTATTTGAAAAGTAAGGCTCGCTTGATCTTATCATTCAAGCCTCTAATATTCCAAGAAATGAGTTTTACCTCTGTTCCCCTCAAGGAAGCTTGTTGTGCCATCTCAACATAAAGTTAACCTGTAGCCAACCCCTGCGGGGTATATAGAGAAATATCCAGTCAGCACAGTCCGAGGCATGCTGGTAGCACCACTGATAGTCAGAAAGCCAAATCTTGTGCGCCTCCTGAAAAATGTAGACAAAACCCGAGCAGAAAAACAAAAAAAGCAAACTTGAAATAAAGGAAAAGAAAAAAAAAACATGAGCATAACTCCCTACCGCAAGGCATTACCCCAACAGTCGCCATAGCAGTTTTCTCCCCAAAACAACAGTAACTATTTGCCAGCTTGAGGCACCGTCCAAGGGAACCCTAACCAGGCTCCAGCCTATAACCGTAGGCAAGGTTGAGGATTTGCTCAACCGTGTAGTCTCAAGAACCTGTGGTGGAAAGGTGGGTGACTCCAGCAGAGCCTGACCCAGACGGGTCGGGGGGCCCCAGGAAGCCCATTTGAGCTCAGTGCCAGTCAGGAGAAATTATCCATCTTCTTACCAGGAATTAGAGAGGCAGGAGGGGCCTTCCAAAACATGGCAGCAAAACTCAGGTATAACCGACATGTTTTGTGAAAACACTCGTAGCGAAGTAGAAAAACCATACTCCATCTAAAGAGAGAAGTCACTTGTCATCCAGGATACCTTGATTCTCTCTCAGGGATCCCCAAAGACTCAAGCAAGCGTTATTGCAGGGTTGAGAGCCAAGCATCCGCGTCTTCCGGTGATTCAAAGAATTTCACCGATCCTCCATGCTGCACCCGCAGCCGACAGGGATATAGCATGGAATATTTAATTTCCCACTCTCGGAGCCTCCTACGGACATCTGTGAAAGTCTTGCGTCGCTTTTGCAGGTCCGCCGTAAAGTCAGGGTACAGGTGGACGGTGGTGTGTTCATACGGCAGGGTGGGGTGCTTCCGGGCTTCCCGCAGGATTAAATCTCGGTCTCTATAATTCAAGAACCGCACGAGAAAGGGTCACAGGGGAGCCCCCACCACTCTGCGGCCCGTGGGTACCCGATGGGCCCTCTCTACAACATAGGTGGGGGAAACCTCTTGTAGTTCCAACAGAGTCTTGAAGAAGGCCTCCGCAAACTCTGCCAGGTTGTCTCTCTCCGCTCCTTCCGGTAACCCCAGCACCCTAATATTGTTCCTGCGCATCTGGTTCTCTGCATCGTCAGCCCTAGCCACCAACGCCTTAACAGTGCGTTGCAGGGCCGACAGAGAACCTGCATGCTGTGATGTTAGGTCTTCTGTTGCAGAAATTCTGTCCTCCGTCTCCGTCAACCTGCCCCGTATTTTGTCGAGGTCCGCTCGTATGAACGTGCATTCCGTCACCAAGTAGTCTATGCGGCTCATCACAGACGCCCTGCTCTGTTCTATGGCTGCTAGTATGGCAGTAGTGTCACTTGCCTGCGTTTGGAGAGGTGGATGGCTGGGTGCAGCAGAATCGTCTGCCATGCCTGCCCTGGAGATCAGCTCGCGCACCTGATCCAAGATGGCGTCTGTGCACGAGGCCGGAGATGCAGGTGCCGCGTGAACTGCAGGGACCGCTGAGACCCGGCGCTTGGAGGGCACATCAGTGTGCCTGATTATCGGGAGGATCAGCGAGGGAATTTCCGACCCTGGCACCAGGCTCAAACAACTAGGATAAGGTTCAGGATACTAGCAGAGCCCCGGAGCTCATCAGCGTCATGTCGTCCTTGGTCTAAATCCGGTCACGCCCCCTGCCAAGACCCTTAAACTAAGCTGCAGCACGGTGGCCAAGGCCATACAGTGGTTTAACAGGACAGGTTCCACTCAGAACAGGCCTCGCCATGGTCGACCAAAGAGGTTGCGTGCATGTGCTCAGCGTCATATCCAGAGGTTGTCTTTGGGAAATAGATGTATGAGTGCTGTCAGCATTGCTGCAGAGATTGAAGGGGTGGGAGGTCAGCCTGTCAGTACTCAGACCATACGCTGCACACTGCATCAAATTGGTCTGCATGGATGTCATCCCAGAAGGAAGCCTCTTCTAAAGATGATACACAAGAAAACCCGCAAACAGTTTGCTGAAGACAAGCAGACTAAGGACATGGATTACTGGAACCAGGTCCTGTGGTCTGATGAGACCAAGATAAACTTATTTGGTTCAGATGGTGTCAAGTGTGTGTGGCGGCAACCAGGTGAGGAGTACAAAGACAAGTATGTCTCACCTACAGTCAAGTATGGTAGTAGGAGTGTCATGGTCTGGGGCTGCATGAGTGCTGCTGGCACTGGGGAGCTACAGTTCATTGAGGGAACCATGAATGCCAACATGTACTGTAACATACTGAAGCAGAGTATGCTCCCCTCTCTTCAGAGTCTGGGCCGCAGGGCAGTATTCCAACATAATGACCCCAAACACACCTCCAAGACGACCACTGCCTTGGTAAAGAAGCTGAGGGTAAAGGTGATGGACTGGCAAGAATGTCTCCAGACCTAAACCCTATTGAGCATCTGTGGGGCATCCTCAAACGGAAGGTGGAGGAGTGCAAGGTCTCTAACATCCACCAGCTCCATGATGTTGTCATGGAGGAGAGGAAGAGGACTCCAGTGGCAACCTGTGAAGCTCCGGTGAACTCCATGCCCAAGAGGGTTAAGGCAGTGCTGGAAAAGAATGATGGCCACACAAAATATTGACACTTTAGGCCCAATTTGGACATTTTCACTTAGGAGTGTACTCACTTTTGTTGCCAGCAGTTCAGACATTAATGGCTGTGTGTTGAGTTATTTTGTGGTAACAGCAAATTTACACTGTTATACAAGCTGTATACTGACTACTTTACATTGTAGCAAAGTGTCATTTCTTCAGTTTTGTCACATAAAAAGATAGAATAAAATATTTAGAAAAATGTTAGGGGTGTACTCACTTTTGTGAGATACTGTATGTTTGGACGTCTTCGCTCTAATTCATTATATACTGTAGTAAGACTCTCCAAGTTGCCTCAGCTAGTGACTTTAGGACAGTGGTTCTCAACTCCGGTCCTCAGGACCCACTAACAGGCCAGATTTTAAGTATTACCTTGGGGAGATGCAGACTAGAATACTACAATCACTGAGCAGCAAATGATATCACCTGTGATGTATTTCAGTTATCCTGCAAACCTGGCCTGTTAGTGGGTCCCGAGGACAGGAGTTGAGAACCACTGCTTTAGGATCTTTATTGCAGAGCCTTGAACATGCATATCTTCCTGACTTTTTTTAGAAATTTTTAGAACAATTTTTTTTGTGTAAGACTGTACATTTTTTTTTTATCAATAACTGTAATAGAAAACAATCACATGATCAATGCTCTGGTGGTTTATCTACATTTACTTGTTTGCCACTCTCAATTGAATGATGATATAGACCCACATTATATTCTGTTTGTTACATTCTCACAAAAAATAAAACCCAAATGTAGAGATTTGAAGTAGAACCATGGGCAAAACTTTTTTTTTTTTATTTTGCATAGAGTAAGGGAGGGTTATAACTGCTGTCAGATTTTTTTTTTGCCATCTCTGTTCCATTTCCCTTCACTTCCTGTCCCATAGCCAAACAGAAAGTGAGCGGATATCTCTGCAAATTAAAAGATTTTTTTTGGGGACCCCCAGCTCACCAGAACTAGTGTCCCCCTCGGAAGATTTCCCATTCATTACTTATCTGAGGACAACACAAAAATGAGTTGTTTTTTTTGTTTTTTTAACTTTCACTTTCAATGATAATTGTAAATAAGACAAATAGAGCGGGCGAATCTCCTTAACGGGGGCACAGACAGTAATATAAACTGACATGGAGAAAAAAGTTTGCCTTTAGTTATACTTTAACATTGGGTGTGAAGTAGCGTTACATGCAAGTAAAAAGATTTTACAAGTACAATTTGTTTTTTCTGTTGGCCTTGCAATGACCAATTTGTCAAATGGTGAAAAAAAATGCTTTAAGCATTGTAAACATTGGTATCAATCTATGTGACTAGCTTTTTGTTAAGCAGAGCATTCCAATATGGTGCTAGGAGAGCTTAGACATCTTACGAAAGCAAAGGTTGGACAGCCGCACTCCAAATCCAATCTCTTGTGCTTTATTGAAGGAAAGTACAGATTGGATTTGGAGTGCGACTGTCCAGCCTTTGCTTTCATTTAATGGTTTCCTTGCACAAACAGCCCACACCCTCCTTCACTGGCATACACAGCTGATCCACTTAGAGCTTGTTAGACCTTGAGTGGTGATCTCTTCATAGCTTAGACATCTTGCCATGAGTAACAATTTCTCTCATCAACAGGCATGCAGCACTTCACAGGCGACTCCAGTTATTTCAGCTAAACATCCATTTAAAGTGGATTTAAAGGCTGGGAAACTGTACCCATGGTGTAGCTGTGGCCACAGCAAGAAACAGGTAACTCAACTGTATAGCACTTCTCAACTCCTACAATTACCATTTATTAATTTATGAAAAATCTATCTAAAAAGTGAGATGTTGCCCACAGCACTCAACCAGGTTTCATTTAAGGCAAGTAATAGCTTAATTTCAGCTTCAGTTTTCATAAAGCATCCCTAAGGTGTCCACCACACACACACTGGGGAATTCAATAAGGGCCCATTCATACTTTACATTTCTTGTGCATTGCAATAACCCACACAAATTAAAATGGTTGTAAACTTCAGACATGAAATATGAACAAAGCCTATCCCTCAAAAGTGTGTACTTTTTTCTTTTCCAATAATTGTTAATGGTTTAATTTCAAGAAAAGCATTACAAAATGTCACATATTGCACTAGATTTGTTTAGCGCAGATCTTTGTCAGTACAATGAGAACAATCATAAAAATTGAGGTGTTACACCACAATCATAATGTTTCCAAAGGTTAACAGTGAGATAGTTGTTGCATCTCCTGGACTCCGGGGTTCTTCGTAAGTTGCAGCATCCTATTGTGCAATCAGTTAAAGTGTTATCTAAATGTAAAGGGACAAAAATGGCATCAATTGGCCAGTTATAGTATCCCCTCATGTAAAGCAATGTACACAGATGGCTAATTTGGGGACCCTCCAAGGAGCCCACCTGAAGTGATAACAGCAACCCCAGGCTCATAAGTTGGCATTCCTTAGTGTTGCTTTCAGGTAATATTGCAACTTAGAACATGAGTAACCTAAGAACAAGTTAAAGTAGAGAGAAGAAAGTTGTAGGAAAGTAGTATATTTCGTCCGATCCAGGAGCACATTTGTCGCGTTATGTATTCCCCATTAAGTAGCAGATCCGGGGGACATATATTCTTTCAAACAATTTTAGGTTTGTCTTTTAAGATCGCAGAAAGACATTCATTGACCATAATCCACGTTAATTTGGCCTTCACCAATTGTAAAGGAATTGTGGGTGTCCTCCAGTATCTGGCTATGGAGATTTTTGTGGCCACAAATGTAAAGGCAATCAATCTCTTTGTATGTCAGAGTATGTAAGAGTGCTTGTTGGGGGCACTTTCAGGGGTTTACATGAGAGAATCAATAAGGTTATAGAGGCAAATCCAAAAGTGTTACACTTTTGGGCACTGCCACCAGATATGAAAAGCCACCCTGGTAGGAACTATGTCACCTTATGGTTTCTATTATCTATAGGCTTCTATTATTGAGGTGTTTGAGTGATGTGGAGGCAGTGGTGTAGCATGGGTTGTCAGTGCCCAGGGCAAGGCAAGTAATTTGCACCCTCTAGCCTGCAGACTTTTAGCACTCCGAGTCCCTTCCACTAGTACAGTAGTACTGACCAACCCGATTCCTACACTGACCACTACACTAACCTACCTGATTCATACACTGACCACTACACTAACCTACCTGATTCATACACTGACCACTACACTAACCTACCTGATTCATACACTGACCACTACACTAACCTACCTGATTCTTACACTGACCACTACACAAACCTGTACATGATTCCTACACTGACCACTACATTAACCTACCTGTTTCCTACACTGACCGCTAGACTAATCCACCTGATTCCTATACTGACCACTACACTAACCTACCTGATTCCTACACTGACCTACCTGACCACTAAACTAACCTACCTGATTCCTATACTGGCCACTAAACTGGCCTACCTGTCCACTACACTGACCACTACACTACACACTACCCTTCACTACACTAACCACTACACTACACTGCACTATACACTACACTATACACTACCTTGCACTACCGACTACACTGAACTACATTACCCACTACACTGCACTACCCACTACATTACAATGCACTACCAACTACATTACACTACACTACCATGCACTACCCACCACACTACCCACTACACTGCACTACCCACTACACTGCACACTACACTGCACTACACTCTACACTGCACACTACACTACCGACTGCACTACACTCTACACTGCACTACCACTACACTGCACTACCCACTACACTACACTGCACTGCCCGCTACACTAGCAACTACAATGCCCACTACACTACCCTCTACACTGCACTACTCGCTACACTACCGACTGCACTGCCCACTACACTGCACTACCCACTACATTGCACTGTACACTACACTGTCCACTAAACTGCACTACCCACTAGGGCTGTGGAATTTAATCGATGCATCACCATTCGACAGCCCACAATGCGGCATCGATGCAGCGGCCATCAATAATCGATTCACACGTGATGACATCATCTGCACTCTCCATGTCTTGCCGGAAACAGCTGAAAGGAGCCGAGGGTGAGCCACGCCTCTTCTGATGTCATCCACAGTGGCGGTAGAGTTGCGGTGTGGAGCCGAGCTGGATGCTGCAGGAGGGGAGACCGAGACACGTGCAGCCAGTGAGTGTCCCCGACGCCAGGTCCCAGGCCCAGCAGAGATACTCCACACACTCCAGTCCTCCTCACGCTCAGTGTCACTCAGGCACAGGCAGGCTGGTGCTGCTGCAGTGCAGAGCAGACCCGAACCAGGCCAGCGCTTGTCCTCCAGTTTGCTGCATGAAGAAGACAGACCCAAGTGATCCAGACCTGAGGCCTCAGGCCGCCAGCGTCCCAGGCCGCGCTTGTCCCTCCATCCTCACCTCTGCCTCACCTCACAGGCTGCTGCATGGGACCATCGCAGACCAGACCACAAGTGCACCATTCATCATCAGACAGGTACCTCTCATACAATGAGTAATTAATACTACTAAAAATACTAGTACACTTACTATAGGGGTGCGCAATATAATGTTATATAGTATATCTTTTCTTTAAGCATTTGTTTTTAATAGGGCTGTGTCACCCTGTCTCCGCCGCACCTCATACCTGTACCTCATCTAACATAATTAATAACTTAACTTGTGCTGCTCTATAATAGAAAAAAGTAGTCCACAGAGGTTTAAATAAATACCATGGCATTGGCAGTCCATGTTATAATCCAAATTAAAATAAACCAAACCCACCCCGGCCTACATCGAAGGTGATAGGTCAGGCAGTCCTATTCCACCAGTCCCCTCATAGAGAGAGACTAAGCCATTACTGTTTGTTGCCTTCATAAGAAAAGCAGCAGCCAAGTAGTGTTGTGTATTTTTTATTTAACTTGTATAGCAAACTTGGCTTTGCTTTTGCTTTTATGGTCACTTGACAGTTGACACAGTGACTTAATTCATTTTTTTTCTCTTTTTTTATACTGACAGAGTCAGTACACAATTGCATGGCATGCTAAAGTAAAATGTCAGAAGGAGAGCAAAAAGAACGAGAGATAAAAAATGCACCTAGCATTTTAAAAGCAAACATCTGGACACATTTTGGCTTTTATGAACAACCAGGGAAGCCCGAATTGGACAAGACACACGCTGTGTGTAAAAACTGTCACACAAAAATTAAATATCTAGGGAATACCACTAACTTGAGAAACCACGTTATCCGTTTTCACTGTGAGATGCTAACACCTGTCGCCACCACCAGTGCCACTGCCACCACCTCCACCAGTGCCAAGGAAATGGACCCAGCTCAGCCAAGAATTGATGCGATACTGCCAACTTTGCCGCCCAGCTCTGAAAGAGGGAAGAGGATAACAAAAGCTGTGGCAGCTTTCATAGTTAAGGACCTACGGCCTTACTCTGTTATGGACAACGCCGGGTTTCGCTACCTGTTGAAAACGATAGAGCCGCATTACAAGTTCCCGTCACGTAGTCAATTTACAGAAAACGTTATACCTGCACTCTACCACGAAACCAAAGCTCAAGTAATTGCGTCAATGAGCCAAGCATGTCGAGCCGCAATAACGTGTGATTCCTGGACTTCAGTCACGACTGAGTCTTATGTCACAATAACAGTACATTACGTTAGTAAGGGCTGGCAGATCTTGTCGCATGTACTGCAAACAAGAGCCATTTATGAGTCTCACATGGGTGCTCATCTGGCGGAGCTACTTTCTCATGTCTTGGAAGAATGGCAGCTGTCCGATAAATCTGTAATGCTTGTGACCGACAACGTATTGAACATGATAGTTGCAGCTCAAGTTGGAAAATTCCCTCATGTAAAATGCTTCACCCATACACTAAACCTTGCGTCCCAGAAGGCTCTGAAAGTGGCCACACTATCCAGGCTTCTTGACAGAGTGCGACGGATATCCACATTTTTCTACCGCAGCACTATAGCAAGCCACTGTCTAAAAGAGAAACAGAAATGCCTTGGCCTGAAGAATCATAAGCTGATAACTGATGTGTCAAGTTGGCACAGTGCATATGACATGGTCAAGAGGTTCTTAGAACAGCCTGCAGTCTGTGCTACCTTGCTCTCTCCAGAAGTCAGAAAAGGAGAGTCCAATCTCTGCATGCTCAACGAGATGTGTCAAATGCAGAGGACGCTGTGAGTGCATTAAAGCCAATGAAGGATACAACCATGCTAATGTCAGAAGAGCACAATCCAACAGTTTCTCTCATGGCCCCTCTAAATGCACAACTCCTCCAGAGCATGACAGACACCATGGGAGACACACCCATGATCCATGAGATCAAGAATGCCATCAAAACAAATCTCCATAAGAGGTACAGCAGTGAGGCAGAGAAGAAGATCCTTCATACAGCATCTTCACTTGATCCACGCTTTAAGAGACTGCCTTTTATCCTCACAGAGGAGGAGAGATTGGAGATATACAGAGGAGTGACTGAGGAGGCTGCATTCTTGGAGTTAATTTGAATTTCATCATGTTTCTTGCAACAGCATTAGCCTAGCAGACAGTGCCAGTAGCTAGCTTAGTAGCTAGCTACATTTTCGTAAGCCCTGCTGCTGCTGATTTGGTGCGGGCTGCGGGAACTGCACCGATTCCTTCCTGTGCGGTTTCCTCACCCCATCGGAATCACAGGCTGTTCACGTTCACAATGTGTTTTCTTAATGCTATTTTCTATTCCTTTGTACAAACACAGATTACATCTAGTAAGAGGACACATGAGGAGGATAAAGTGCCTAAGAGCAACAGAAGAAACACCCATCGAGAAGGACAACCATTCTCCATCTCCTCCATAAAGAAGGTCCAGATCGCTGCTCATGACTTTGCTGGGACAGTCTTCCACTGACACTGAAGGTACAATAGAACCCAAGACCCCCTATGGCAAGGCTGAAGAGGAAATGGAAAAATATTTTAAAGCCCCACCTCTGCCTCTCACCCAGGACCCTTTGAACTGGTAGCATGAGCATGAGGTCATATTTCCCCTCCTTTCCTAGCTGTCAAAGCAATACTTGTGTATCCCAGGCACAAGTGTGTCGGCAGAGCGTGTTTTCTCCACTGCAGGAGATGTGGTAACTGCAAAAAGAAGCACCCTAAAGCCAGAGCATGTGGATCAACTAGTGTTCTTACAGAAAAATCTACATGTTCCCAAATGCTGAGCAGCACTGCAGTGATCCATGTTTTTTTTAATGTTTTTTGGCACTTCCAGGTGACGGTCCTGGGAGGAAGTGCTGTCATGTGATGTCTGGTTGCCCACTCCGTGCAGTTGTGCACTGCCAACACCCCTGCTAGTCTGCCACACCATTCACCCACAGGTCCCACACCAGTGTTTTATATTTTTTATAGAGTCTGCCACTGACTGAGATAGTTTGTTCTGGAAGATTGACCATATTCAGTTTCACAAAAAGTGTCTGTCTAGGGGTTAATTTAACCCTCCCTCCGCCAAAGACTAAAAGTTCCTGACAACTGATGCCAAACGTCACCCCCTCCCTCTCCCCCCTCCTCTCTCTCTCTCTCCCTCCCCTCTCCCCCCTTCCCCTCTCCCCCTCTCCTTCTTTTTCTCTCTCACCCTCTCTCTCTCCCTCTCCCCATCGCTCTCCATTTCCTTCTCTCTATCCCCCATCTTTTCCTTCTCTCTCTCTCCCTCTCTCCCCTTCTTTCCTCTGAGAGAAGGGGAGAGAGAGAGAGAGAGAAGGGATTTCCTTCTCTGTCTCTCCCCTCTCTCTCTCTCCTTCTTTCCTTCTCTCAGAGGAAAGAAGGGGAGAGAGGGAGAAGGAAAGGATGGGGGAGATAGAGAGAAAGAAATGTGGGAGAGGGAGAGAGACAGGAGAGAGAGAAGGAAAGAAGGAGCGAGAGAAGGAAAGATGGAGACTGGAGAGAAAAGTTCTCTCGCTCCTCCTTTCCTTCTCTCGCTCCTCCTTTCCTTCTCTCGCTCCTCCTTTCCTTCTCTCGCTCCTCCTTTCCTTCTCTCGCTCCTCCTTTCCTTCTCTCGCTCCTCCTTTCCTTCTCTCGCTCCTCCTCGCGCTCTCTCTTTCCTCCTCG
>BLSH010506726.1:46419-58351 GCA_018402905.1 Glandirana rugosa | reverse complement strand
CCCCCCCCCCCCCCCCCCATCCTGGCTCCTTCCCTATTTTTTTTCCCTCTCCCTCCTCTAAATCCTCGACAAGAGCTTATATAACGCCACTCTAGTGTCAACTAAACAGTCCACAACACACAGTCACACTGTGTTAGTGCGTTATTGACTGTCTGGCACTGGCAGATGGCGTGGAAGACTGGCAGTGGCACTGGCAAACAATCATCACGTGAACCTGGAACATATATTTGTTTGTTATAGCTTGCCTTTTCTAGCACTGTGGAGTGGACTCTGTAGAGGTGGTGGAGGAGATGGAGAATGTTTTTTTTTTTTCTGAAGGTTGTGCAATGTGCCCCAACTGCCCCCAGTTTGAATTTTCTGACTGCCTGTGTCTATCCATTCCAATGTCTACTGGGGTTTAAGCCTCAACCAAATATACTAAAAGTTTTTTTCAGACAACTGACTCTCGCCAAGCCACCAGAGGAAGGAAAATCCTTGAAAGAATAAATTGAAAACTAAAACTTTTAGTAAATCTTTATTGAATCACACAAATGCATACAGAAGAAAAAAAAAATCACACACCGTCAATGACCTGACCTCATTGTCTGTGCCATTGCCTGCCTGGCCCACTGGCCCAGGCCCACTGGCTTGCCCTTTTTCATGATTTTCTGAGTCAGTGACGTGTGGTTTTTTTTGTTTGTTTTTTTGTATTGTGTGTATATTGGTGATCCAATGAGGATTTACTCAAGGTTTTAAGCTTCAATTGACGATTTATTCTGTCAAGGATTTTTTTACTACCTCTAATGGTGGCTTGGCTTGGCCTCAGTTACAGTCTGTAATACGTGTAATACAAGTGTAATATTCGTGGTAGAGTGCAGGACTGCAGGTAACGTTTTTTGTAAAGTAACGAGATCTTAAAATGCCGATCTGGCCGTCTGGCATCAACAGTGCACAGTGTAGCACAGCTGTGTTCTGTTGAGTCTGTTTGACTGGCGGTGGCAGTGGTACTGGCAGAGTGGCAGTGACAACAAACAACCATCAGTGAACCTTGAACATTTTATATTTGTTATAGCTTGAAAATGGAGAATGGTTTCTTTTGGAAGATTGCGAGAGGAGAGATACAAACAAGAAGGGCGCACCGACCTTGTGCAATACCATTAAAAAGTTTATTAAAATCGTAAAGATAAAATCCATATACTCACAAACAGAGCTGATTATAGAGCTTGAAAGAAAGGACCACATCCAATGGATTAAACGAACAGAGCCTCAGCAGAGGGACTGGATGGCGTCCGTGAGGCAAGGCTGACACGTTTCCAGGGCGAACCCTCTTCATCAGAGCCTAGTTTACCATACAGCATGCCCCTCAATAAATACATACAAACTGATTACCTACTTATCTGTGGGCGGGCCTAACTCTGTGTGCATGGCCCTCCCCTTCCTGGAGGTGATGTGTGGCTCCATATGTCATCTACAACACTACCCAGCAACCAGACCCTTATATATCACTGCAAATAACATTATAACCATTACAAGGACCCCCCACTAGTGTGCCCCGACCGACCTAGGCTGATACTCAGTCTCATAAGAAGGAGTAGTGGACCCGGAAGGGAGAGTGACTGCCAATCAGGAGGCGATGGGAGCAGTAATTATAGGTGGGGGGTTTCCCCTTTACCTTGATGGTGCCCGCCGACGCTATGCCAGGAATCTCTCAGAAGATGTTTTCATATCTGATTGTCCATGATTGCTAGGACACATCAGAGCCGCCGGACCGGAAGTGAAACTGACGTCACTTCTGGGTCGCCGCAGAGATAGCCAACCCACAGGGGCGGCCACAGTGAAAGAGGAGAGAAACCCTATTGGAGAGGAGGGGCACTCCACACCTCTCTCCCCTATCACTGTAAAACGCCAGGCAAGGCAGATATATAGCTGGTGGCAGCGCACTACACCAGCTATAGATCTGCCTTGCCTGGCGTTTTACAGTGATAGGGGAGAGAGGTGTGGAGTGCCCCTCCTCTCCAATAGGGTTTCTCTCCTCGTTCACTGTGGCCCCCCTGTGGGTTGGCTATCTCTGCGGCGACCTGGAAGTGACGTCAGTGGAACGCACTGGCGTTTCACTTCCGGTCCGGCGGCTCTGATGTGTCCTAGCAATCATGGACAATCAGATATGAAAACGTCTTCTGAGAGATTCCTGGCATAGCGTTGGCGGACACCATCAAGGTAAAGGGGAAACCCCCCCCCCCACCTATAATTACTGTTCCCATCACCTCCTATCCCTGATTGGCAGTCACTCTCCCTTCTGGGTCCACTACTCCTTCTTATGAGACTGTGTGTATCAGCCTAGGTCGGTCGGGGCACACTAGTGGGGGGGGGTCCTTGTAATGGTAACTACGTGTATGCGTGTGATTTCTGGTCTGGATTATGCCTGTATGCAGTGAGATATGGGGTTATCAATGTAGATGGATCGTGTTTTTATAATGATTTGATGTTTTTATTGTTACATCATTGTATTAATCATGTATATCATCATGTTTTACTGTACACTATATATCATATATGAGTGGTCATTAATAATGATGTTATTTGCAGTGATATATAAGGGTCTGGTTTCTGGGTAGTGTTGTAGATGACATATGGAGCCACACACCACCTCCAGGAAGGGGAGGGCCATGCACACAGAGTTAGGCCCGCCCACAGATAAGTAGGTAATCAGTTTGTATGTATTTATTGAGGGGCATGCTGTATGGTAAACTAGGCTCTGATGAAGAGGGTTCGCCCTGGAAACGCGTCAGCCTTGCCTCACGAACGCCATCCAGTCCCTCTGCTGAGGCTCTGTTCGTTTAATCCATTGGATGTGGTCCTTTCTTTCAAGCTCTATAATCAGCTCTGTTTGTGAGTATATGGATTTTATCTTTACGATTTTAATAAACTTTTTAATGGTATTGCACAAGGTCGGTGCGCCCTTCTTGTTTGTATCTCTCCTCTAGCTAGCTGGATTCCCATGATCCTGAAGAGGGCAGCAAGACCGTTGTGTGCGGGCTAGTACCATCTGCACTGTGATTTGTACTGTCTCATGTGCCCCCGTAACACTGTGTACCACCAGATAGAGGTTCTTTGAGCGCAGGAGATCATTGGATTTGGTTGTTCTATTGGAAGATTGCTCCCATTTTGAACTTTCACACTGACTGACTGACTGTCTTCTGGCTAGGGGTAAGTAACCCTCAACCATGAACCAAATAAATATACTAAAAGTTTTTTCAAACAACTGATGCCCGCCAAGCCACCAGAGGAAGGAAAATCATTGAAAGAATAATTTGAAACTTAAAACCTTCATAAAATCTTTATTGGATCACACAAATACACACACAAAAACAAAAAAAAATCACACAGCGAGTAAGCGACCCAACTGGACTGCTTGGCGCAGTGGCCAGGCCACCGGCCTGCCCTTTCTCAGGATTCTGATTCACTGACGTGTGTTTTTTTTGGGTTTGTTGTGTGTATATTTGTGATCCCATAAGGATTTACTCAAGGTTTTAAGTTTCAGTTGACAATTTATTCTGTCAAGGATTTTCCTACCTTTTAATGGTGGCTTGGCTTGGCTTCAGTTACAGGTGTAATCATGGTAGAATGCAGTGCACTCAGTCACTTTACGGAAAACGTTACCTACAGTGCTAAGTGTGATAAGATCCTATAACGCCAATCTAGCTGAGCTGTGTCTATCACACACAACCATGTTTTGTTGAGTCTCATCACTGGTGGTGGCACCGTGGCAGTGGCAAGCAAACATCACAGTGAACCTGAAATGTGCAACCTAGTGTCACTGTAATTTTTGCCAGTCAAGAAGTGCTCTGTTTTCTTGTAGAGGTGGTGGTACGACTACGTGTGTATGTGTTAACTCAAACTGTACATTTTACTGGTTATATTTTACATTTTAATAGTTTCTTTTATGAAAAAGTAAACTGCATAGCTACTAGCTAGCACTATACAACAGTAGCTACTAGCTAGCACTATACAACAGTAATGTCATGTTATAGTATTTTTTTACTGTTCTAAATAAATACTGTTGGAATGTCTGGATGTCTGCTGTGGTCACTGTTTCTTCAGACTTTGCTATATGCACGCAGGGAACTGAGGTTAGTGTATTTTTTTAAAAATAGCAGAGGAAAAGAAATATAGTTCTTCAATTTCAGACTGTTTGTTGAATTTTTGGATGAAAAGTTGAAAACCATGGGCACTTGGGTAGTAATCGTGAATCAAATCGAATTGTTGACCTAATAATCATAATCAAATTGAATCGTGAGACCAGTGAAGATGCGCACCCCTACTACCCACTAAACTGCACCGCCCACTACACTGCTCACTACACTACACTACACTACACTACACTACACTGACCTACCTATAGTATTCCTATACTGACCACTACACGGCGTGACTCTAACTGCTTGTTTACTCTCTGACCAGCTGCTTCCTCTCCCCAGACCATGTCCACTCTCCCCCCCCCCCCCCCCAGGCCAGCAACATGACTCGAGTCTCATCTGCTCTGCCACACTGACAGACTGGCTGCCACAACAGATACATTTTCAGGGAGAGGAGGAGGAGAAGGCGGCGGCACCGGTGGGACACATCAAGGCTAAGGTGGGACTCCAGGAGAAACCTTTGCGCATGTGCCACCCACGATTGCACACAGGCCAGCCCCTCCACTGCACATGATCCCATTCGCTCAATGACATGGTCCCGGCCACCCAGCCTGAGACTGAACATGGTGCCTGGAGCACAGGGACACATTATATAGGAATTCGGACTGAGTGACACACACTGTTGTGGGATTTTCCCCCTAAAATGTTGCACCCAGGGCCACGGCCCCCCTCGCACCCCCACGTTATGCCACTGTCTAGAGCAGTGGTTCTCCACTCCGGTCCTCAGGACCCACCAACAGGCCAGATTTTAAGTATTACCTTGGGGAGATACAGATATCACCTGTGATGCATTTGTTATCCTGCAAACCTGGCCTGTTTGTGGGTCCCGAGGACAAGTGTTGAGAACCACTGGTCTAGAGGCAAACTGCATCATCTTGTGCCACTCATCGAGTTACATATTCTTACATAGGTCATGCTACCATGTATTCAGATGTTTTATTAATGTTAAGATCAAATACATTTCGGAGATATGACTCATGAGCATGTCATATTTAGTACAAGGATATTCCATAGACAATATGGTGGTAAATAGTGTGTACTTGTCTCATTTAAGAGCACCGCGTGTCATTTCTGTCTGCTGCTTTGTTACTCTACTATCAGTATGATTCACTTCTGACAAGTTTTCCTGACACTGAGAGAAAAAAGGTGACAGGGGAGGGATCTCCAGCTTGACAGCCATGGCTATGTTCCTGTGTGCTGTGTGAATGGGAGTGTGTCCCTTTCCTCCAATCAGCTGTCAGAGCTCCCTCACTGAGCTCTGCAGAGTGTAATTTCAGCTCTCTGTCCCCTTTTTCTTACAGCTCAGACAAGCTTTATAAATTCTGGACTTTGAGCGGATGTAGAAAAGAGCAGATTGCGATAAACAGGTGCCACTTATGTAGGAGGATTTATTTCATCTCTATGTATCACCTGAAGCCAGTCACTTCACTGGGTATATGTAAGGGTTTACAATCACTTTAACATATACTGTGTTGCCTTAAGGCAGCCCATTCATTTTAATATGGGCTGTCTGGAGAAGGGTTAAACATTCTGTCAAGTTTCTTTTGCTGTCTTTGCCCCCCACTGAGAAGATTCACACCTCTTTTTGCCTGATGACCATTGTCACCAAGACAGAAAGTGGATGGAAATCCAAATTTGAGTTGTGTTCAACTTCAAAGCTATACTTGAAAATTCATCCATTTTATTCTTTGTTGTGTCTTAAGGGCAGGACATAAAGGAAATTTTCCCCAGCGGCACACAGACAGCAAAAAAGTAACTTGATAAAGGTTTGAATCCTCTACTACCTAAAAAGAATAACCTAGTGGTTAGCACTTCTTTCTTGCAGCTCTGGGTTTCCAGTTTGCATCCCACTCAGGACATAATCTGCATGGTGTTTGCATGTCCCTTTGCTGCTGGTAGGTTAATTGGCTCCTGTCCGCATTGACACTAGTATGTATGTGAGCGAGCTCCCCGAGGGCAGGCCCGTAGGGTTGCCACCTGTCCGGTATTCAACCAGACAGTCCGGGTTTTGACTAGGGATGGTCCCTCGGTTCGAGTCGAACACATGTTCGACTCAAACATCGGGGGTTCCCCAGCTCCGCGAATCCCAAACATTATAGGGCGTTCGTGGCAAATTTGAGCGCCCCATAATGCAGTGAAATGAAATCATGGGGAAATGCTGCCTGCTGATATGGCCAAAGCATGCACATGACCTGCATGCTTTGGCCAATCACAGCATGCTCTGCTGTGAGAGCCATGATTGGCCAAAGGCAGGGTGCCAATCATGGATCAGGGGTTTCAGTCCACTTGAACAGCGGCTCTATGTAGTGTGTGTGTAACATGGAGAGAGAGGGTTTAGCTAGTGGCGTGTAGGCAGTTCATTGTAGACACAGATAGATAGTGAGATCTGTATACAGTTAATGCAGGCAGTGTAGACCATATACAGGCAATGTAAGTGTGTGTATATATATATATATATATATATATATATATATATATATATATATATATATACACCGTATATACACACAGCCTAGTATAAATATAAAATATGCTGCCTTTAGTAGATAGTAGACTATATACCACTCATTCAGTGTATAGTATATAGAGTCCGTTCAGGCAGTGTAAGAATATATATGTACCTTACAGAGTATATATATATTGCAACAGAACGGTCCCCTGTCACGGTATGTGTCCCCCAGGATTGTCAACCTGGCAGTTTGACAGGCTCCAGGACTGTTATTTGACATGGGGGAATCTGTTTTGTCAGTTTCCTCCAAGCTTTGCTAGATCCAGTTGGTAGCCTGGAGTTTGGAGATTTTTCAGCGATCTGGGATGGAGGAAGGAAGGAAATCGCCAATCCTGGGACCAGGTTTTGAAAGGAGCCAGGACGTTGATTGTCCAGGTGTGTATGGCTCTAATAGGAGAGTGAGGATCAAGGTTCTGTGCTCCACCCTCCCAAGGAGTCCAGCACTGAAAGGGAGAAGTGTGCAGGTCTGCATGGGTCTGTCTGAGAGGAGACAGGAGGCCCTATCGGTTGGGCCGTAGCAGCAAGAGAGGGTGTCAGCCAGAGTACTAAGTGGGTACGGGCCCGGGACACTATTACAAGGTCACAAGACCAAGGTCTGAGTGTGAGTAGCAACGCTGACCAGTAAAGCCAGGAGGCTTGGCATTGTGACCGTGACCGTACTTTCCTGTGTTGAAGTGAAAACCCTGCGTGGGAGAACTCTCTGGATGGACTGTAATTTCTGTTATTTTAATAAACATGGGCTGCCATGCCCTTAAAGAGTGATCCTGCATGTCGTGAACTCACTCCAAATGCATCTACCATGAGAGCTAAACACCCCCATGCCACACGTGGTGGACTCGGCGGACACAAGGCGGTTGAATCCGAGGTCCCTGCTCCACAGTGAGTTCATGTCAGGAACTGTTGGCTGTGTGTGGAAGGGCTGCCAGGCGAACAGCATTGCAGAGGAGTGCTTTGGACACAATCCAAATCCCTGCAATCAAGCAAGTTCATCTGTGATATAGACTGTGTGTTAGTGCATGACACTGTGCAATCTGTGAGAACCTGCAGGAGAAAAGCAATGTGCTTTAAAGAGACATGCTCTCAACTTTTTTTGGCGGGACTGTAAAGTTGTGAGTATGGGGCGATCAAAGCTCCTAAAAGAAGCAAGGTTTGCTGAAATGATAGACAGAGCTCTGTGGCTAAAGGGGTTGTTACCGCTTGAACGAGCCCCATACATGCCTGAACAGAGTTTGCTAAGGAGAGACTGTGGCTGCTGTTGCCCCTAGCAATGCTGGTACAAGTAGGCCAGCTATTAAGGTGCCACAATATGAGGCAAGGAGGCCTCTGCGCTGCATGCCTTGTAGTGAATGGGGACATGCTGTTGCCCAGTGCCAACGAGAGGGATCAAGTAATCCAGAGTCTGCCTGCTAATGATCGTGACCAGCGGAGTTCTCGAGTGGTCTTCCATGTTAACACTCAGTAAAATGCCGTCAGGATGGTGAAGCTGCTGTACAGGCGAAGCTTACTGTCCCTACCAAGAGGGCTGGGATGCCCGAGAATCTGTGATGTCTAGGAGGGCTGCGGTTGCCCCTAGCAACATGAGTGCAAAGAGTGCACCACCATGGCAACAAGGAAGTGATTTGTGTCACCGATTTTTGTAACGCTATGGTACCCAAGGACACTATTGCAGATTATCTTGAAGGGTTTGAGTTTTGGGCTGTAGCTGAAAGGTGGCCTAGAAACCGCTGGGCTGAGTTGGTACAGCCGCTTCTTGCCAAGAAATACTGAGAAGTATACAATGGGATGGTTTCTAACCGAGATGACTATGACAACTATAAAGTTGCAATTCTGGATAGAGAGCGCTGGAAAAATTCCAGAAAGAAGAGCTACACTGAAAAGGTTTGTGTGGTTTCCAATGCAACAGAAAGTCAGTTTGGCCTGCAATGTTGCCCTGCAACCAGAAGGGGGCATTTGCTGGCGAGAGTGATATGAACAGGAGTAGGTACGGCGCTGTTCTAATATACACTAGTAATACAACGTGGTGCTTACAATGCTCCGCTTAAATCGGTATAAAACAATTCTTAAAACCAAGGTGCAAAAAAAAAAAAAAGTCCTTTTTAAAAATGGTGCTTACAATGCTCAGCTTAAAACCAAACTGCAGAAAAAATCTTTCATACATTCAATGATGGTGATAAAGGTGACTTGTGCTCCTCCTTAAATATACATGGTGCATGAGATAATCAACACAAATCCATGTATGCAGATAAAAAAGTTCATAAAGTGCAATGTTCAATATTGGTGATAAGGTGGCTTGTGCTCTTCCTTGATTGCTCCCTCTGGTGGTGCAGGGCAATCCTTGGAAAACGCTTGGTGTTCTTAGTGCTTGGGTGATAAAGAGAGGGTAGATGTTTGCTTACCAGATAGTTTCACCCGTCTGTGGGGTACAGCGCATTCACAGTCCTACGCCACTGTGCGTCGGGTTCAGCCTGGACCTTGTAGTCCATCTTGGTGGTGTCCTTTCCTGCGGTCACGTTCGTATGTGAAAAATAAAAAGGGGTTCCTATAGAGTAGTACCGTTTAAAATGACTTTTTATTTAAATGGTAACAATTTCCAAAGCAATGAAAGTATAATAAAAGACGCTCAAAAAAACAGCTTGAAGTGCTTGGGGAGAGCCGTTTGTAACCGAACAGGATGTGGCTCTGACACCCGGAAATGACGCACATTAGCAACGCTCTACCGGTTTCGTCGTACTGACTCTTGTTCCCCTCTTGGGGGGCAACAGTAGGGGCAGCAGTTCTACCCACCATACAACAATATCTTCTCATGCCATCAGCGCGGCACCAACCCAACCCCCTTCTATTTGCTGGTGAGAGCACAACCAAGGAGGGACGACGCCTTCTGTCTCCTACACCTGTCGTCTGGAAGGGTAAGACTGTAATACAATGATGTCTGGAACCACTGATTTCATGTTAAAACAGACTGGTTTTGAGACTATCCATAATGAGTGACCCCTGTTAGTGGGGCCACTGAATGTGCTCTTGAGAGCGACTTTCCCATGTGTAGTACCATGTACGTGGGGAGGCAGGGGTTAAAGTCCAAACTGCACCTGTGTTGATGAATAAATGTGATGTATCTAATGTCAATGTTGATGCTGATGGAAAGTGTAATGATGTTAGGAAAACCCCAGGTTCTTACATGGCAAACGCTGTAATCAAAATGGACCATTGCCCATAGCAACTGATGGTAAGACAACACAGTTGTCCTGAGAAATCTCCCGGGAACATATTGTATTGGAGCCGGAGGTTGCCCTGGACAACTGCAATGTCACTCTGATAGGGCAGAGTGGAACTGCACCTTTTAATAGGAATGTATTAGAGCAATCTGCTAGTACTGAAACTGTGCAGGGAAATAATGGGTTTATGCAACTTGTGGAAAACGCAAAATTGTGTGAGGTTTGTGAAGCGCCACCTGAGCAAGATGGTGAAAGTTGTGTATTGCAACCTGTTGTGGGTAATCAAGTGTTGCCAAAGTCTGAGATGTTTCACACTGACTTTTACAATGAGTCTGCAGCTAACCCTGTCTGCTTGCAGGTGTCTCCTTGAGCAGATGGATCGATGCTGAGGAATGCCAACGAATGGAGCACACGTGTAATGGATTGGGATAGTTAAAGTAAAAACCCAATCTCCCTGATAGACAAAGCTTTTGTGCACAAAGATGAGGTGGACACTGTTTCTGCTGTGCCAGCAGGAGGGTCTGCAGAACGGCCTGTAGCTGAAGGTGTGGTGGCTGATGCAGGGTTTAACCCTCAAGAGAAAGAAGGACCAGTAAAGGGTGAGTGCACCGCAGAGACTTTGTCCATGACTCCCAAAAGTAATGCTATATATGGAATGTCAAAGTGACGTTATCACTGTTAAGGTTCTGGAGCAGGTCACTAATGCTGAGCCTGAGAAGTTGGGTATAAGTCCAGCATCTGGCAGCGCTCTGGCAGAGCACCAGGCTGTGGTTACCTCCAGCTGGGAGGAGCTTCTGTTGAACGTTGCTGTGATGATATCACGGGTGAGGTACGCAGGAAGCGAGACTGACTCCATATTGGAAGGGGAGCTACTTTACTGGCTGTTAAGTTCTTGTTTATGTCCTTCTAACATGGCAGTTTGAACAACATTCCTCATTTACATCCCCCCCTCCTTTTCTGGCCACATCAACTTCAAAGGGGCATCTGGAGAAGCCAGAAAAGATATCTGTCTGTGGTTGTCTTTATTTGAAGGTGATTGTTTATCTTAACCCCTTCCTTACCGGGCACTTAAACCCCCCCTCCTGCCCAGACCAATTTTTGGCTTTCAGCGCTGTCGCATTTTGAATGACAATTGCGCGGTCGTGCGACGTTGTACCCGAATAAAATTTGCGTCCTTTTTTTTCCCACAAATAGAGCTTTCTTTTGGTGGTATTTGATCACCTCTGCGTCATTTCTGATCGCCACTATAAACAAAAAATGAGCGACAATTTTGCAAAAAAGAACAATATTTTTTACTTTTTGCTAATGTACAAATCCATTAAAAAAAATATGCATCAGTTTTGGCCGATATATATTCTTCTACATGTTTTTGGTAAAAAAAAAAAATCACAATGGGGGTATATTGATTGGTTTGCGCTAAAGTTATCGCGTCTACAAACTGGGAATTGATTTATGGCGTTTTTATTATTATTTTCTTTTTTTACTAGTAATGGTGGCAATCTGCGATTTTTATCGGGATTGTGATATTGCTGCAGAAATGTCGGACATTTTTTACACTTTTTTGGGACCAATGACATTTATTCAGCGATCAGAAATTTAAATATCCACTGATTACTGTATAAATGTAGTGTATGGGGTTTTTTTCTGCGCTATGCCCTGAGTGAGGATGGGGGGCAGTAAGCGGCCACCTGTATCGACCAAACTAAATCGTAAGAGTAAGTATATTGTGTGTGGTGGCGCTAAACTGAATGAATGAAAGATATTATATGATGGCAAGTAGTGATATTAAACCAGACATATGATGCAATAAATAGTGATCATTCCAGTGAAAACAATTTGTATAGATTAAATAAATAGGCATAAGATAATAAAATAATATGCTTACACACATAAAAGTGAGGTTATCAATAAAAACAATAATAAAGTATTAAAGTGGTGATAAATAACGTAGTATACAGACCAAATTATAGTGATGAACGGTAGTATATTATAGAAAGTAAGTAAGTCAAATCGCGGTGGTGTGTGTTATATGAATG
>BLSH010506726.1:4183-26116 GCA_018402905.1 Glandirana rugosa | reverse complement strand
ACCCACCCGCGATCCCTGGCCCTGAATACCAGCATTTCAAAATTCCTGGCCTTTGAAATGCTGTCATTCCGTCTATTGGACACGGACAGTTTCAAAAACCTGATGGCGGTGGCTGTCCCACAGTACGTGGTACCCAGCTGCCACTACTTTTCCAGGCAAGCCATCCCTTCCCTGTACAAACAAGTCGGGGACAAGATCAAGTGTGCACTGCGCAACACCATCAGTGGCAAGGTCCACATAACCACTGATACATGGACCAGTAAGCACGGGCAGGGACGCTATATCTCGCTAACTGCACACTGGGCAAATGTAGTGGCGGGTGGGCCTGAGCCGGGTAGCCATTTGGCGCATGTCCTTCCACCACCGAGGATTGCAGGGCATTTCTCTTTGCCTCCTGTTGCCTCCTCCTCCTACTGCGCTTCCTCCTCCTCGACCACCCACTCATCCGCTCAGCGTTACACCTTCACCACCAACATCAGCACATCCAGGGGGAAACAACAGCAGGCTGTTTTAAAACTGATATGTTTGGGGGATAAACCCCACACTGCGCAGGAGCTGTGGACGGGCATTGAACAACAGACCAATGAGTGGTTGTTGCCACTGAGCCTCAAGCCCGGCCTGGTGGCGTGCGACAATGGCCGAAATCTCGTAGCGGCTCTGGGCCGAGCCGGTTTGACGCACATCCCTTGCCTGGCGCATGTGCTGAATTTGGTGGTACAGAATTTTTTTAAAAAACTACCCGGATATGTCAGAGCTGCTGCATAAAGTGCGGGCCGTCTGTGCACACTTTCAGCGTTCTCACCCTGCTGCTGCTCGTCTGTCTGCGCTGCAGCGGAACTTCGGCCTTCCCGCTCACCGCCTCATATGCGACGTGCCCACAAGGTGGAACTCCACCTTGCACATGCTGGAGAGACTGTGCGAGCAGCAGCAGGCAATAGTGGAGTTTCAGCTGCAGCACGCACGGGTCAGTCGCTCTGCGGAACAGCAACACTTCACCACCAACGAGTGGGCCTCTATGCGAGACCTGTGTAGCGTATTGCGGTGTTTTGAGTACTCCACCAACATGGCCAGTGCCGATGACGCTGTTCTCAGCGTTACTATACCACTTCTGTCTCCTTGAAAAAACACTTCGGGCCATGATGGAAGAGGATGTGGCACAGGAGGATGAGGAGGAGGAGGAGGGGTCATTTCCACAGTTATCAGGCCAGTCATTCACAAGTGGCTCGGAGGGTGGGTTCCTGCACCAGCATAGGCCAGGTCAAAAATATTCAAGCCAGGGCACAGTTCTGGAGGACAAGGAAGATGAGGAGGAGGAGGAATTGCAGCAGGGTGGCACCCAACGCAGCTCGTGGGCATCACTGGAGCGTGGCTGGGGGGATACAGAGGACACAGATGATATACCTCCCACAGAGGACAGCTTGTCTTTGCCTCTAGGCAGCCTGGCACACATGGCCGACTACATGCTGCAGTGCCTGAGCAACGACAGCCGAGTTGCCCACATTGTAACTTCTTCTGATTACTGGGTGGCCACCCTGCTGGATCCCCGTTACAAGGACAACGTGCCGTCCTTAATTCCCTCACTGGAGCGTGAGAGGAAGATGCGCGACTACAAGCGCACACTGGTAGAGGCGCTGCTGAGGGCATTCCCAAATGACACCGGGGGCTCAGCAGAAGCACAAGGCGAAGGCAAAGGAGGAGGAGGAAGAAGCCACCAACGCAGCTGTGCCACCGCCAGCACCTCAGAAGGCAGGGTTAGCATGGCTGAAATGTGGCAAAGCTTTGTCAGCAGCCCGCCACAACAAACAGCACCACCAGCCGATAGACAACGTCTTAGCAGGAGGCAGCATTTCAGCAACATGGTGCAAGAGTATGTGTGCACTGACTGATGGGTCTGCCCCATTCAACTTCTGGGTCTCCAAATTGGCCACATGGCCTGAGCTTGCCGTTTATGCCTTGGTGGTGCTGGCCTACCCTGCAGCCAGTATATTGTCGGAACGTGTGTTTAGCACAGCAGGGGGCGTTATCACAGACAAGCGGAGCTGTTTGTCCACAGCCAACGTGGACAAGCTAACCTTTATTAAAATGAATCAGGCATGGATCCCACAAGACTTGTCTGTACCTTGTGCAGAATAAACATTTAGACTGGACTCACACAGCCATTCATACACTTGTTTTTTTGAATAGGCCTCAATATTTTGGGGGCTACCCCAATTATAAACAAACAAAAAAAAAGAACCAAGTTGGCTACCTCCTTCTCCTCCTCGACCACCGCCACTTCCACCTACACTGCCATGGTCACGGCCTAGTCAACCTCTAGGCTCCTACTCCACATCCACCCCCTTCCCATTTTTTTATTTGATTTTAAGTTATTTTCCCTATCCACATTTTTTTGTAGGGCACTTGCCCTACTCTTACCCCCATTTTACTTCCTTTTGCAGCCCTCTAGCACTTGCCAGGACATTGTTACAGCCATTTTTGTGCCTAAAAGTTTGGGTCCCCATTGACTTCAATGGGGTCCGGTGTTCGGGATAACGTTCGGGCAACGTTCGGTGCCGGACCCGGACTTTTTCCCAAAGTTCGTACGGACCCTCCAAACCCGAACGTCCAGGTGTTCGCTCAACTCTACTAATCTCCTCTGGCCAGATACCAAAGATAGCGTAGCTGTCACCAACCCGGTGACAAAATTCTCCTTGTCCTTATGGGACAAACTTTTTTTTTTCTTTAGTTTTTTTAAACATTAATACATATTTATAATATTGTAATGTAATCTAACATATAATACATTGAGAGGGAATATAACAAATCAAACATTTTTTAGATCTGATCTTACAGGTAAAGAGTATGAAATCTTTGAATTTATCACGTGACACTACATATGTTGTACACGCCCTTCAATGTCCATGTGGATTGACTTATGTGGGATGTTCTAAACAATCCCTAAAAGTGAGAGTGGGTGAACATATAGCAAATATCATTCAAGATTATAAACATCACAGTGTATCAGAACATTTCTCTAAATATCATGCTAGGGATCCCTCCAAAGTGTTGTTTTGGGGTGTAGATCGTGTGTACCTCACTTGGAGAGGGTCCAATAGGGTCAGGGACATCTCTCTAGAAATTCGGCATCACTAGTCTTGGTATTCAGTAGCTGCTCTGCCTCTGTATGATACTTGTTTAGGTCCTGAAGATGTTGTTGGTCAAACTTGGTCATCACTTTGGACACCAGGGTAATATGAAAGTCCTTAATATTCTCACTTTTACCGTTCCAGTCCTCAATCTCTTTTTCTATGTTCTCTTTCTGGCGATCATTAGATACTTAATCATTTTTATTTTTTTTATTTTATTTATTTCAGGTACTTCTATAGCGCTGTCAATTTACGCAGCGCTTTACATATACATTGTACATTCACATCAGTCCCTGCCCCCAAGGAGCTTACAATCTAATGTCCCTAACTCTCTTACTGTACCCATACTGTACTCATTCATGCACATAGTAGGGTCAATTAAGACCGGACCAATTTACCCAATTTTATTTCAGATGTAGAGAGATAGACACACATACATCTACACATATACACACACACACACACATATATATATATATATATATATATACACATATACATACATACACACACATACATAATATATATATATATATATATATATACACTCACACACATATACACACACACACATATACACACACACACATACACTCCTCTGTGGGCAGAATATTCAAATGTTTGGTGTACTGGACTGTATGACATTGAGGATTTCGTTTTTTTTCTCCCTTAACCGGTTCCGGACTGCCTTGCATACATTTACTGCTGCGGAGTGGTCGCATATCGCTTGCGCATGCGTGGCTAGCGAGCGGGAGCGCGCACCGGTGGCGCGCTCTCATGCCCGCCGCACTCTCCAGCAGTATGGCCGCAGGTCGCCAGGTACAGAAGAAAAGCGGGGAACCGTCGATGTAAACACGGCGGTTCCCCGCTCTGTCAGGTAAGAGATCTACTGATCCCGGTCACTGGGATGAGTTAGATCTCTGGTGCCCCTGGCAGCCCAGCCCCCTCACAGTTAGAACAGGCCTAGGGAACACAGTTACCCCCTAGAGTGCCCCCCTGCAGGTTAACCCCTTCCCTGCCAATGACATTTACACAGTAATCAGTGGATATTTAAATTTCTGGTCGCTGTATAAATGTCATTGTTCCCAAAAAAAGTGTCAAAAATGTCCGACATGTCCGCTGCAATATCGCAGTCCCGATAAAAATCGCAGATCGTTCAAAAGACTCCTCCTCTCTTTCTCACTTTGCTCTTCTATATCCTCGAAGTTATGATTCCGGCAGCTTTTCAGCAAGCACTTGCAGCATATGCACCGTTTTTCTGTGCAGCAATATAAAGTCAGTTCTTGATTGTGGTCCTGGCACACGGTCCTACCTTCCTTAGGTCCACTTTCTGCGAGAGCCGGTGCCACCAGAATTCCCTTCTGCTCCAGTATTTTCCAATCATCCACCACCTTTTGCAGGCTAACATTTTTTTGGGGGTCTGGCCGCTGGGGAAAGCTTCTCCTGCATTGAGGACAGCTGAAAGTATCAGGTACAGGATGCAGGGAGTCCCAGTGCCCATGGATACATACCTGGCAAAAGGTGTGCCCGCAAGGAAGACTTAAAGGGTTTGTGAATATTTCAAGGCAGATGCTGCAGCTCAGATTGCTCTTGATAGATTCCACCTCCTTCAGAGTTTGTGACATTGTAAGAAGACTGGACACAGGTTACCGTCAGAGGAAGAAGCTGTTATGGGGAAGACAGTGACAGATCTGGAAAGACTATATAGCAGAAACGAAACTCCTTATGGGACAAACTTAAGGCTCGGGGAGGACTCATTTCACCACACAATCCCCTGGTTTCTTTTCTCCGCAACTCAGCCTTCCCTCCGGTCTGGGACTCCCCGACATCTTTTAGCACCTGGATGTCCGCTAATCTATTCAGATTATCATCTCTAGTCTTGTCAACCTCATTTTACTCCTTCATGACTCTATGTGAGTCCCACGGTCTCCCGCAGTAGGAATTGTTCCACTACCTACAAATCAAAAATTTCTACTCGCCGTTCCTCAGAAGCGGCTCCCCGCTGAATCACCTCACCCTATTTGTGTCATACAGTCAAAAGGACCTGCACGCTGGAGGGGTGATCTCTTCCATATATAGCCTTCTAGTAAACAGGAGTGAGTCCAGCCCGCCTAGTTATACGGAAAAATGGGAGGCGGATTTAGGGAAAACTGTTGACACTGCGGACTGGTCAGATATATGGTCTAATACAGCTGCCTTTTCTTGCAACATGCTAGCTAAGGAAGTCAATTATAAGGTTCTTGCCAGGTGGTATCTAGTCCCAACCAGAATCATGAAATCTGTACCAGCCTACTCGCCTTCCTGTTTTAGGGGATGCTCGGTCCCTGGGACGCACTTCCACATTTGGTGGTGCTGCCCGGTGGCCCAGACATTCTGGAAGAAGATTTTTAACATGACCTCTGTGGCCCTAGAAATCCCTATCACAATAGATCCGATGGTGGAGTTGTTGAACCTAAAGCCTCCTGAACTCACCCGACCCCAGTTCCACCTGCTCATGCAGCTTACGACTGCTGCTAAGCAAACAATTGCTAAAGCCTGGAAATCCCCATCTTTGATAATTGCTGAAGCGAAAGGTAGAATAAATCGGGCCCTAGTCCACGCTAAAACAGACGCCATAGAGCAAGATAGAATCACTAAATTCAAAAAGATTTGGGACCCGTGAGTCAAACATTTTCTCCCGCCAGACTTTGAACCTACGCTGATGCTGCCCTGCTGACACAGCTTTAACCACATGTACTCCACCAATACTCTACTACACGCCGCTCTGACACCGCACCACCACCGCTGCTGGCTGCACTCCTCCCCCTTCTTCCCCCCTCTCTTCCCTCTCCCCCTCTATCTCTCAACTCTGTCACTATTCTGCTCTATTTGTGTTTTTCTTCTTACTCTGTATCCTGTTTCTCCAGGTTATAAAATGGTTATGCTCTCCTATTCAGGACTGTTTAAGATATCTGCATCACCGCCAGAGTGGAATAGGAGGGGATTGCCTCGGTTATGGTCCCCTCTGCTATTCTACAGGTTTACTAATCATCGCTCAGGCTCTACCGTCTAAGTACATCAGTACTATTCCATGCTAGTAGCCATGTTGGCCTGGCCCTGGGGGTAGGGATTGGTAGCCGGCCTGTGTTATACTCATTTGGCTGACTGTTGCACATTCCTACCTTACACGTGTGGGCACAGTTAGTACCCAATTGGGGTGTCCATGCGGGTAAGCATTGGTACGGTGTGATGGGAGCCAACTGACAGCCACAATCCATGAGTCAACCAACATGTGTTACAGGTATAGCCCACAATAGCCCGGAACCCCACCCTATGCCGTAGCCTGGCTTCTCTTGAATCTTCCCATGCGTTTCTGGCAATGATGCGACTCTCCCTAGACTAAATCAAGGTTCCTCGCTGAGGAGCCTGACTTAAACGTTTCTGATGCCACCACTATATCTGGGAGATGATTTGTCATGTATTATCTGTTATATTTCGTTGTAACCCTGGACCTTAAGCAAGCAACTATGGTGTATATACGCCTGCTGTTTTCTTCTCAGGAATTCTTTGGCTGCTTTTTGTCTAACCATAACAACTGCTTGCATATATTGTTTATGTCATACAAACTTCCAATAAAAAGAAAAAACAAACAAGAAGAAGATGAACAAAGAAGAACTGACTACTGAGTGTACAACAAAAGGCCTTGACATCAGTAACAAAACTTGTAAAGACATGATAAGGGCCCTACAGGAGTATGATATCCGAGCAGACCAGAACTCGGGTGAAGGTGAAGCTGAAGGGGTTCCTGATACTCCAGAGCCAAGTGGTTCAGACTCCACGATCTCACAGGATGAGCAAAGAGGGACTGAAACGGGACTACTACTGATTGTCCCTTCTGGGCCGCAGCAGGAGCAGGCTAACCCCAGATTGTCTGCAAACAGCAGAGACTCTCAAATGCAGGAAACACTCCAGCGCATCAGTGAAAAGAATCCTGGGATGTACCTGCAGTTTCTGGAATGCCAGGCTGAAAGAGAGGAATGCCGAGCTGAGAGAGAGGCTGCGCAGAAGACGGCTGATCGTCGGCACCAATTGGAGATGTTGAGGCACCGACAGGGTCAGAACCTCAGATCCCTAGAGCACAGGGACATCTCTCTGCCTGCAAGCCCAGCCACTAAATTTCCAGTCATGGAAAAGGACAGTGACATTGACGTGTATTTACTGTCGTTTGAAAAAACTTGCCGTCAGTACCATTTGTCCCGAGCACAATGGGCCCAGTACCTGACACCAGGGCTACGAGGCAAGGCCCTGGACGCGTATGTGGACCTGCCAGAGGATCAGGACAAAGATTACAAAGCCATAAAGGCAGCAATCATTCAGAAGTATCGATTAACCCCTGAAGTATACCGAAAACTGTTTAGGTCCCTGTAAAAAGGGCCTGGGGACTCTTATATGGATGTGGTAAGCCGTTTACGTATCACATTCCAACAGTGGACTAGGGGCCTGAAAGCCACTTCTTTTGAGGCCCTGGAAGATCTCATGATTGAAGATCAGCTCCTGCACATCTGTCCTCCAGACGTCAGACAGTTTGTGCTGGAGCGGAAGCCCGGTTCTGCTAAAGCCACAGCAGACCTGGCCGATACCTTCGTCAATACTCGGGTATCGGACCATCGCAAAGCTCCGCTGAATGGCTAGGAAGGGGGAAAATCGCATACGGCGACCCCTCCTCTGCAGGCCAACCAAGCCTCTCAGCGGTCTGAAACTGCAGTCCCTGGCATCAAACCCGCCCTGACTGATAACCGCAGGTGTTGCACCTGTGGCAAGCCTGGCCATCTGTGAACACTGTGCCCGGAGCAGAAGAAGATGACATCATCTGGCCACCCAGCCAGCAACCTTTCTGCCATGCTGTATGTCAGCGGGAGACCTCAAGGACCCAATGCCAACTTGCAGCCAGTCATCGTGGGTCACCGGACTGTAACGTGTCTCCGGGACACCGGATCTGAGGTCACCTTGGTCAGACCAGAGGTGATAGAAGAAACGGACATCATCCCCGAGAAGTTCATCACCGGAGTGGGGGGAACCCACTCCCGCATACCCCGGGCCTATGTGTACAATGATTGGGGTGCTGGGAGTGGGACGAGAGAGGTGGGAGTTTCTGAGGAGATTCCTACTGCTGTGTTGCTGGGTGCTGACTTGGGGACCCTTGTCTCCTACTATGCCCCTGCTGAGGACACCCCCTCTGGAACCTCTGGACTCCCTAAGGTACTGTGTGCAGATGTGGGTATGATATCTGGGCAACCTGGGGAGGGGGAGGGGGAGGGGGAAGTGGAAATGCAAGTTTCTCCTTCAGAGAAAGGAGAAGAGACACCGTTGAATGTAAATAATGTATTTGCCAATGATGTCACACGTATACCTGTTGAATGTAATGTTGATAATAATGACAATGTATTACTTATACTGGTGGTTACTCGCAGTGCTGCAAAGGCTGCAGAGGTACAGGCTAGGGTTGCCGAACAGCAGGAGGAGGACTCTGGGCCCTCTCCGCGTTCTGACCCAGTGGGCTCTACCCCTGTTGGGCCTCAGCAGCTGTCCTCGTTTGCCACAGGACTGCTGGCTGGGACTTGTGGTTTAGCCTTTGAAGCAGCACTGCAAATAGACCAAACGCTGGCACAGCTCAGGAGTTTAGCTGACAGCCCACCTGCAGTGAATGACAAACAAGATTTACTGGGACAAAGGAATACTGTACAAGGAGAGTTTGTCTGCAAGGGAAAACACAGCTGACTTCGGAAGCAGGCAGCTGGTGGTCCCAAGCCAATTCAGGGGACAGCTCTTAAAAGTGGCCCACGAGATCCCCCTAGCAGGTCACTTGGGGATTACTAAGACCCGGGGGCGATTAATACATAACTTTTATTGGCCCACCATGCTGACAGACATAGCTGACTACTGTCTGTCCTGTGATACCTGCCAGCGAGTTGGCAAGGTAGGAGATGTACACAGGATTCCGATAAAACCTTTGCCTGTGATTGATGAACCTTTTAAGAGGGTAGCAGTGGATATTGTTGGACCCCTAGCTATCCCCAGCAGTTCAGGCAAACGTTTTATCCTGACAGTTGTTGACTATGCCACACGTTACCCAGAGGCGGTGACTCTCTCCTCTCTCCATGCAGACATGGTTGCTGATGCTCTGCTGGGAATCTTCACAAGAGTGGGTTTCCCGGCCGAGCTCATTAGCGATCAAGGCCCTCAGTTTGTGTCTGACTTGATGCATGCTCTCTGTCAGAAAATACAGATGACGCATATCATGGCCAGTCCTTACCATCCACAAACGAATGGCTTGTGCGAGCGTTTCAATGGTACCCTGAAACAAATGCTGTTTGTGTGGAGTCCCAGGGTAAGGACTGGGAAAGGTACCTGCCTCATCTGCTGTTGGCTTACAGAGAGGTGCCCCAGGAGTCCACAGGCTTCTCGCCATTTGAGCTGTTGTACGGACGGAGGGTTAAAGGACCCCTGGACCTAATCTGGGAGACCTGGGAGGGCAAGATCGCCGACCCAGAGGTCTCTGTGGTGGATTACGTCCTGAGATTCCAGGATAAAATGGAGACGTGGAGACCCCAACCTTACCCCCGCACAGGTACCTGGGCTGAAGGACGTGCTGACAGTCCGTGGGAGCCGGTTTAAGGGGAAACCGGGGTGGACGGACCTCTCCACCAGGTGGACACTGGGGCACACCCCCCCCATTAAACAGTCAGCCTATCGCGTCTCTCTGGAGGTGCTGGCTGACATGAAGAGGGAGGTGGAGGAGATGCTGCAGCTGGGGGTAATTCGGAGGTCCCACAGTGCTTGGACGTCCCCAGTGGTCCTGGTCCCCAAAAAGTATCAGACGATCAGGTTCTGTGTGGACTACTGAAAGCTGAATGCGATCACCACTGCAGACGCCTACCCCATGCCCCAGATCGATGAGTTGTTGGATAGGCTGGCGGCGGCCCGCTATATCATGATCATGGATCTGAGCAGAGGGTACTGGCAAATTCCTCTGGCCCCTGAAGCTTGGGAAAAGTCGGCCTTCATCACCCCATTCGGCTTGTTCGAATTCACCGTCGCGCCGTTTGGTCCTGGACCAACTGACAGCTGCCAATCTGACTGTCAAGCCCAGCAAGTGTCAGATCGGCATGACTGATGTCCAGTACCTGGGACACCAGGTGAGAGGAGTCACTCTAAGACCCGAGACAGGGAAGGTGGAGGCCATACTGGCCTGGCCAACCCCTCAAACCAAGAAACAGGCTATGTCATTCTTGGGGACAGCTGGCTACTATAGGAAATTTGTAAGTAACTATAGTGGCCTGGCAAAACCTTTTGACTGACCTGACCAAGAAAAAACTGCCCAAAGTGGTGTCCTGGACACCAGAATGTGAGAGGGCATTTCAGGCCCTGAAGGAGGCGCTGGCCAGCACCCCTGTGCTACAGGCTCCCGACTTCACCCGCTGTTTCGTAGTGCAGACTGATGCCTCTGCCTATGCGTTGGGTGCAGTCCTGAGCCAAGTGGATGACACCGGAGAGGAACACCCCATCCTCTACCTGAGCCGGAAACTGCTTCCCAGGGAAGTAGCCTACGCCATGATCGAAAAGGAATGTCTTGCGATTGTGTGGGCTCTCCAGGAGCTGCAGACATACCTCCTATGGGAGGCACTTCACGGTGATCACCGATCACAATTCCTTGAGCTGGCTAAATCGTGTTGCTGGGGAGAATGGTAAGCTCCTTTGTTGGAGCTTAATCCTTCAGCAATATGATTCCACCATCCAGCCCAAGAAAGGCAGCGCCCATGGGAATGCTGATGGTCTGTCCCGCCAAGCTGAGCCCGTAGGTTTTATCACTATGGCATACGTATAATGGAAGTTATGACTGTATGTAAGTTTTTCTACCTTCTCATGTTATGCCAAAGTTCCTGAAAGGGTCAGGATTCCTGGGGGTGATTTACGGTGTCGCATGTTCCACATCAGTTTGTTGTATGTTTGTTTAAGATAAACAATCACCTTCAAGTAAAGACAACCACAGACATATCTTTTCTGGCTTGTCCAGATGCCCCTGTGAAGTTGATCTGGCCAGAAAAGGTTAGCATAACATGAGAAGGTAGAAAAACTTACATACAGTCATAACTTCCATTATACGTATGCCATAGTGATAAAACATATACATATTTGAATGTAGACTTTCTTCCCGGATAATTCAAGTATAAACATTCACCCCTTGTTACCCAAAGAGGGATAGAACTAGTCTATTCCCTTCCCAGGGTCCTAGAAGGTCTCAGAACTCTCATGTTTGGAGTCATTTGAAAGCTTTATGCAAGCTGAAATGACATTTCTTACTGGAACATGTGCCAGACGGTCCAATCACAAGTTATGGTTTTCATAATCCATGCATGATTATGCTGCATGTCTCGTAAAGGCCCACCCTGGACATTGTCTAAGATGCCCTCTTATACGAATGGCCAGAAGGGTATGGCTCCACCCCTGGTGATCCAGAGAAAAAAAGGACTGTCAAGATCAATGGGCAGTATCAGAGAACCAGGGAATCATCTTTGAAACACTGATTAGGCACGGACATTTCAAATGCAGGTATTTTTTTTCCATTCTGTTTCTTTGCTCTAAATTTGTCTCAATCTTGCAATCTTCTTTTATTTTTCTGTAAATATTTTACTGAACCTAAAACTTGACCTTTTCATTATTAAACCTTATTTTGAAAAGTGTTAATTTTGTCCCTAAAGCTCTTAATGCAACTATTACGAATCTGTTCCTTTGAAGAGCGCTACTGTTTTTAAAATAACACATCTGAATATACCTGTCTGTGGTGACAGTGTTTGTACAGGCGGTTATTCTAAAATACTGGTATTGCTAACATACGGGTCTTCTGGCCGGTATCCAGAAGTGGTGGCAGTGAAAGGGTTAATTGAATTAGCCCGGTAACAATCGCTCTCAGGCGGCTGACACTTAGACGGTGGTCCCGCAAACTGGGAAATCTTTGTGCTGAAAGCAGCTGAGAGTGGCATTGTTACGTTCGTGACAAGTGCGGTATTGGATCAGGGGGGTCCTTGGTTGCCAGTCGGTGAGGAGGGCAGCGATCTGATACCCGCATTCGTCACAGTTGCAACTTCTCAGATTGCAGCACGTGAGTCTCTCTACATTCCCAGTGTCATGGAAGTCCCCCAGGGATGACTTGGGTTTGGAATCAAGGGTCTGGTTTGTAACACAAGCACTTAAGGAGATGCTTGCACTTTCGGATGTACAGCCCCTCTATAATGGTGTGTCTCCTACAGTCTGATGGTCTGGTACTCCGGAGTACCTCTAGGTGGAGCACTGGATGGCAGGCTGTACAGCACAAATAAAAACAAGAAAGAAATGACATATTCATGAGTTTCTTCCTCTTGTTAAAAGTTGCCCTTGGGTATGCTGCTTGTTCACTTCCTGTAAAAGTGGTATATGGGAGAGGCTTTAGAGCAGTGGTTCTCAACTCCGGTCCTCGGGACCCCCCAACAGGCCAGGTTTTCAGGATAACTGAAATACATCACAGGTGATATAATTTGCTGCTCAGTGATTGCAGTGTTCTAGTCTGCATCTCCCCAAGGTAATACTTAAAATCTGGCCTGTTGGTGGGTCCCGAGGACCGGAGTTGAGAACCACTGCTTTAGAGAGATGGAAAGTGGGGAAAAAGAGTTTGAAGTTTCACCTCCTAACAGCCAGGTGGAACACATTCCTGCTGTGCTGGTCAGTTGTCAGTGAAGGGCGCGTACACTGCACCAGTGGCCAAGCTATATGAGATTGAAGGGCCGCGCACGGACCAGAAAGCAGCAGAAATCCTGACCGGGGCTCGAACGGATGTGGTTAACCACTTCAATACCGGACGTTTATACCCCCTTCCTTACCAGACCAATTTTCAGCTTTCAGCGCTCTCACACTTTGAATGACAATTACTCTCTCATGCTACACTGCACCCAAACAAAATTTTTATCATTTTTTTCCACACAAATAGAGCTATCCTTTGGTGGTATTTAAGAACCTCTGGGTTTTTTATTTTTTGCGACATAATTGAAAAAAGTGCGAAAATTTTGAAAAAAAAAACTTTTTTTTTAGTTTCTGTGATAAAATTTTGCAAATAAGTAATTTTTGTCCATCAATTTGGGCCAAAACCTATACTGCTACCTATCTTTGGTAAAAATAACCCAAATGAGTGTATATTATTTGGTCTGTGTGAAAGTTATAGAGTCTACAAACTATGGTGCAAATCATTGAAAATTGATCACACCTGATGCACTGATGGCCGATTTCAATTCTTGAGGCCCTGAAATGTCGGGAAAGTACAAATACCCCCCAAATGACCCCATTTTGAAAAGTAGACATTCCAAGGTATTTAGCAAGAGGCATGGCGAGTTTTTTGAAGTTGTACTTTTTTCCCACAATTCTTGGGAAAATTAATAAATTATTATTTTTTTTTTTTTTGCACAAAATTGTCAAAACAACAAGTTATTTCTCACACACAGCATATGCATACTTCCAATTACACCCCAAAATACATTCTGCTACAGTCCCCGAGTATGGCGATACCACATGTGTGAGACTTTTTCACACCCTGGCCACATACAGAGGCCGAACATGCAGGGAGCACCGTCAGGTGTTCTAGGAGCATAAATTACACATAAAATTTCATTCATACCTATCACACTTTTGAAGGCCCCGGGGCACCAGGACAGTGGAATTACCCCCAAAATGACCCCATTTTGGAAAGCAAACACCCGAGGTATGTTCTATGAGTACTTGGGTACTCTGATGGGCTGCAGATAGGTACTCGGTTACTCAGATGGGTTGGTGACAGGTACTCGGGTAATCTGAAAGGCAGATGACAGGTACTCGGGTACTCTGATGGGCTGTTCACAGGTACTCGGATACTCTGGTGGGCAGGTAACAGGTACTCGGGTACTCTGATGGGCTGGTGACAAGTATTCAGGTACGCTGATGGCTGGTGACAGGTACTCGGGTATTCTGATGGGCAGGTGATAGGTACTCGGATACTCTGATGGACAGGTGACAGGTACTCAGGTATTCTGATGGGCAGGTGACAGGTACTCGGGTACTCTGATGGACAGGTGACAAGTGCTCGGGTACTTTGATGGGCAGGTGACAGGTACTCGGGTACTTTGGACAGGTGACAGGTACTCGGGTACTCTGATGGACAGGTGACAAGTACTCGGGTACTTTGATGGGCAGTTGACTGGTACTCGGGTACTTTGATGGGCAGGTGACAGGTACTCGGGTAATTTGATGGACAGGTAACAGGTGCTCGGGTACTTTGATGGGCAGGTGACAGGTACTCGGGAACTTTGATTGACACAGCCGGTCACGTGGTAAAGAGCCAAATTTATTGGCTCTTTACACAGATCGGAGCTGGGCTTTGTCCGAGGGACAAGCCTCAGCTCCGATCGCCGCGCTGCGCGCCCCCAGGGGCGCGCACGAGCGGCGTGCATGAGAGGAGCATTAGTGACAGGCTGTGATTGGATACAGCCGGTCACGTGGTAAAGAGCCAATTTTATTGGCTCTTTACCCCGATCTGGGGGGGGACACAACCCCCCCGGCAGACAAGCGATCCGTGATCGCCGCTCAGGGCCCGCAGTAGCGGCGAGAAGCGGAGGACGTCATATGACGTCCTCCCAGATCGAGGAACAAACCCTGCCAACGTCATTTTACTATGACTCGGTAGGGAAGTGGTTAAAGAGTCTGGGATCCCCAGTTCAACTGTCAGTTTAGGTGACAAACATGATAAGGTCTATGAGACAAGGGCAGGGATGAGAAGTGCTGTAAAAATTCTACGTGGAACAGACGAGAGCTTGCCTGTTCAGGTTTTGCATAAAAATCCAGATAAAATTGGAAAAGGTCAGGTAGTGGGACAGCTGCCTGCATAGTGCATGACACCAGCCCTCTGTTGTGTTTTCCCTTGTGAGGGAAATTATAATACCTTGTATGCATTATAATTTGCCTGCGCTAATAAGTGCAGTTTTCAGCTCTTTTGCATAATGCATTTGATTGACCTGTGTTGAAGCAGACAGACACAGACACAGATTGCTTCATCTCACATAGCCGCTCGCAGGGATTGTCCTGCTTTCCATGCTTTTCGGTCTTTTATTTATACTGGTCAGACAGGTTTAACAAAAGAGACTGATGGCTTCACAATCAGCCAATCAGCCTCCAAGGCACAGTCACATGACATGAGTTCAATACAATATCACCAATTAATGACACACTTGTTTACATTCAAATTATACAATAGGAAAGGCATGCATGTATGGGGGGGCCGGCCGGCCTCCGTGAGAAAACAACTGCCACATGGAAGCCATGTGCTTTTCTCACAAAGGCCACACAACAATCACCCCACACATGCACTAACCTGCCAATTACAATGAACCTCTATCAAATACAGCTCTATAAAACTATATTCCATAGCGATTATGCTACTGTTCCATTAAAGGGTAAATTACAACACAAAGGAATATAGCTGCAGACCTCTGTCACATTGATCAGATGCCACAGAAAGCCTACAGATCATTATCCTTACATAAAAGGCAATACTAATTCCATAAGGCAAGTAAACTGCCGCCAAGCAGATCGATCTGTACAGAAGACCTAGGCCCCCTGATTGATGGCAATACACCTGCGCCACAGAACGTGCATTGCACCTCAAAGATCCGGACCAGCGTTTGCTCCAGCGATAACCGCTCAGGGCGCCTGCTGGCCGGGATGATCGGGCGGGTAGCGTGTAATTATCAATTGATGGAAGATATCCATTGTATGTGGCCTTTCCTCAATATCGGTTAAAGCCATATTCGCTGTACACAGCGAATACCGGTAAACCAACACTGGGAGACACTGTGACAATACATAATACACATCCTAAATTTCTACAACACCCTCTGCAGACTCTGCCCTAACCAACACTGAAAGAATGGGAACTGATAAGGGCTGCAACATGGAGTGGTGTAATGTGACCCTGTCACATTTCCCAGCTAGCATAGAAAGGAATGTATTACAATGTGATCTGCATTGTAATACATTTCAGTGCAGCCCAGAGGAGACATTAGCCGCTTTCCGACCGCATACAGTACATATATACGGCAGCAAGGCAGCTCTCCTGTGCAAAATCATATACCTGTGTGTGTGATTTTTCACTTCCGGGTCTGGGGCGCGCGCACACTGTGATTGGACACTGTGGGAGCCCATCAGCGGAACCCTTCATTCGTTCGGGAGAGAAGCAGAACGGCGGTCTGCCTATGTCAACAAGGCAGATCGCTGTTCTGTGAGAAGGGAAGGTTGTGATCCTGTGTTTCTGCTAGGAAGGAATACAGAGCTCTGCCTTCCTATAGTACAAGCACCTCCCCCACAGCCAGCAAGCACTCCCTAGGAACTAATTTAACCCTTTGATTGCCCCTGATGTTAACCCCTTCCCCGCCAGTGTCATTTGAACATTGGCAATGCATATTTTTAGCACTGATCACTGTATTAGTGTCACTGGTCCTCAAAAAAGTGTCACTTAGTCTGATTTGTCCACAACAATGTCACAGTCCCGCTATAAGTCACTGATCCCCACCATTACTAGTAAAGAAAATTAAATAAAAGCTCCATAAATATATCTCAAAGTTAGTAGACGCAAAACTATCAGTATACGCTTGTTGGTATTTTTTTTTTTACCAAAAATATGTAATATTATTGGACTAAATTGATGAAGAAATTTGATTTTTTTTTCACAATAAAGGTTTTATTGTTAAAGAACAGAGAAAATTGAGTACTGTCCGTGATACTTTTTTTATTTGCACTAACATACAATTTTTTCAGGACAAGCTTTCGGGGTGTGTCCACTTCTTCAAGGTCCAAGCAGCACTGATTCACAAAAGTTTTAGCAGAATGTTAAAATCTCTGAGGGAAAGGAAAAACAAACAAACACACACAAACCAATGTATATGGTGACGGTAATAACATTAGCAGCAGGGTCACTGACCTAAGACAGAGAGAGAGAGTTATAGACTGGGGAGGGGGGTGGTGACAGTCAGAGAGGGGGTCATAAAACTGTAGTGTAATGGGTAAGGAAACCTATATCTAAATGTAGGCCGTTATTTTTTGTGTCAAAAAGAAGTATCATTCTTAGTTCAAACAGTTTCCTTTCCTGGATAGTTCTGAAATTCCCTTTAAGAACTAAGACACTGAGGTCTTCAATAGTGTGGTCCAGTTGTGAGAAGTGATGTCCCACAGGTGTGCAGAAACTGTCTTCTTTATGTTCCTTGATGGAATGTCTGTGTAAATTCATCCTGGTTTGCAACACCCCGAAAGCGTGTCCTGAAAAATTGTATGTTAGTGCAAATAAAGAAAGTATCACGGACAGTACTTAATTTTCTCTGTCGCAATTGCACTAATGGGGCTACAATCACCTCAAGCATTGTTAAAGAAAATATTGAACAAATCATACAATATATATTTATCTGTAACATATACTCTTGAATTAGACAGCTAAATAAATACACAATAGAATACATTCTATATAAAATTTACATTATGCAAGGTAATGTTTATAACAAATATTGAAACTAAGTTGGGGTTTCCCTAATCCTGAGTGTGCCATTGTTTCGAGTCATGAAACAGAAAGAAAGGGTAAAGGTAGATGGGGGGGGGGATAGAGACAGGAGGTATGAAAAACCTGGGATAGGTAGGGGAATCTCTTTTATTGAAGTGTTACTAAACCCAGTAATACGAAAATAGTTCATCTGCCACCCCCCCCCCCCCTTGCACAGTGCCCACAGCTTATAAATCTTCTTTTGTCTTTCGTTCATTGACAGACACAGTGCTTCCTTATTCATGACCATAGGGTTATACTGCCCCCTACAGGAGTATGACACTAGATAGAAAAAAGACTTGGCTATGCCTATGGGCTGCTCTAGGTGGTATATACTCTCTGCTATAGGCCTTCAGTTTTTTTTCTGCCTAGTCAGGAGTAAGGACCTAGTTCCCTGCTGGGATCTCTAACCCTGGCATTCTTTTTTTCTTTTTTCTTCTGGTTTATTTTCTATTTTTCCCGGTGATACTACAATTAATTGCTGGGCTGGGCGACCGGCTGATCATGAAGTATCCATTGGTCTCCCAGTCTGGCCAGTGAGCGTGTACAGACCGCAGCTACTGTACGTGCTAGGTCGGCCTCGACATAGCCCCACTGGACGGGGGCTGGCCCTGTGAGTTGAACATCTCACGAGATCGCATACAACCGGGTCTCAGCCCATGTCACAGCGTTCCTCATGGCTGACAGCCCACCCACTTTGGTGGCGAGGAGCGGTGCCCGCTGGTTCCTGGTGTGGTGAGTACTGTCCCCCTATCCCCTTGGCTGGGTTTGCGGCAGACGCGGGCCCCTCCCTGGGTTGGGTGGTCCTGTGGGTTCCCCCCTTCCCTGCCCCCCCTCCTCTCCTACTGGGGTGTTGGTAGTCGGGGGTCCCCTGAGTCAGGCCTCCTCCCCGCTCCCCCCATGGGATAGAGCGGGGCCGTGTGGTCAGCATGGGGGATGATGTACTGTCACTGGGGTAGGTGTTGTGCACTGAGGGGCTGTGCTTACCGGCAGGGGAGGGGGGTGGACCGTACTGGTGCCAGCTCTCCTCTTCGCTGGTGGCAGTTCTTTACTGGGCTACTTGGACTCCCCTGGGTGCCTGGTGGCTGCATTTGCATGGCCGGCGGCCATTTTGCTGTAGCCGGCACCTTTCCCTCTAGTGGCCTATGATTCCCTATGGCAGGCGGCCATGTTTGTGTAGCCTGTCTGCCATGATTCGGTAGATTGTATGTTCAGCCAGCGGCGGCCATTACAGTGAAGCCCCCGGAGCTTGTTTTGCAGGCGGGAGCTCCTCCTCTTTACCCCAGCACTGATAAGGGGTATCCTCCTTCTTTGGATGCCGCATGGAGCAGTGCTATGCTGAGGCACCAGGCTATGTTGGTGGAGTGGTGAGTCTGGTGGGGTCCCCTTCCTTATCTGCTACTGGCTGTGGGTGTCCTGGTCCCCGGTTTTGCTACCGGCGTGGGGGGTGTCCCATTGCAGTGGTCTTTTTTTGTGTAGTGGGGCCTTTTTTCCTTTCCCTATGGAGTCCCTGCAACAGATTTCCCCACCTGACCCCCTCTCGGAGCCTGCAGGGCCCTCTGGGTCCCAGCCATCCATTCACGCACTGATGGCGGTCCTATAGTCCCTTGTGTCCCGGGTGGAAGTGGCTCTTGGGTGGCGGCCTGGCAAGAAGCAGACCCCACCATCTCCTCCTTTATCTGCCTCTTCAGATCCTGATTCTGATTCAGCCGCCACGGAAGTGACCCACCCTGCGGGGTTTGTGGCCACGCTCCCTGACCTCTCAGACAATGAGGATGATTCCTCTGCCCCTGTGGCTGCCCCATGAGAAGCTGTTACACCGTGATCTAGAGGGTGACCAGTATCCCTCTGCCTTCACCGAATTGGCGGACCAGTTGGTCCAGGGCCTGCAATTCATCTGTGATGCCATCTTGGATGCAGCTACATTGCTGTCTAAGCTGTCTTCTTCAGCGGGTGTTGTGGCTAAAGTGTTGGGCTGCAGACCAGGTCCCAAAAAAAGGCAATGACTGACCTGCCTTTTCAGGGTGATCGTTTATTCTGAGCCACTCTAGACAACATCATTAAGAGTGTCACTGGGGGGAAGAGTACTTTTCTTCCATAGTCAAGGAAGGGGAAGGAACCTCGGCCCACAAGAAGTTTTTTCAACCCTCGGGTCAGCCGACAAGGACTCAAAGCCCTCCAGGGTTAACAAAGTGATTAGTTTGGGTTACAAGATAGAGTTCCAGTCTTGCCCCACAAACAGGTTTTTCCCCTCCAACGTGTGTCTGTCCCCGGAGTGCCTGCTAGCCCTCCAGGGTGCTGTACAAGACCTGTTACTCCAAGCTGTGGTAGTCCCGAATCCAATGTTGGAAAGTTTTAAGAGGTTTTATTCAAACCTGTTCATGGTCCCCAAAAAAGAGGGTACGGTAAGTCCAATCCTGGACCTCAAGGCCCTGACCCGATTTGTGTGGGTTTGGAAGTTGCACATGGAGTTTATTCGCTCGATGGTGGCATCCCTGCATCAGGGGGACTTTCTGGCTTCCTTTGATATAAAGGATGCTTACCTGCACATTCCAATCTGTGCCCGTCACCAGCGATTCCTCCACTTTGCAGTGGGGGAGGAGCATTTTCAATTTGTGGCATTACCCTGTAATGAGTTTCCACAAAAGTGTTGGCTCTGGTTCTGGCGTTGCTGTGCCAGCGGGGCATTGCTGTTCTGGACAATCTCCTTCTGCGAGCGGAGTCTCTGGCGACTCTGCGGGGCGTGAAGTGGAGATCACCATTCAAATTCTGACAGTTTGGGTGGCTGTTAAACTGCCAGAAGTCAGCACTGATTCCCACCAAGAAATTGGACTATCTGGGTATGACTCTGGATTCCACTCGGGTCAGAGTGTTTCTGCCCCTGGACTCAGGAGGTTGCAGGCTGCAACTCAAATGCTACTGTCTAGCAGGTGGATCTCCCTGAGGACTTGCGTGTGGGTGTTTGGGCCTGATGGTATCTACTTTTGATGCAGTCCATACGAGACCTTTGTTTATATACTGTTTAGAAAGTGCACATTGTGATAGAATTTTCACTTCCTAATTCCCCTCTAGGAGGGGATTATTGCTGGACACTGTGAGACAGCTGACGGGAGGAAAGGCACACACCCCTTACTTTATTTGCAAATAAAAAGTTAAACCAAAGCACATCTTACCTCCCCCAAAAATAATGTTATTGACTCCCACATATACGCATGTACTAACGTTAATGCACATGTCAAGGGCACCCATGCATGAAAAAAATGTTGATTGCAATACACGTTACATATTGCCACGCACGTTGGAGTGAGAGCAATACCTATTGGGGGCTTTTGAAGCGCCGCCTATAGAAAACATAGGGTACTGAACTTTGTCTCCATTTCACGGGCCGACACAAATTTAAAGTTTGGCCTGTTGGGTATCTATGTACTCAGTGCAACCTCGTCTTATATATTTTATGTTTGGGCGTTTGTTTGCCCTAAAATTCACTTTAGTGTGTTTTTTTTTTACTGAAAATTTGCATTTCCTAGACCTTTGCAGTAATATTGTGTGACGTAAAAAAATGGAACTACCACCATTTTATTCTCTAGGGTGTCTGCTTTTAGAAAATATGTTTGAGTTTTCTGTAATCTTCAGGCCTAAAATGATTTTTTTTATACATGTTTGCAAATGCAAAAACTGCTCTGGCAGAGAAAAAAATATTACAAGGTGGGCCATTTATATGGATACACCTTAATTAAATGGGAATGGTTGGTGATATTAACTTCCTATTTGTGGCACATTAGTATATGTGAGGGGGGAAACTTTTCAAGATGGGTGGTGACCATGGCGGCTTAGTAAAATCCGGACTTCTAATGTCTTTTGAGTTTGTATAAAAGATTTTCGTCTGTGGGATCTCTTATTTTACCACCATCAAGGTAAAAAAATGCAGTGTGTTATAATGACGTTTCCAGATCCTTTACGTTTAAAAGTCATTTTTTTTTTGTGTGATTTCACTTAAAATCCCGTTTGTTTGCGGGTTTGTATTTTATATATTCTGCTCCAACGTGACTCATGTATCTATGGGTTGTCCGGTTTGAAATTTAAACACAGCCGGGCACTTTACCTCTGTTTCAAGTCATGGGATACAAAAGATATCCGCCGCGAAGTTTTCGGGGGTTATCCATAACGAGAGTGAGGTTGCACGCACCG
>BLSH010506719.1:80826-94839 GCA_018402905.1 Glandirana rugosa | reverse complement strand
TCTACTAAACTCTAATCTCATACTGCTATAGGGAGAGGTTCCTGCTGCTGCTGTGAGGGATAGATTAGTGGTCTAAAATCATCTCATACTGCTATAGGGAGAGGTTCCTGGTGCTGGTGTGAGGAATAGATTAGCGTTCTAAAATCATCTCATACTTAATATAGGGAGAGGTTCCTGGTGCTGCTGTGAGGGATAGATTAGTGTTCTAAAATCACCTCATACTGCTAAAGGGGGAGGTTCCCGTTGCTGCTGTGAGGGATAGATAATTGTTCTAAAATCATCTCATAATCCTGTAGGGAGAGGTTCCTGCTGCTGTTGTGAGGGATACATTAGTGTTCTAAAATCATCTCATACTGATATAGGGAGAGGTTCCTTCCTGGTGCTGGTGTGAGGGATAGATTAGCGTTCTAAAATAATCTCATACTGCTATAGGGACAGGTTCCTGCTGCTGCTGTGAGGGATAGATTAGTGGTCTAAAATAATCTCATACTGCTATAGGGAGAGGCTCCTGGTGCTGGTGTGAGGGATAGATTAGCGTTCTCAAATCATCTCGTACTGCTACAGGGAGATGTTCCTTCCTGGTGCTGGTGTGAGGGATAGATTAGCATTCTAAAATCATCTCATACTGCTATAGGCAGAGGTTGCTGCTGTTGCTGTGAGGGATAGATCAGTGTTCTAAATTCATCTCATACTGCTATAGGGAGAGGATCCTGCTGCTGCTGTGAGGGATAGATTAGTGTTCTATAATAATCTCACACTGCTAGAGGGAGAGGTTCCTGGTGCTGGTGTGAGGGACAGATTAGTGTTCAAAAATCATCTCATACTGCTATAGGAAGAGGTTCCTGCTGCTGCTGTGAGGGATAGATTAGTGTTCTAAAATCATATTATACTGGTATAGGGAGAGCTTCCTGCTGCTGGTGTGAGGGACAGTTTAGTGTTCAAAAATCATCTCATACTGATATAGGGAGAGGTTCCTGGTGCTGCTGTGAGGGATAGATTAGTGTTCTAAAATCACCTCATACTGCTAAAGGGAGAGGTTCCTGCAGCTGCTGTGAGGGATAGATTAGTGTTCTAAAATCATCTCATACTGCTAAAGGGGGAGGTTCCCGTTGCTGCTGTGAGGGATAGATAATTGTTCTAAAATCATCTCATAATCCTGTAGGGAGAGGTTCCTGCTGCTGTTGTGAGGGATACATTAGTGTTCTAAAATCATCTCATACTGCTATAGGGAGAGGTTCCTTCCTGGTGCTGGTGTGAGGGATAGATTAGCGTTCTAAAATAATCTCATACTGCTATAGGGACAGGTTTCTGCTGCTGCTGTGAGGGATAGATTAGTGGTCTAAAATCATCTCATACTGCTATAGGGAGAGGCTCCTGGTGCTGGTGTGAGGGATAGATTAGCGTTCTCAAATCATCTCGTACTGCTACAGGGAGATGTTCCTTCCTGGTGCTGTTGTGAGGGATAGATTAATGTTCTCAAATCATCTCATACTGCTACAGGGAGAGGTTCCTTCCTGGTGCTGGTGTGAGGGATAGATTAGCATTCTAAAATCATCTCATACTTCTATAGGCAGAGGTTGCTGCTGTTGCTGTGAGGGATAGATCAGTGTTCTAAATTCATCTCATACTGCTATAGGGAGAGGATCCTGCTGCTGCTGTGAGGGATAAATTAGTGTTCTATAATAATCTCACACTGCTAGAGGGAGAGGTTCCTGGTGCTGGTGTGAGGGACAGATTAGTGTTCAAAAATCATCTCATACTGCTATAGGAAGAGGTTCCTGCTGCTGCTCTGAGGGATAGATTAGTGTTCTAAAATCATATCATACTGGTATAGGGAGAGCTTCCTGCTGCTGGTGTGAGGGACAGTTTAGTGTTCAAAAATCATCTCATACTGATATAGGGAGAGGTTCCTGCTGCTGCTGTGAGGGATAGATTAGTGTTCTAAAATCATCTCATACTGCTATAGGGAGAGTTTTCTGCTGCTGCTTTGAGGGATAGATTATGGTTCTAAAATCATCTCATACTGCTATAGGGAGAGGTTCCTGCTGGTGCTGTGAGGGATAGATTAGTGTTCTAAAATCATCTCATACTGCTATAGGGAGAGTTTTCTGCTGCTGCTTTGAGGGATAGATTATGGTTCTAAAATCATCTCATACTGCTATAGGGAGAGGTTCCTGCTGGTGCTGTGAGGGATAGATTAGTATTCTAAAATCATCTCATACTGCTATAGGGAGAGGTTCTTTCCTGGTGCTGGTGTGAGGGATAGATTAGCATTCTAAAATCAGCTCATACTGCTATAGGGAGAGGTTCCAGCTGCTGCTGTGAGGGATATATCAGTGTTCTAAAATCATCTCATACGGATATAGGGAGAGGTTCCTGCTGCTGCTGTGAGGGATAGATTAGTGTTCTAAAATCATCTCATACTGCTATAGGGAAAGGTTCCTGCTGCTGCTGTGAGGGATAGATAAGTGTTATAAAATCATCTCATACTGCTATAGGGAGAGGTTTCTGCTGCTGGTGTGAGGGATAGATTAGTGTTCTAAAATCATCTCATACTGCTTTAGGGAGAGGTCCCTGGTCATGGTGTGAGAGAAAGATTGGTGTTCTAAAATCATCTAATACTGCTATAGGTAGAGGTTCTGGTGCTGGTTTGAGGGACAGATTGGTGTTCTAAAATCATCTCATACTGCTATAGGGAGAAGTTCCTGCTGCTGCTATGAGAGATAGATTAGTGTTCTAAAAGCATCTCCTACTGCTATAGGGAGAGGTTCCTGCTGCTGCTGTGAGGGATAGCTTAGTGTTCTAAAATCATCTCATACTGCTTTAGGGAGAGTTTCCTTCCTGGTGCTGGTGTGAGGGATAGGATTAGTGTTCTAAAATCATCTCATACTTCTATAGGGAGAGGATCCTGCTGCTGCTGTTTGGGATAGATTAGTGTTCTAAAATTATCTCATACTGCTATAGGGAGAAGTTCCTGCTTCTGTTGTGAGGGATAGATTAGTGTTCTAAAATCATCTCATACTGCTATAGGTAGAGACTCCTGGTGCCGGTGTGAGGGACAGATTAGTGTTCTAAAATCATCTCATACTGCTATAGGTAGAGGTTCTGATGCTGGTATGAGAGACAGCTTAGTGTTCTAAAATCATCTCATATTGCTATAGGGAAAGGTCCCTTCCTAGTGCTGGTGTGAGGGATAGATTAGCATTCTAAAATCATCTCATACTGCTATAGGGAGAGGTTCCTGCTGCTGCTGTGAGGGATATATTAGTGTTCTAAAATCATCTCATACTGCTATAGGGAGAGGTTCCTTCCTGGTGCTGGTGTGAGGGATAGATTAGTGTTCTAAAAATCAACTCATACTGCAATAGGGAGAGGTTCCTGCTGCGGCTGTGAGGGATAGATTAGTGTTTTAAAATCATCTCACACTGCTATAGGGAGAGTTTCCTTCCTGTAGCTGGTTTGAGGGATAGATTAGCATTATAAAAATCATCTCATACTGCTATAGGGAGAGGTTCCTGGAGCTGCTGTGAGGGATAGATTAGCGTTCTAAAATCATCTCATACTTAGTATAGGGAGAGGTTCCTGGTGCTGCTGTGAGGGATAGATTAGTGTTCTAAAATCACCTCATACTGCTAAAGGGAGATGTTCTTGCCGCTGCTGTGAGGGATAGATTAGTGTTCTAAAATCATCTCATACTGCTATAGGGAGAGGTTCCTGTTGCTGCTGTGAGGGATAGATAATTGTTCTAAAATCATCTCATAATCCTGTAGGGAGAGGTTCCTGCTGCTGCTGTGAGGGATACATTAGTGTTCTAAAATCATCTCATACTGCTATAGTGAGAGGTTCCTGCTGCAGCTGTGAGGGATAGCTTAGTGTTCTAAAATCATCTCATACTGCTATAGGGAGAGGTTCCTTCCTGGTGCTGGTGTGATGGATAGATTAGCGTTCTAAAATAATCTCATACTGCTATAGGGAGAGGTTCCTGCTGCTGCTGTGAGGGATAGATTAGTGGTCTAAAATCATCTCATACTGCTATAGGGAGAGGTTCCTGGTGCTGGTGTGAGGGATAGATTAGCGTTCTCAAATCATCTCATACTGCTACAGGGAGAGTTTACTTCCTGGTGCTGGTGTGAGGGATAGATTAGTGTGCTCAAATCATCTCATACTGCTACAAGGAGAGGTTCCTTCCTGGTGCTGGTGTGAGGGATAGATTAGCATTCTAAAATCATCTCATACTGCTATAGGCAGAGGTTGCTGCTGCTGCTGTGAGGGATAGATCCGTGTTCTAAATTCATCTCATACTGCTATAGGGAGAGGTTCCTGCCTCTGCTGTAAGGGATAGATTAGTGTTCTAAAATAATCTCACGCTGCTAGAGGGAGAGGTTCCTGGTGCTGGTGTAAGGGACAGATTAGTGTTCAAAAATCATCTCATACTGCTATAGGGAGAGGTTCCTGTTGCTGCTATGAGGGATAGATTAGTGTTCTAAAATCATATCATACTGGTATAGGGAGAGGTTCCTGCTGCTGGTGTGAAGGACAGATTTGTGTTCAAAAATCATCTCATACTGCTATAGGGAGAGGTTCCTTCCTGGTGCTGGTGTGAGGGATAGATTAGCGTTCTAAAATCAGCTCATACTGCTATAGGGAGAGGTTCCTGCTGCTGCTGTGAGGGAAATATTAGTGTTCTAAAATCATCTCATACTGATATAGGGACAGGTTCCTGCTGCTGCTGTGATGGATAGATAAGGCTTCTAAAATCATCTCATACTGCTATAGGGAGATGTTCCTGCTGCTGCTGTGAGGGATAGATTAGTGTTCTAAAATCATCTCATACTGCTTTACGGAGAGGTTCCTGGCGATGGTGTGAGAGAAAGATTGGTGTTCTAAAATCTTCTAATACTGCTATAGGTAGAGGTTCTGGTGATGGTTTGAGTGACAGATTAGTGTTCTAGAATCATATCATACTGGTATAGGGAGAGGTTCCTGCTGCTGGAGTGAGGGACAGATTCGTGTTCTAAAATCATCTCATTTTGCTATAGGGAGAGGTACCTGCTGCTGGTGTGAGGGACAGATTAGTGTTCTAAAATCATCTCATACTGCTATAGGGAGAAGTTCCTGCTGCTGTGAGAGACAGATTAGTGTTCTAAAATCATCTCATACTGCTATAGGGAGAGGTTCCTACTGCTGCTGTGAGGGATAGGTTAGTGTTCTAAAATCATCTCATACTGCTGTAGGGAGAGTTTCCTTCCTGGTGCTGGTGTGAGGGATAGGATTAGCGTTCTAAAAACATCTCATACTTCTATAAGGAGAGGATCCTGCTGCTGCTGTGTGGGATAGATTAGTGTTCTAAAATCATCTCATACTGCTATAGGGAGAAGTTCCTGCTTCTGCTGTGAGGGATAGATTAGTGTTCTAAAATCATCTTATACTGCTATAGGGAGAGATTCCTGGTGGCGGTGTGATGGACAGATTAGTGTTCTAAAATCATCTCATATTGCTATAGTGAGAGGTTACTTCCTAGTGCTGGTGTGAGGGATAGATTAACATTCTAAAATCATCTCATACTGCTATAGGGAGAGGTTCCTGCTGCTGCTGTGAGGGATATATTAGTGTTCTAAAATCATCTCATACTGCTATAGAGAGAGGTTCCTGCTGGTGATGCGAGGGATAGATTAGTGTTCTAAAAATCATCTCATACTGCAATAGGGTGAGTTTCCTGCTGCGGCTGTGAGGGATAGATTAGTGTTCTAAAATCATCTCATACTGCTATAGGGAGAGGTTCCTACTGCTGCTTTGAGGGATATATTAGTTGTCTAAAATCATCTCACACTGCTATAGGGAGAGGTTCCTGGTGCTGGTGTGAGGGACAGATTAGTGTTCTAAAATCATCTCATACTGCTATAGGGAGAGGTTCCTGGTGCTTTTGTGAGGGATAGATTAGCGTACTAAAATCATCCCATCCCATCCCATGCTCTAGGGAGAGGTTCCTGCTGCTGCTGTGAGGGACAGATTAGTGTTCTAAAATCATCTCATACTGCTATAGGGAGAGGTTCCTGCTGCTGCTGTGAGAGATGGATTAGTGTTCTAAAATCATCTCATACTGCTATAGAGAGAGGTTCCTGCTGCTGCTGTGAGGGATAGATTAGTGTTCTAAAATCATCTCATACTGCTGTAGGGAGAGTTTGCTTCCGGGTGCTGGTGTGAGGGATAGGATTAGCATTCTAAAATCATCTCATACTGCTTTAGGGAGAGGTTCCTGGTGCCGGAGCGAGGGACAGATGAGTGTTCTAAAATCAACCAACTTGTGGCCATGGCATAGTTCCAAAACAGTGGGGCGTTGCTCCGCTGGAATGAAGATTCGCTGACCGTACCACTATAGCCCATCCTTCTCAGACAACCTGGGATTCCGGGACCCGGTTGAGCCGGCAAGGGACCGTCTAATCTGTTCCAGCAAATCCTCCTGGGACAATAGGAAGTTCCATGATGGAAGGATGGTATTTGGAGGAGCACAGTTGCCGGGATCATTGAACATTCTCAAAAGGGCATCAGGTTTAACGTTCTTTGACCCTGGTCTGTATGTTAAGTGAAAAAGAAACCTCGAAAAGAAAAGTGCCCAAGGAGCTTGACAGGGTTTCAGCCTTTTGGCCGTTCTCAGATATTCAAGGTTCTTATGGTCTGTATATATAAAAATAGGGTGTGTGGATCCTTCAAGCAGGTATCACCATTCTTCAAGTGCCAATTTGATGGCCAAGAGTTCTCTATCCCCTACGTCATAATTCCTCTCCGGAGCTGATCGTTTTCGGGAGAAGAACGAGACGGGATTGAGCAGAGCCTTGGGGCCCTGTCTCTGGGAGAGAACTGCCCCCACGGCGATCTCTGAAGCGTCCACCTTCAGGACGTAGGGCAAGGCCAGATCAGGATGCTTTAAGATGGGCGCTGACGTGAACAGGCCTTTAAGAGTCTGGAAAGCTGTGTCTGCCTCGGTGGTCCACTGAAAACAAGTGTTTTGTTTCGTGAGCTGCGTGATTGGAGCAATGATGGCCGAGAACCCCTTTATAAATTTTCTGTAAAAGTTTGCAAAGCCCACGAAACGTTGGACCCCTTTCCTGTCTGTAGGCGCCGGCCAATCAAGAATAGTAGAGACCTTCTGGGGGTCCATTGTAGTGCCGTTCACAGAAAGAACTAGTCCCATTAAATGAATGCTGGTTTGCTCAAAATCGCACTTCTCCGCTTTGGCATAGAGCCCATGCTGTGGGAGACGGCTCAGGACCTTGATGACATGCACTCTGTGTTCCTCAAGAGAGGAAGAAAAGATCAGAATGTCGTCTAAGTATATAATCACAAACAGATCTAAGAAGTCCCGGAAGACATCATTCACAAAGTGCTGGAATGTTGCGGGGGCATGCACAGACCGAATGGCATAACCAAATACTCGTAATGCCCGAAGAGAGTACAGAAGGCAGTTTTCCACTCATCGCCTTCTCAAATGAAGACCAGATTGTAGGCACCCCATAAATCAAGTTTGGAGAAGATGGCAGACCCCAGTCTTTGGAACAGTTCAGGAACCAGAGGTAAGGGATAGCGTTTTTTGAACGTTATCCGGTTTAATTCCCGGTAGTCTATACAGGGGCGTAGAGAATGGTCCTTTTTCTCTATGAAAAATATGCCCGCCCCTGCAGGGGACGTGGAAGGTCGGATGAATCCCTTCTCTAGATTGTCGTCTAGATAGGCGTTGAGGGACTCAAGTTCTGACAGAGGATAAATCCTTCCAAAGGGCACTTCAGCTCCAGGTAGCAGCTCAATTGGACAGTAGTAAGGATGGTGAGGTGGGAGTTTCTCGGCCCTTTTTTACTGAATATGTCCAGGTATCCATGGTAGGCAGATGGAACAGCTAGACAAGTTTCAGGATCAGAGTCCATGTCCAGACAGCCCAATGTGGGTGTGACTTCCTCGATCCATTTTAGGTAATGCTGCCAGCAATATGGGGTTTGGAACTTGATAGCCCCAGCGATCCAGTCTATATCTGGGCTATGTGCCCGGAGCAAGGATGATGGGGAACAGGGGGGATGTTATGGCATCCAACAGAAGTAGTTCCTGGTGGCCGTTGGCTGTAGTGGCAGGTAGTGGGATGGTCTCATGAGTCACCACACCTGACTTAATGGGGGATCCGTCGGCCAGGCGGATGATGAGCTTATGGATCTTTGGCCGAAGGGGAATTTGTTGGGAGGCCACAAAGTTCTCATCTATAAAGCAGCTACACGCTCCAGAGTCAATTATAGCTGCCACTTGAATAATCTTTCCTGGAAGGTGCAGGGAGAGAGAAAGTACAAGGTGAGAGACTTGGTGAGGGAACCTGGACACATCGCTGATACACAATTACTGCGTTTAGCGGGGCAGGATCTCACCATATGTCCGGGTTCCCCGCAGCACAGACATAAGTTCAGTGCAAACCTCCGCTATCTCTATTCAGGAGTAAGAGACAGATGTAGGGGCCTATTTGCATGGGCTCGGAGGTACACGGAGGAGAGGAGGAGGAGGTTGCAGAGGCAAAGGAAGTTGGTCTAGGGTAGACAGGGATTCGGGGTAACATCCAGGTGGGATGTGAAGATCCCAGAGCCCTTTCAGCACAGCACTCACGGAGATGCCGATCAATCTGGATTGCCAGGTTGATGAGGGCATCCAGTGTTTAAGGTACCCCCACAAGGTCAGCTCATCCTTGAAGGGTTCAGATTGTCCAAGGCGGAACTGATAACAAAGTGCGGCATCTTTCCCTGCCATATTTGCACCCCAACACCTAAACTCCGCTACATAGTCCTCCGCAGAGCGGCGGCCTTGCTGAAGGGTGTGTAGTGCAGCTTTCACCATGGCCACCTGGTGGGGGTCTTCATACAGCCGAGCCATGGCTTGAAAGAACTGAGCCAAGGTAGAGACCTGGGGCTCTCTGCTCCCACAGGCGGTGGGCCCATGCTTGGGGCTCTTCCTGCAACAAGGAAATGACCAGTCCCACTTTTGTAGCTTCTAGTGAAAAAGTGCGGGGCTGGAGGCTCGGAACTTGCGACGGTCCCCAGAAAACGTATCCGGTAGGGGGACCTTGGGCTCTGATAGGAAGGGTCACAATTGTGCGTCCAGTGGCCTGGGGGCATCCAGAAGCCATGGGTGCTGAGAGCTTCTGAACTCTTTCTTCCACCCGGGTGTAGCCGTCTTGGAGGATTTTAACTGCCTGTGTCAGGCCGGCTAAGTGAACACAGTTTGTCCATAGCAGAGGGTGCTCCCTGTGCAGACTCAGACATGGCTGTCCATTGCTGTCACGCACCTGGTGGTGGAGTCTGTCTTGTGCAGGAAGCAACCACTCTTATGACCCTTGTTCGGGAACCCCTGATAGAGCAGACAGAGGGTTCCAGAGCACAGAGGGGCACGAAGGCTGGACAGGAACACTGATGGTGAGATGGGTCCATCAGTGGCTCGTGCAATCCGTAGAGTAGTGAGGCAGGCTGAAGTCGGCAACTGGCTGGCAAGCAGTACAGAGGGAGCAGGCTGAAGGATCGTCAGGTACAGGCAGGGTCGTTAACAGGCAGGCAGCGTGGTACAAGGGGTCAGGCAGAAGAGTCGTCATTGGCAAGCTGGGGGTCGGTGCAGGCGGAAGTCAATCAAGGTCAAACAAGCCGGGTCTCAGGAACAGATCAGGATACAGATTCAAAGACAGCTAGCTCTCCGGAACACACACTAACACTGTAGAACAGACAGCACTGGCTGCTGTGTTCCCCAGGCTTAAATAGGCCATTTGGCACTGTTTTTGGTGCGTGCACGGGAACGCACGCGCACAGACGTGCACAAACACGCACAGACACACGCGAACACGCACAGGCGTGCGCACCACCGCAGAGATAGCAGAGCAAGGCACCAATGTCCCCTAACAGAACCTATGGTGACAACAATCACAGAATGGCAGCAGGCAAGGAAGATATATGGGAAACCAAACCACTTCTCCCCACACACCCCCATGTGGAGCAACCCAATGCTCCCTCACCTACAGACCATACCTGACCCATTGGTGTGGGCCAGTAAAGGCATCACCACTCTTAAGCACATTATAAAGGACAGCTCTCTTATGCCCTTTCGTGACTTGCGAAATATCTACTCGGTACCCCTTTGTTTCAATTCCGTTACTGGCAATTAAGACATGCAGTGAGAGCAAAGTTCCCTGAACCAGTAGTTCTGGAATCCGATTCTGTGGAAAGATTACTTACATCTGGGGTGATGGGCAAACCCTTATCTTCTCTGAATCTCTATCTCACTGTGGCGCACAACCTTAAAACCACTAGAACCATGGACAAATGGAGGGCCAATATTCCAGAGCTAGAGGAAGAAAACTGGCAAGATTGTGTAGCCACTTTCATACCCTCTTTAATCTCAGCCAGGGATAGATTCATACAGTTAAGATTCATATATCAGGCATATTACACTCCACAAAGACTGGCAGAGATTTACCCCTCACAAGACCCATTATGCATTAGACGCAAAACAGAGATAGGCTCTTTTTGGCACATGTTTAGAACTTGTCCCAAACTAAACCTTTATTGAAAGTCTGTTGCTGACACCCTTGAATCAGGGACTGGCTTGCATATTTTTCTAGACCCCAAGCTGATGTCGTTGAGTTACATGGAAGATATTGAGGGAGACAGATATATTAAGCTATGCTTAACATATACCATATTTTTCCCTAGGAGGGAAATCCTGATTAATTGGAAATCTAAGGACCCACCTACTAGAGCCGCCTGGCTCAAAGTGGTTAATTCAGTATTACCATTGTATAGAATAACGTAGACACTGTCATAAAAAGTTTGATAAAATCAGGGCCAATTGGATGAAGGAAATGTAGAGGAGAAACTGGCATCCAGGCAGTGAGGAGAGCAGATGGATCCAGTAAGCAGCGGAGATGACTGGAAAGTGGCGGGAGGGAGGAAACCCCCCTTCCACCCACGAGAAAAGTGATCTTGCGGTGAATCCGCCACAGAGCCCACTTTTATCTGAAAGCGGACCGCCCACAGTTTCAGAAAATACTAGGGTTATAGTAGCTACCTGCTACCGTAACAACGGTATTCCCCGCCAAAGTACCGAAGTACAACGATGGTCAGTAAGTGGTTAAAATCCATATCAGACATGAAGGGGCTGATGTTGGATTTTGGGGGAACCCCCACGCAGTTTTTTTTTAAATTTTGGCGCGGGACCCCATGCCGTTTTTTTTTTTTCCTAATTCTGTCATAGTGTTCCCCTTAACCACTTCAATACACTGTGTTATATATACTACACTGACTGCACCATATAGTCTGAACTGTATTACATATACTATGGGGACTGCGCAAAATTGTAATGACATGATCCAGCCAAACAGGTGCAGAAAAATTGGGCCTTGAGTGTTGGTGGTGGCAGAACACTGTAACCCCTCACAATTACTTTTGTTGGGCGCAGGAATGGGCCCTGCGGTTGGTGGTGGCAGAACACTGTAACTGTACTGTCTGTATGTGTATGTATATATATATATATATATATATATATATATATATATATATATGTTCTTACACTGCCTGAACTAACTCTATATTCTATACACTGAATGAGCTGTATATATAATCTGCACTGAATGCAGCGTAATATATATAGTGGGAGATTCGTTTGTGGGGATCACTTTTCAGATGAAAATATTCTGCATGGAGGTCAGTTTCTTTAAAATCTGGTGGCTTGAAAGGTTTATTATCACAGGTTTGCAAGATCAAAACATATAACAAAACAGAAAACAAAACCTAGCCGTCCGACGCTAAACTAAACAATTGGGTTCCTCTCTATACAGTGTGGGGCTGTCCCCTACACCCACAAAAGGTAAGCACAGTGCAAACCTTGATTTTTGAGTCCAAAATTATCACACAGAGCTCACTCAGCTTTCTCCCTCTGAGATCCAGAATAGAGCTCTCCTCTGCTCTCTTCCTGCTCATTAAATGTAGGTGGAGAGGGGTTTGAGTGGACCAGAAAGTCTGGGCCAGAACCAGCTCTGCCACAGTGACTGGCAAAACCTGGGTCGGACTCTCACTAGTCTCCTCAAAGTGATCGCATGTAAGGCGACAAGTATCACCTCGCATAAAGTCACAATATATATACTATATACTATACATATGTATTCTTACACTGCCTGAACTGACTCTATATACTATACATTGAATGAGCTGTATATATATTCTACACTGAATGTAGTGCATTATATATATATATATATATATATATATATATATATATATATATATATAAACACAGTATCTCACAAAAGTAAGTACACCGCTCACATTTTTGTAAATATTTTATTACATCTTTTCATGTGACAACGCTGAAGAAATGACACTTTGCTACAATGTAAAGTGAGTGTGCAGATTGTATAACAGTGTAAATTTGCTGTCCCCTCAAAATAACTCAACACACAACCATTAATATCTCAACCACTGGCAACAAAAGTAAGTACATCCCTAAGTGAAAATGTCCAAATTGGGCCCAATAGGCCATTTTCCCTCCCCAGTGTCATGTGACTCCTTAGTGTTAAAAGGTTTCAGATGTGAATGGGGAGCAGGTGTTTAAATTTGGTGTTATCGCTCTCACTTTCTCATACTGGTCACTGGAAGTTCAACATGGCATCTCATGGCAAAGAACTCTCTGAGGATCTGAAAAAAGAATTGTTGCTCTACATAAAGATGGCCTAGGCTAAAAGAAGATGGCAAAAACCCTGAAACTGAGCTGCAGCACGGTGGCCAAGACCATACATCAGTTTACCAGACAGATTCCACTCAGAACAGGCCTCGCCATGATCGACCAAAGTAGATGAGTGCATGTGCTCAGCGTCATATCCAGAGGTTTTCTTTGGGAAATAGATGTATGTGTGCTGCCGGCATTGTTGCAGAAGTTGAAGGGGTGGGGGGACAGCCTGTCAGTGCTCAGACCGTACGCCGCACACTGCATCAAATTGGTATGCATGGCTGTTGTCCCAGAAGGAACCCTCTTCTAAAGATGATGCACAAGAAAGCCCGCAAACAGTTTGCTGAAGACAAGCAGACTAAGGACATGGATTACTGGAACCACATCCTGTGGTCTGATGAGACCAAGATAAACTTATTTGGTTCCGATGGTGTCAAGCATGTGTGGCAGCAACCAGGTGAGGAGTACATGGTCTGGGGCTGCATGAGTACTGCCGGCACTGGGGAGCTACAGTTCATTGAGGGAACCATGAATGCCAACATGTACTGTGACATACTGAAGCAGAGCATGATCCCCTCATTTTCAGAGACTGGGCCGCAGGGCAGTACTACCATGATAACTACCCCAAACAGACCTCCAAGATGACCACTGTCTTGCTAAAGAAGCCGAGGGTAATGGTGATGGACTGGCCAAGCATGTCTCCAGGCCAAAACCCCATTGAGCATCTGTGAGGCATTCTCAAAAGGAAGGTGAAGGAGTGCAAGGTTTCTAACATCCACCAGCTCCGTGATGTCATCATGGAGGAGTGGAAGAGGACTCCAGTGCAACCTGTGAAGCTCTGGTGAACTCAATGCCCAAGAGGATTAAGGCAGTGCTGCAAAATAATGGTGGCCACACAAAATATTGACACTTTGGGCCAATTTCGACATAATCACTTAGGGGTGTACTCACTTTTGTAGCCAGTGGTTTAGACATTAATGGCTGTGTGTTGAGTTATTTTGAGGGGACAGCTAATTTATACAAGCTTACAAGCTGTATACTCACTACTTTACATTGTATTAAAGTGTCATTTCTGCAGTGTCGTCACATAAAAAGGTATAATAAAATATTTATAAAAATGTGAGGGGTGTACTCACTTTTGTGAGATACTGTGTATATATATATATATATATATATATATACACACACACACACACACTAGGAAGGTATATATATATATATATTCCTGCACTGCCTGCACTAATATATCTAGTATATATATATATATATATATATATA
>BLSH010506719.1:66527-79747 GCA_018402905.1 Glandirana rugosa | reverse complement strand
GCAGAAGTTGAAGGGGTGGGGGGACAGCCTGTCAGTGCTCAGACCGTACGCCGCACACTGCATCAAATTGGTATGCATGGCTGTTGTCCCAGAAGGAACCCTCTTCTAAAGATGATGCACAAGAAAGCCCGCAAACAGTTTGCTGAAGACAAGCAGACTAAGGACATGGATTACTGGAACCACATCCTGTGGTCTGATGAGACCAAGATAAACTTATTTGGTTCCGATGGTGTCAAGCATGTGTGGCAGCAACCAGGTGAGGAGTACATGGTCTGGGGCTGCATGAGTACTGCCGGCACTGGGGAGCTACAGTTCATTGAGGGAACCATGAATGCCAACATGTACTGTGACATACTGAAGCAGAGCATGATCCCCTCCCTTTGGAGACTGGGCCGCAGGGCAGTATTCCAACATGATAACGACCCCAAACACACCTCCAAGATGACCACTGCCTTGCAAAAAAAGCTGAGGGTAAAGGTGATGGGCTGGCCAAGCATGTCTCCAGACCTAAACCCTATTGAGCATCTGTGGGGCATCCGCAAATGGAATGTGGAGGAACGCAAGGTCTCTAACATCCACCAGCTTCGTGATGTCATCATGGAGGAGTGGAAGAGGACTCCAGTGGCAACCTGTGAAGCTCTGATGAACTCCATGCCCAAGAGGGTTAAGGCAGTGCTGGAAAATAATGGTGGCCACACAAAATATTGACACTTTGGGCTCAATTTGAACAGTTTCACTTAGGGATGTACTCACTTTTGTTGCCAGCGGTTTAGACCTTAATAGCTGTGTGTTTAGTTATTTTGAGGGGACAGCAAATGTACACTGTTATACTAGCTGTACACTCACTACTTTACATTGTAGCAAAGTGTAATTTCTTCAGTGTTGGAACATGAAAAAATAGAATAAAATATTTACAAAAATGTGAGGGGTGTATTCACTTTTGTGAGATACTGTATATACTATATTACACTAAGAAAAGTTTAATATCCACACCCTCTTATGCTGCCACGTACCGACTAGAGTTGACCCCCCCATCACAGATGTCAAATGAGCCTTCCTCAATCCTAAATTGGCACAAAAGCAACAGCCCAAGGTGGATGGATTAGTTCCAATAGGATACTTGCAGCTCTATTCCTTCAGATGGTAAACAAAAAAGAACTCTCATGGTGCAGTATGTGATATGAATACTGAATAGGTACTAGGGAGAGTAAACCCCATCCAGATAGAAAACAAGGAGAGTTGGGAATCACCACCAACATCCGTACACACTGACCCTTACCAAATATAAGCGACCCCCATCACAGAGGTCAACTAAGCTTTACAAGCAATAGGTGATCGGACAGAGTCAGCCAGGTAGCAGAAGGGGTGGACACCGTTCAGAGGGCAAAGAGATAGGCACCGACACCAACACCTGTACACACTGATCCTTACCAGATGTATCTGACCCCCACAACAGAGGTCAAAAAGGCTTTGCAAGTAAGAAAGTTGTCAGCAGAGAAAAGCAGCCAAGCAAATCACTATTCGGCTATAGATACATGTTCCGCCAGTCTTCATACTCCATATGATTTCACATGTAAATTCAAACAGAGAATGCCCTCATGGTGCAGTATAAAGTAACAAGTTTATTCAAACTTAAAAGGTAAAATCCACACTCAGTTAGGTAGATCAATACAGGCCTCTGTGCAATTATCAGGAGCTACCAGCGCTCCCCCAACCAGCAAGATGGCAGCCGCGTTTCCACACCTACTCCCACATCCCGTCCTTGGCTCCTCCCAATGTGTTTCGTCATAGGGCAGACATCGTCAGGGGCGTGGTCTGGTTTGAAGCCTCCGTAGTCAACACTGGTGTTTCTTATACACCCCACCCCTTAACCTCTCCTGCAGTCAACCTTCTCATCCTCCTCTTAGAGAGATCTGACATTCTTTCTCTCAACTTCAAAGTCTTGAATAGGTGCCAAAAACCACGGCGAATAAGGTACCATCAATAATCAGGAACCTTCCTTGAGGGGTTTTGTGGTATCCCGGGGACAGCAGAGAAATCATGGTCACCTCCTATCTACCTATCCCTATGTGTTGAGTTCACAGTGTTACTTTCACCTCTTGTAGGAGGGAGGTGGTCTCTCCTTCCAGGATGTGAATCCCTTTATTTAAAAGAAGAGATGTACCTCCATTCACAACACTCACTCGCATAGGTTTTTTTTCTAGTCTAATGATTTTGGGGACACTCTGTTACTTTTGGGGATGTCAGGGTCTGGATTTTTGCTTACTGTCAGGCCTAAGGCCTTCTTACACTGTGTGATGTGTATCCAAGTATTCCTTTCAGCGATTTTGACAGCGGTAGGTGTGGTTAAGAGTGCCTGATAGGGTCCTTCCCATCAGGGGGAGTGCCCAGTTCTTCCTTTTGTGCACCTTTATCCAGATCCAATCTCCTGGTTCCACAAGGATGGGTCTTTCACCTTCCTCATATATTCTGCCAGTGTTCTTTCTCCCTCACTTGGTTTACAAAATGACTGCCGTTGTCACTGTATATTATTGTCGGTAGCCCGAACCTAGAGAAGGTTTCCCTTACTAGGCACTTTGCCACTGACCTTGCATCTGGGTGTGTCAGGGGAAATGCCTCGGTCCATTTTGAATACATGTCCACTATAGTCAGACAAAACCTTTTGTTCTCTACCTTTGTCAGTTCAACAAAATCCATGCAAATGGTGTGGAATGGACATGGAGGGTCTGGAAACTGTCCCTGTGGAATTTTGAAATTCCCTTGTGGGTTCATTTTAGCACAGACTGTGCACAAAACATGTTTGAGTATTTTGAGAATACATACACAGTAAATGTCTTCTCTACTAGGGATACCATCCCTCCAGTTGAGACATGGTTTACCCCATGGCTCAAAAGAGCTGCATACCAGAACAAACTGCTAGGCAGGATTGGTTTAGAAACTGGGCCTAACCACAGGTCACCCTCCCTTGTACCACCCCTGTGTTTCCACTTTTGTTTTTCTGTTTTAGGGGATTGTTCTTGCATTATTTTCAAAATCTCATGGTCTATATGGACAATAATCTCTGTCTCCAGAGTGTAAATTGGGTTAAGTGGTACTTTGGTGGCGGCTTGCTTCGCTGCCTGATCTGCCTTATCATTGCCTTGTGAAACAGTGTCCTGGCATTTTGTATGTGCTGCACATTTACAGATAGCTACCTGTGTGGGTTTCTGTATTGCTTCTAACAATTGTAAAATGAAATCCTTATGTGTGATAGGTTTCCCTGTCACCATTCCCCTATTCTTCCATTGTTGTGCAAACACATCTACTGTTGAAAAGGCATATTGACTGTCAGTGTAAATGTTTACCCTTTTATTTTCTCCTACCTTGCAGGCTTCAATAAGAGCTACAAGTTCTGCTGCTTGTGCTGAATAATTACTTAGTAGGGAACCACTAGTCAATGTCTGGTCCTGGGTCACCACTGCAAAACCCACTTGATTTTGTCCCAGGTCATTCTTACTGGCAGATCCATCTACAAATAATTCTAAGTCCATGTGGGTTTCTTAACAGGAAACAAAGGGGTATTACATGGGGAATCTGGGTCCTCAACCACTATTCCCTTGGTAATAAGTTCTATCAGAACAGGTTCTATTCCCTTTTCTGCTTCAGGTTTCAGTGGATATTGCCTTTTGTGTGGGCGGAAGGAACCTTTTGGAGTTATGACTACTGCATCTGCAGTTTTCATTAATCCAACATCACTTTTGCTGGCTGACCAGAGTATCAGGGGCAGAGTGGCCAGTTCTCCCTCTTCTTCCTCCATCAGCAACATGTCCAATCATTTATCCTCCTTCCACACAAAGCGTTCAGGTATACCAAACGCCTCCTGCTCTACATCCATCAGGACCCAAATACAACCTGTCCATTAACAATTTAATATCTGCTTATTGAAGACATCCCTGATCATAATTCTCATTGGGACCCCGTGTTCTTTTAAAATATGTTGTACAATGAGGGTGCTTCTGGGGTTCCCCTTCTCCTGAATACTCTCTGATCAACCTTTTTAAGACTATAACTGGTGGTCCTTGCACAGTTAAACAGTAATAATAGAAGTCTTGTCTTTTCTGCTCTAGCATCTTCATCCTTGTCACTTTTATACCTTCCTTCCCTGGTGCAAGGCAAATTTGCAATTGTCTCAATAAATCCCTCCCCAATAGATTGACAGGATAAAGTTTGCATATTACAAAAGGGAAGTTGTGATGCTGTCCTGTCTCCTGATCAAAGACAGGGAGGGGAGAAGTCATTACTTCTTTTGTAACTGCTCCATTAGCCGATCTTACATAAACATGTTTGTCTGTACTGTATATGGGGGCATCTTGATGCTGTATAACCGATCGGCAAGCTCCTGTTTCACAGAGGAATCTTACTTTTTGCCCTCCCACCTTTAAGGTAATTTCTAGCTGTTCACTTGAAAACAATACTTGACCTGTATGACTTCAATTTATTATCTCACAGTCCCACTGGTCCCTACAATCTGGTTTCATTTCTTCACTTAGTCATGCATCATTCTGTCATTTTTTTTTCTGTCTTACATTCACGTGCAAAATATCCTTTCCTCCCGTATCTGAAACATTCCTTCCGCTCCTTCCTCCCCTCATAATCAATGATAGGGGATCTCTTTTTATTTCCCCTACCCCTTCCACTGACATACATACATTCCTCATCATCATCTTCATAATATGTATCAACATTCCTTTTACCTTTTACATGCCTCTTCCACCCATCTCTGAACCTGTGGTACTCCTAGGTTCCTCTGTCTTTTAACGTGCACAGGGTAAGGTTTAAGTCTCCCTTTACTTCTTGACTACCTCCTGTATACAGAAATTGGTCACAACAACCTACCAATTCTATTATACAGACATAATAGTGAGTCACAAAATATACCTTTCAGTAACTACCCGTATACTAAAAGTTCAAACAGCGTATATTTCTGACTACACCATTCTGATGAGAAAGATAAACTCGTTACTCACCGAACCACTTGTTATTCCTCACCGGTCTTCCGTGAAACTGACTCTGGACGATTTCCGTCCCTATGGGAACAACTGGCCTCTTTTAACAGTCAACGTAGAACTGGAGGTCTTCTCAGGGCGATTCTTGGTATCTCACCTCAGGTCTTTGCAGTCGTCGCAGCAGAACTTCTATCGTCCAGTAGTGGCTTCCAGCTCTCGAAGGACCACTAAATGTTGGAAAAACTCCAGGCTGGACACTGGTGATTGTAGGAAAACAAGTAGATTAGCTTTATTACATGCGCATGGAGGAAACAGTACAGGTAGCTTGGTCTGCCTACGTGTAATTCTACTGAAAGCAAGGGCTTAAGCTTTTTTTATAGTAACGAATATGCATAAGGCATAGGTGTGTTCTGGGTTGTAACCTAGGGTTGATCATATAATCAACCCAATCAACGTCCATAACTTCTATTAGCAATTAAGCAGTTAAATGGGTGGTTTCCCCGTGTGACCGATAGAAAGTGAAACAAAACATGGGCAGCGCCATGACAGTTCTAGTTTAAACTGGTTTTTGATAAAAAAAAGTCCATCTTGGAGCCAGAAGGGAGTAATTCATATCATCACATATCCAAAAGTTTTGTTTTCTCAGGAATAGACATAATAATCAAACCGTCTCCCCCGTCACCAGATGTTCTCTCGTCTAGAGTAAACACATTCATTAGTACGTTATAAATCAACATTTTATAGGTTCACATAAAGCATTCCTCTAGCTACATTTTAATGAAAGATTCCTGACTTAGCCCATTCTTCCAACACTTGCAAAGCCTGTCTGTTGTGGGGGTCAGATACATCTGGTAAGGATCAGTGTGCACGGGTGTTGGTGGTGGTGGCTCTTTGCCCTCTGAACGATGTCACCCCTTCTGCTACCTGGCTGATCACCTAGTGCTTGTTAAGCTTTGTTGACCTCTGTGATGGGGGTCGCTTATATTTGGTAAGGGTCAGTGTGTACAGATGTTGGTGGTGGTCCCTACCTCCCTTTGTTTTCTATCTGGATGGGGTTTACTCTACCTATTACCTATTCAGTATTCATATAACATACTGCACCATGAGAGTTCTTTTTTCTTTCTTTTTTCCATCTGGAGGAATAGAGCTGCAAGTATCTTATTGAAACTAATCCATCCACCTTGGGCTGTTGCTTTTGTGCCGATTTAGGATTGAGGAAGGCTCATTTGACATCTGTGATGGGGGTCAACTCTAGTCATTAAGCGGCAGTATAAGAGGGTGTGGATATCAAACTTTTCTTAGTGTAATATTCTTTGCAGGATATTTTACCTTGTAGGACCTTTTATCTTTTGGGCTTTATCATCCAGCTTGGACTTTTGACTATAGCGCTGCACCAATATTTACATTCTTGCTGGTGATGTTTGGTTTAACATCTTTTGTGCTGGCTGCTGTTTACTAGAATTATATTTGCATTCCAGCGTAGCACTTTTATTTATATATTTTGCATATACTATATACTGTACATATATATTCTAACACTGCCTGAACTGACTCTATATACTATACACTGAATGAGCTGTATATATAGTCTACATTGAATTCAGTGTATTATATATATGCTATATACTATACATATATATTCTTACACTGCCTGAATGGATGCTATATACTATACACTGAATGAGCTCTATATATAGTCTACACTGAATGCAGCATATTATATATATATATATATATTGTGGTGGTATGCGAGGCAAAGTGGCCGAAGGATGCTACCTGTTGCCTTGTATGTGTTCATTGGGACTGGTTTAAACAGAGTGCGGTCCGGATTTTACCAGCCACCATGGCAGGGCTGGTTCCAGTCCGGAGTTTGTTGTCCACTGGAGTCCACCAGCAGGTGGCTTAAACAATCAGGAAGAGATCTCACTAGCTCTCTGACCTGGAACTCAGAGAGGGATCTGAGGGAGCTCTGTGTCTGTTTGGACTTTTAAAGATAATTTTGGCTTATGTTCTGTGGGTGTCGGGGGGCCAGCCCCACACCGTATAATGAGGAAACTATACTGTTTAGTTTAACGCCGGGTGGCAAGGACTTGTTTCTGTTTTATTTGTTTTTAACCTGCAAACCTTTTACAAATAAACCTTGCAAGCCGCCAGATTTGAAAGAAAGTTGCCTGTATGCTGACTATTTTCCTCAGGAAAGATGATCCTCATGAGCTAATCTCCCACATGTGGTGGAGTTAAGCAATCATCTTTCCAAGATGGAGGAAATGCTGAAGGCCTTGCTCCAAGCCAATGAAGCACAGTGGGAAACCAACTGCCAGGTCGCAGAGGCCACTGCAGCATAACAGGCCACTCAACAGGTGGCTCTGCAGGAAACCAACCGCCAGGTTACAGAGGCCTCTGCAGCACAACAGGTTGCTCAACAGTTGGCTCTGCAGGAAACTAACCTTCAGATCACACAGGGCACTGCAGCCCAGCGGTACGAAAGTCGCCAGGCTATCGCAGCACAACAGCAGGTGAACCAACAGTTTGCCGAGGCCCTTCTGGAATTAAAGAAGAGGCCCACACCTCGGGTGACAGTGGAACCAAAGTTGGTACACGCATCTTACCACATGCAGAAGATGAGACCTGCGGATGATGTGGAGGCGTATCTCACGACTTTTGAGTTGCTTTTTGAGAAGGATGGTCAAAAGAACAGTGGGCGGGGCTATTACCACCATTCTTGACTGGTGAACCCCAAAAAGCCTACTTTGATCTGGAACCAGATAAGGCCCAGGACTACGAGACCCTAAAGGCAGAGATATTTGCATGCATAGGGGTCACCATGGCAGTCCGGGCCCAACAGGTGCATCAGTGGACCTACCGCACAGACAAGCCACCCCGCTCACAGATGCTCGATCTGGTCCACCTCACCAGGAAGTGTCTACAGCCGGAGACTTTGCCAGGTCCCCAGATTGTGGAGTATGTGGTCAAAGATCACTATCTACGTGCGCTCCCTGCTGCTTTGAGGAAATCGGTCAGTCATGGGGACCTCAAAACCGCCAATTAACTTGTGGATCTCGTGGAGAGATACACTGCCACTAAAGACTTGTTGCACCCGTCTGCGTCCCACTCCAATGTATCTAGGGGTGGAAGATTGCCCGGCGGACCCGGTAAGACTGTTTCAGGGTTCAGGGGCATGGGGAAATTTGAAAAGACTGCTGCAGTAAAAGAGACTGTGGGCTCTAGACCTGAAGACTGGCTAAAGAAGCCAGGAAGGTCTTGGGGACCCTGCAGAGGACTGGGTATAGAGCACATACAATGCTACCAATGCTATGCATTGGGCCATATTGCTACCAATTGTCCCCTGAATGATGAACCCATGCAATGTGATTATACTTATGTAAATAGAAGTCTTTCTCTTTTTGCACAGGACGCATATACAGCCTGATGTTCAAGTTGCATGGAGAAGCAAATGTGTGTAATTTTTGTTGATGGAAAGCCAGTCACTGCATTGCTTGACTCTGGTAGTGTGGTAACCTTGGTAAAAAGCAATTTGTAAACCCTAGCGCTGTCGGGGTCATTTGCATCCATGGGGACACTCGTGACTACTAGATGAGGTTGTTTGAGATTGACATCCCTTGGGGCAGTGTGACTCATTCAGTGGTGGTGGTACCTTCACTGCTTTATGACGCCCTAGGGGGCAGGGATTTTCGCCATTTTTGGAGGTTATGGGAAGGCACAGGGAGTCTGGAGGAGAGCTCCGCCTGCTGCAGAAGCACGAGAACTCTCACCAGACCCTTTTTGCCAAATGGAAGGGGAGACTGGTGGCAGGACTGAGGAGGGAGGAGACCCTCTTTCTTTTCCCGTACTGGCTGAGGAGCCAGAGGAGCTGGAAGATAGCTCCCAGCTGGGAACTAATGAACCAGAAAATGTCTCTGACCCTGACTGTCACAGTGAACAGAATATAGTACCTGACATAGAGGTCTAGAGAGAGGACGTCTGTAAAGAGCAACTACGGGATGTCACTCTCCTTAGAGCCAGAGAAAACGTGAAGGTGATGGATGGGGAACCTGTTGACCCTAATTGGGGGGTGTCTTTTCCCTACATGGCTGTTAAAAATAATTTGTTGTATCAGGTGGTGAAATGAGCGACATGTAATGGGGGGACATCTGGGTATGGATGAGACCATGGAGATCTTTCTGGCTCGGGTTGCATGTAAATGTCAGAGAGAGTTGTGAATCCTGCCCTGAGTGTCAACTCTCTGCGCACTCACCCCATTTTCGTAGTCCACTTGTTCCACTGCCCATAATTGAAGTGTCTTTTGAAAGAATTGGCATGGATCTCGTGGGACCCTTAGTAAAGTCTGCCTGAGGACACCAGCACATCCTGGTAATACTAGATTATGCGACCCAATATCCAGAAGCCATACCTTTGCGGAACACCTCCACTCAGAGTATCGCCAGGGAGTGGGTCCAGGTGTTTAGTCGGGTGGGGTTCCCTAAAGAGGTCTTAACGGATCAGGGCACCCGGTTTATGTCCCGTGTAACCAAGGAATTGTGCATGTTGGCTAAAATCTCCCATCTCCGTACCCCGGTCTACCACCCCCAAACGGATGGACTTGTGGAGAGGTTTAATAAAACACTCAAAAGCATGTTGAAAAAGGTAGTGTAAAAAGATGGGAGAGATTGGGATATGTTGCTGCCTTATCTCATGTTTCCCATTCGAGATATTCTGCAAGCATCTATGGGGCATTCCCCTTTGTACTCTTGTATGGTAGACATCCCAGGGGGCTGCTAGATGTCACAAAAGAGACGTGGGAAGGAGAGGCCACCCCATATAGGAGCATCATCGAGCAGATTTCCTACTATGTGAATCTCATAAAACCATGGAAAGACAGAGCGACTTTCTATGGTGCCCACTCCAGCAGTGCCCACTCCTCAAGAGGAAAGGCTATCCATGACTCCGGACGTCCCCATAACTGAGTCCTTGTCACTGACACAACAAAATGATGGTAAGAAATTTATCAGTAAGAATAGAGATTTTTTTCTCTCCCCTACCTGGACTGACCACCGTAATACAACATGATATAACTACGGAACCAGTGGTCTGCGTAAACCCTACCGAATACCTGAGACTAGACGGGAGGCGGTGGAGAAAGAAATAAAAACCATGTTGGAGTTAGATGTGATAGAGGAGTCCCACAGAGCCTGTTCGAGCCCCATAGTGCTGGTCCCAAAGCCTGATGGCACTATCAGGTTCTGTAACGATTTCAGGAAACTGAATAACACGGGTTGACAAACTTGGGAGGTGCCCGGTACATAGCAAACCCTAGACCTAACTAAGGGCTATGGGCAGATCTCCTTAATGGAGTCAGCAAAGGAAAAAATGGCCTTTTCTACCCTAGAGGGGTCTTTCCATTACAAGTGAATGCCCTTTGGCCTGCATGGGGCCCCTGCATCCTTCCAGAGAATAAGAGATAAAACCTTGAGGCCGCATTGCCCCTATGCAGCCACCTATTTGGATGATGTGGTCATCCACAGTCCAGATTGGGAATCACATCTGCCCCAAGTACAAGCAGTTGTAGATTCTCTTAGGGTAGCAGGTTTAACAGCCAACCCAAAAAAGTGTGTCATAGGCCTTGAGGGGGCCAAATACCTTGGGTATGTTATTGGTCAGGGATTGATCAAGCCCTAGATCAATAAGATTGTGGCAATTCAAAACTGGCCCCAACCGATGATTAAAAAATAGGTTTGTGCCTTCCTAGGCATTACAGGGTATTACAGGCGGTTCATACCTGACTTTGCCACCATTACCGTCCCTCTGACCAATCTGACGAAGGGGAGAGGGTCGGCATGGTTAAGTGACATTCCGAAGCCGAGAAGGCATTCCAGAAGTTGAAACAGGCCCTTTATGTACAACCGGTACTTGTGACCCCGAACTTCACAAAGGAGCTGGTTGTACAGCCGGATGCCTCTGAGGTGGGACTAGGTGCTGTTCTGTCCCAGATCAGAGACAGTGAGGAGCACCCAGCTGCCTACTTAAGCAGGAAGCTTAACAGGCATGAGAGGAGCTATGTTATTATGGATAAGGAGTGCCTGGCTATCAAGTGGGCCTTAGGGTCACTGAAGTACTACATCTTAGGAAGGTTGTTTAGGCTAGTCACCGACCATGCCCACCTGAAGTGGATGTGCGACAACAGGGAGAAAAATAGTCAGGTGACTAGGTGGTTCCTGGCCCTACAACCATTTAAGTTCACAGTGGAACATGGGTGGGAAGACTCCATAACAATGCGGATGCCCTCTCCTGGGTCCACTGTATGATTGGGACAGCTGCTCAGCTGCAGGGGCTTGAGCAGACGGGGAGGATATGTGACGGTATGCGAGGCGAAGTGGTAGACGGATGCTACCTGTCGCCTTGTATGCGTTCATTGGGACTAGTTTAAACACAGTCCCGTCCAGATTTTACCAGCCACCATGGCAGGGCTGGCCCCGTTCTGGAGTTTGTGGCCCACTGGAGTCCACCAGCAGGTGGCTTAAATAATCACGAAGAGATCTAACTAGCTCTCTGACCTGGAATTCAGAGAGGGATCTGAGGGAACTCTGTGTCTGTTTGGACTTTAAAAGACAAGGTTTGCATTTTGGTTTGTTTTGTGTGTGTGTCGGGGCCAGCCCCACACCATATAGTGAGCAAACTATACTGTTTAATTTAGCGCCTGACGGCAAGGACTTATTTTCTGTTTTGTTTGTTTTTAACCTGCAAACCTTTTACCAATAAGCCTGGAAAGCTGCCAGATTTGAAAGAAAGTTGCCTGTACGCTAACTATTTTCCTCAGGAAAGATGATCCCCACAAGCTAATCTCCCACAATATATATATATACTATATACTTTACATATACAGTATATTCTTATACTGCCTGAACTGACTCTATATACTATACACTGAATGAGCTGTTTTTATAGTCTACACTGAATGCAGAGTATTATATATATATTGTATATACTGTACATATATATTGTCTTGTTCAAAGATTTTTATTAGAGAAAAAAAAGAATATAAAGGCAGGTGTATACACTGTGTTATACATTTGAACAAAACATCGAAACAGGAATTGCATGGGGATCAGCCCCTACATATAGTATATGTTAAAGTAGTTTATCCAACAGTACAATGTAGAATAATAGGGCGTAGATCTCATTGAGTTGTAGGGTTAGGTACATAGGTGCTTTAGTGTGTATTTAGTAGGGGGTGCATCTGGTTTAGAGGAAAGATAACTACATTTTCCATCTGCGGTAGTATACACAGCTTTTGATCTCATACTGCAGTACAAAAATTGTGTACTAGGTGGTAGTACCTGAGCAAGTTATGAGGGTTTGTTTCGAACATTATGCAGGGGGGTATATGGTCACCTGCAAGTTCAACAGTTTAGAGCTCATTGGGGACCAAAGGGACATGGAGGGAGGTGGAGAGAAAGAGCTGAGTGAAGGGAGAGAGCGGATAAGTCAGAAGGAGAAAGGAGGGTAGGAAAGAGCAGAATTAGGAGAGAAGGAGGTAGATTCCCCTCGCAAGGAAGCCACTGATGGAATAGTTAGATGCGGTTCGGTATGTGTCCTAGGGTAGGACTTCCTTGTTTATGGGTGTAAGAGGGTGCTATCAAAGTCGGCAGGGAACTGGTGTTTCAGCCATGGACTCCAAACTCGTTCAAATTTTTGTATGGTGTTAAGGACAGTTGCTTCAACTTTGGCATGGACCATTGCTGTAGATACCCTGTGCTTTGTTTCTGCTATAGTCAAGTGGGGGGACTTCCAAGCTTTAGCTATTGTTTGTTTGGCGGCTGTGGTAATTTGCAATAAGAGTTTAAATTTATTTTTACTGAGTTCGGGTGGTTTCACGTTTAATAGTGCAACTTCTGGGGTTGGATCGAGTACCGTTTCAGTTACAGTCAAGATCATCTCGAATATTTCTATCCAGAATTTGGAGGCAATGTCACATGTCCACCATATGTGTAAATGGGTGCCTTGGTCTACACAGCCTCGGAAACAAGCAGGGGAATTGTTTGGGGCGAATTTTGAAATTCGGGCGGGGACCAAGTACCAGCGGAGCATGACTTTGTAATTTCCAGAGCCACAATATTTTGCGTAGCTGATTTGGTATGAAACCAGATGTCTGTCCAGTCCTTGGAGTCTAGTGTAAGCCCCAGGTCTGCGGTCCATTTAGATACATAAGGGAGTGAGGTATGAGGGGGTGGGTTGATG
>BLSH010506719.1:55734-66517 GCA_018402905.1 Glandirana rugosa | reverse complement strand
GGGTAGGACTTCCTTGTTTATGGGTGTAAGAGGGTGCTATCAAAGTCGGCAGGGAACTGGTGTTTCAGCCATGGACTCCAAACTCGTTCAAATTTTTGTATGGTGTTAAGGACAGTTGCTTCAACTTTGGCATGGACCATTGCTGTAGATACCCTGTGCTTTGTTTCTGCTATAGTCAAGTGGGGGGACTTCCAAGCTTTAGCTATTGTTTGTTTGGCGGCTGTGGTAATTTGCAATAAGAGTTTAAATTTATTTTTACTGAGTTCGGGTGGTTTCACGTTTAATAGTGCAACTTCTGGGGTTGGATCGAGTACCGTTTCAGTTACAGTCAAGATCATCTCGAATATTTCTATCCAGAATTTGGAGGCAATGTCACATGTCCACCATATGTGTAAATGGGTGCCTTGGTCTACACAGCCTCGGAAACAAGCAGGGGAATTGTTTGAGGCGAATTTTGAAATTTGGGCGGGGACCAAGTACCAACGGAGCATGACTTTGTAATTTGCTTCCAGAGCCACAATATTTTGCGTAGCTGATTTGGTATGAAACCAGATGTCTGTCCAGTCCTTGGAGTCTAGTGTAAGCCCCAGGTCTGCGGTTCATTTAGATACATAAGGGAGTGAGGTATGGGGGGGTGGGTTGATGAGGAGACCGTAAAGGAGAGAGAGTAATCCTCTCGTGTGCGGGTCTTTATGACAGGCTTGTTCAAATGTGGACATCGATGGGTGGAAGATGTCCGACCTGAGGTATGGGGTATAGAAATGTTTGAGTTGGAGGTATCAGAAAATTTCAAAATTGGGAAGGCCATGGCTTTCTTGTAATGACGGGAAGGATCTGAAGGTATCGGAGGAATAGAGGGAGTGGGCGTGGATTAATCCGGAGTCCATCCATTTTTGGAATGAGGACGGGGAGACCCAAGCTGGGTAGAACGCTGGGTTGCGGAAAAACGACTGAAGGGGATTATGGGGGGATTGGAGCTTGTATTTAAATTTAAGAACGTCCCAAAGACGTAACAAGTGTTTCGTGATTGGATTGGCAACAGTTTTACGATCCTTGGTGGATAGCCATAGTAGGTTGGCTAGAGATAGGGGATCACAGTCAACCGCTTCTAAGGAGACCCATAGTGGAACCTCCCTAGCAGCGTGATATTTGGATAGTATAGCGATTTGCGCTGCTTGGTAGTATTTAGTCATGCATGGCATACCTAGGCCTCCACAGGTCTTAGGCAGATACAGAACCGTTCTAGGGACTCGGGGTTTCTTCTTACCCCATACGAATTTGAGAGTCTTCCGTTGCAGCATTCGGAGAAAATAGGCCGGAACCATAGTAGGGAGGACTCTAAAAAGGTAGAGAATTTTGGGGAGAACGACCATTTTTACTACCGTGATGCGTCCTAACCAAGAGAGGGGTAGGTGTGACCAGGAGTCCATTCATTTTGTGAGATGAGTTAACATCGGGGGATAATTTGCCGAAAAAATATTGGACGGGTCTGAGGTGAGTTTGATGCCTAAATATGTTAGATGGTGTTGCATCCAAGAGAAGGGGAGAACCCTTTGCAGTTGGAGTTGTGTATCTGTTGGTAGAGATATGTTGAGGAGCTTAGATTTGTGGGCATTGACGACTAATCCCGAAAGGGACGCAAGCTTATCAAGCGTGGAAAGGAGATTAGGAGAGGATGTCAAAGGGGAGGTTAGAAATAGAAGAACATCATCCGCAAAAAGGCAGAGTTTGTGATGATGGCCCCCTATCTCCAAACCCTTAATGTCTGGATTTGCGCGAATCATGTCCTCCAGGGGTTCTATAGCTAGTGAGAATAGTAGAGGTGAGAGTGGGCACCCTTGCCTTGTCCCTCGTCGTATTGGAAAGGGGTCTGACTTGAAGCCAGCATATCTCACCTGGGCAGAGGGTTTTGAGTAAAGGGCGGTTATCCATTGTAGAAAATGCGGGCCAAAGCCCCATTTTCTCAGGACGAATTGGAGATAAGGCCAGGATAGGGTGTCAAAGGCCTTGCGAATGTCTAGAGACAGAAAGCAGGTTGGGATACGGCGTGTACGGGCGTAGTGGGAGAGGAGGACTGCTCTTCTGACATTGTCGCTGGCTTGTCTCGAAGGGGTGAACCCCACTTGGTCCTTGTGTATCAGGGATCCTATAATTGTGTTTAGGCGAGAGGAAAAGACTTTGGCGAGGAGTTTGATGTCGACATTTAGCAGCGAGATAGGGCAGTAATTGGCCCAAGAGGAGTCATCAGAGAGTGGTTTGGGAATCATGGAGATGTTGGCTTGTAAGGATTCGGGTTTGAGGGGGTGCCCTCGCAGTAATGCATTAAAGGTTTCTGAGAGAAGAGGAGAGAGAAGATTTGTATACTGCTTATAATCTGTGGCTGTAAAGCCGTCGGGACCTGGACATTTATTGAGTTTGAGAGACTTTATGGCGGCGCGGATTTCGTCATCTGAGATAGGTGCTTCTAGTTTGGCTTGGTGTGTGGCTGTAAGGGTAGGGAGAGAGATTGCTTCAAATATGTTTGTTGCTTGGGTTTCATCTAGAGGGGGTGGGGTGTCACAGAGGGTGGAAAGGTGTTTCCGAAATGTTTGGAGGATGTTTATAGGGTTGCTTGTGTGGGTATTATGGGAGGTGCGAAGACGGATTGGTCAATATGCTTTATCCAGATTTCTCAGTGTCAGAGCTAGAAAGGTGTCTGGTTTATTAGCTTTCATGTATATTTTGTCGGGATCTCCTGAGGGATTTCTCGGCAACGTCTGTAAGGAACAGGTCTAGCTCCTGTTTCTTTGTCTAGCGCATTTTTGTGTGCGGATGTTGGGTGCTCCTGGAATCTCTCATGTGCCTGCATAAAGTTTTCCTCTAAAGTTTGATATAGAGCTTTGCGCTCCTTCTTACGGCGTGAGGCGAGGCTGATGAGAAATCCCCGGATCACCGGCTTGTGAGCTTCCCAGAGTGTGATGCGGGATACCTTACCATTATTATTGGTTGCGATGTAATTGCGGATTTCAGATTCTAGTTCTAGAGCATAGGAGGGATGTGCTAAGAGGGAGCAATTGAGCGTCCAGGAGAATTCTTTTTTGTGGGATCAGAGAGGAGAAGGAAGCTAATACTGCGTTGTGGTCTGACCAAGGGATGGGGATCAGTTTTGATGCTATTAGTAAGGGGGAGGATCCAACTGAGGTAAAGATGTGGTCAATTCGGGAAAAAGAATGATGTGGGTTAGAATAGAAAGTATATTGTCTTTTAGCGGGGTTACATTCTCTCCAGGTATCGATTAAAGAGTGCTGTTGCAATAGCTGTTGCAAGGAAAGTTTGGCTGGGCTAGTGGAGGGAGGGAAGGGGGACTTATCCAAAAAAGGGTAGATGACCTAGTTGGAGTCGCCAAAGATCAGGAGAGTCCCTTTCCTGTGCGCTTCTACCACTTGGAGGTGGTGTTTGAGGAAGGGCGTGGGGTTACGGTTAGGGGCATAATACGAGACCGCCGTGAGTTCGGTGTCTTGTATTAGTCCTGTCAAGATAAGGTATCTCCCTTCGGGGTCTTTGATCTCCGCCTTCAGCGTAAAGGGGTGGATCGATGGAAGCCAATGAGGACTCCTCTTTTTTTAGATGTGGCCGAGGCTGTGTAGAATTGTGGGTAGGCTGGACTCAGAAATTTCAGGGAGCTACGGTCTGTGAAGTGGGTCTCTTGTAGGCCTATAATGTGCGCGTTCAATGAGGCAAATGAATGGAGGGCTTTGCGCCGCTTATTGGGTGAATTAAAACCCTGCGCGTTGAGGGTAAGTACGTTTAAGGGGGCCATGGCTTAAGGGTGGGGTTAAGGTTATATGGTAAAATCAATTCTGTTACAGGTAGTGTTTCCTGGCGAGGATTCATAGGTGTGGAAAGGGAGATAGAAGCAGTAGAGGATAGCAGGTAGAAAGATGGGAAGGAAGAGGGATGGGGAGGGAGAGGTTTAGAGTACCGTCCAGGCAGGACAGAGGGGCCTGCATGGAGGGAGCCAAGTTGCTCAAAGGGGACCCAATCTGGGTAGCCTGAGAGCAAGGAGGGAGGCTGCAGTGACAGGTGGCTTCGGGCCAACCAGCATAGGATCAAGCAGAGAATGGGAACATAGTTCCCTGCTATGGAGCTGGCGTGCCAGTGCTATATCAAAGCTGCCTAGTTCAGGCTGCCAGAACTGGATCATAGATTAGTCAGGGTGGTGTGTGGTCAACTAGTTTGGAGGCAGGGAGTGTGTTAACTGATGCCTAATTGAGGAAAGAGAGGGGAACGTCATCTAAAATGACAGTAAGCCATCTTTTCTGTCTTCCTTAGGTCAGCGGGTGTTCTGGATTTCTCCAGAGCCATAGTATACTGTAGTGCTAGCGGGAATTCAGATAGGTATGAATGTTTTGGAATATGGGTGGCATTGGTGTCAACAGGTTCATGCATGTAGCCGAGGAAAAGTATTTAAGAGAGGAGATAAGGGTCAGGAGGGTAGTCTATGGAGCGCCCTTGGTATGGGCAGCTCCTGTACATATATATTCTAACGCTGCCTGTATAAAGGCTACACTAGATCTATATATTAAACTGCCTACACTGCCTGTATATACTTTTTACACTAGAACCATATACTGCATTGCCTACATGCCACTAGCTAAACTATCTACATGTTCAGGTCTCAGTATCCAAGTTCACAGCATTGCATAAGGCCGCTGTACAAGCGGCCTTATATAGTGTGGGCGTGGACTGAGACCCCTGAGCCATGATTGGGCAAAGTCATCCTGCCTTTTAGCCAATCATGGTTCTCACGCACGCAGCCGTCCATGCTAGTCGCACGGGACTAGTGCTCCGCTGCTAGGGAGATCACTGTGGCCGCCATAAGAAGAACCGGACACCCCTGCCTACGCTCATGGACACCATACCACCATAAGATCCCGCAGCACCATCCGCGATGGTCCTAGGCGGGTCCGGCAATAAGGTAAAGGCCCTGGCTCAGGCCTCCTCAAAGATGGCGTCTGATGTGGCCCGGCACTCTAATACTCAGCGGTCCCTATGCAGGCAGCACATGCCACATAGAGACAAGGGCGAGTCGGAGGGTGAAACACTGGTCTCCCCCTATTCTCACAGCCCCTAGACTCAGTCTGCTCTAATGACACAATTTGAGCGGATGCTCCACAAGGCCCTAAAGTAGTTTACAAAGCACCTCACAAGGGAGATAAGGGAGCTGGGCCATCGCACAGAGGAGCTGGAACAGAGGGTGGATGACCTGGAAGCCACTATACACAATCAATCTGAGGACATTGCTATATTGAGAGAGGAAAATATTTCCCTACAATCTCAACTAGAGGAATTTGAGAACTGGGCCAGACGCACCAATATTCGCATAAGGGGGATCCCTGAAACGGTCGTGGATTTACAATCAACAATCATGGCCCTCTTTCAGGAGCTTATCCCATCCATCCCTATCGAGCACCTGGAGATGGACCGTATACACAGGACCTTAGCATCCCCCACGTGACATAGTCGCCAAGCTACATTTTTACAAATCCAAGGAGCAACTACTCCAAGCAGTACGCCAAAAAGAGTCCTTCCACTTTCAGGGGCACGCTTATCAGCTCTTTGCGGACCTCTCCCAAGCCACCATCACTAAGAGAAGGGCACTGAAACCGCAACTCCAAGTGCTGCAGCAACATCGCATCACATATACTTGGGGCTTCCCATTCTCAATATGGTTCACCTACAAAGGCCACAAATACGTAAGCAAACCCCAAGCTGACCTTTGCTCTCCAGAAATTACACCTCTCAATCCCAGATCCCAGCCCAAAAGACCAACGCCACAGACGCCGCTCTGCCTCCAGCTCCCCGCAGAAAGACCAGCCCTCCACCTCCATGGATGAATAACGTAATGTCCACAAAAGGGGCAGATTCGTCTCCACTCTGCTAACCCGCCTGGATGCCATGGCCGGAGGTACTCCGCACACACTTGTTTGCGTTTGCTTTTGTTTTGCCCCACAGGAGTGATTTGGTGCACCCCAAGTTCAAGACAAGCGATCCCCTACTGTTTCACCATCATGCACTCCTCATGGGGAGACCGCAGGCAGTTGGGCTATTAGGCTCCAGTTGGTTGCCTGCCGGCCTACTCAGTTACTGACTGCACCTAAAGGTTCTTTGCAATCCCTCACCCCCCTGCTACCTTGTTTAACAATCCAGACTATGGAACGCCACTTAAGGGTGGTTAAAAAAGGACACATTAACCAAACTATGCTGAGATGAGAACTACCTTATTTTTTACCCCCGTTTCATCACAACACTGACTCAGTCCCCTGCTTGTTATGCCTACTCCCTGGGCCTCACTTGGGACCCTAGCAGCAGCTACCTTTTCTCCAGCTGGTCCTCCTCTGGTGACTGTTCGAACAATGGAACTGAGTCTCCTGTTAACCCACCTGGATTTTTGATAGACCTGCAACTGTTACTAACCGTTGTTTAATACTGAATTGAACGCTAGGGTATTGCACCTCCTGACTATCACTAACTCAAATTCTTTCAGGTTAATGTATAGATGGTAGAAAATATTGCTTTCCTACATTGGTTTATAGCGTACAGTGTTTCCTATATGAAGTCTATATGCATGTACAAAGCTGTACCTTGCCCTAGTAACCACAAACCCAGGGAACATTGAAACCTACCCACTCGCCCCCCTTAACCATATTTTCTCGCAACTGCCCACATACCTTCACATATGTTTTTCACAATCTAACCTTATCATTACCCACTCCCAGTAACCTTCACCATTGCTATAGGTTTGCCTCATTCATCCAAAGCACGCAGAGCAGCCGTTGGCCACTCCCTAGTTGTCACTGTTACCTCCCTTGCTACCTGGTAGGGTCCCAAGTAGCCCTCTCCAGCCAGCCTTTCCCTGTCACTCAGGGCCAACAGGTCCTGCCTGACTCGGAGACATTTGGAATCCCCCCATTCCTCTCCTACTTCCCATTTCCATTTTCCTATCTGACACTTCTAGCCTGTATCTGCCCTAGATACCATGTCTACCTACACTACTCTTCTTTTACCTCTACTCATTGAGCTCCCACCCCCACCCTTTTCTGTTCTCTCATTCTTTCCCAGGGGGACATGGCACTTCCTAATCCCTCATGTCCCTCTAGGGGACATGCGCAACAAGCCCTCTCAATGGCTTCATTAAACTTCCTTACCCTCAACGTTCAAGGGCTTAATATACCCCAAAAGAGAGTCAAAGCTTTCCGCTCCTTCGCTTCTTTCGATGCCCAAGTTGTGTGCTTGCAGGAGCCGCACTTTTCCCAACATCAAACCCCTAAATTCTTCCACCAATCCTACCCCCAAGTTGTCACCGCCTCAGCCAATATGAAGCAAAGAGGGGTACTAATTGCCTTTCACCGTAGAGCCCCCTTTACCCTAATCAAAGAGATCAAAGATTTCAAAGGCAGGTATATTGTCCTGATTGAGCACCTCCTTGAGACCATGGTTACGTTTGTATCCTATTACGCCCCTAACCAGCGACCCACCTCTTTCTTGACTCACCTGTTACAGGTTATTGTGCAGCATAAGCAGGGCACGCAAGTGATAGGAGGGGCCTTGAAACAAGTCATATATCCCTTTCTGGACAAGTCCCCTATTTCACTGGATCCGAGCCCCAAGAGGTTGACCCTAAGCCACCTGTTATTAACACACTCCCTTATCGATACCTGGAGAGAAGCAAACCCCACCTACAGACAATATACCCACTATTCCCACCCACATAAGGTTCTTTCCCGCATTGACCATATCTTAACCACTTCCTTACAGGACACTTACGGAAGGGGGACACTTAAGGAAGGGGGTCTTCCTTACCAGACCAATTTTCAGCTTTCAGCACTCTCACACTTTAAATGACAATTACTCAATCATGCTACACTGTACCCAAACAACATTTTTATCATTTTTTTCTCACAAATAGAGCTTTCTTTTGTTGGTATATAATCACTGCTGGGTTTTTTATTTTTTTCAATATAAGTGAAAAAGTAGCGAAAATTTTGAAAAAAAAACACTTTTTTAAATTTGTATTGAAAAATTTTGCAAAAAAGTAATTTTTCTTCATAAATTTGGGCCATGATTTACACTGCTACATATCTTTGGTAAAAATAACCCAAATTAGTGGATATTATTTATTCTCTGTGAAAGTTATAGAGTCTACAAGCTATGGTGCAAATCGTTGAAAATTGATCACACCTGATGTACTGACCACCTATCTCATTTCTTGAGACCCTAACAAGCCAGGAAAGTACAAATACCCCCCAAATGACCCCTTTTTGGAAAGTAAACATTCCAAGGTTTTTAGTAAGGGGCATGGTGAGTATTTTGAAGTTGTAATTTTTTCCCACAAGTCTTTGCAAAATGAAGAATTTTTTTTTTTTTTTTACACAAAATTGTTAAACAAGTTATTTCTCACACACAGCATATGCATACTTGCAATGACACCCCAAAATACATTCTGCTACTCCTCCTGAGTATGGCGATACCCCATGTGTGAGACCTTTACACAGCCTAGCCACATACAAAGGCCTAACATTGAAGTAGCACCTTCAGGCGTTCTACAAGCATAAATTACACATCTCATTTCTTAGCCACCTGTTACACTTTTGAAGGCCCTGGAACACCAGGACAATGGAATTGCCCACAAAATGACCCCATTTTGGAAAGCAAACACCCTAACTTATAATTTATGAGGCATTATGAGTCTTTTTAATGGTTCATTTTTTTCCAGAAGTTATTAGAAAATGTGGGGAAAAAAATGAAAATGCATTTTTTTAACACAAAGTTGGCAATTTATACGATATTTCCAACACAATAGCATGTACATAGCAAAAATTACACCCTAAAATATATTCTGCTACTCCTACTAAGTATGGCAATACCACATGTGTGAGACTTTTACACAGCCTGGCCATATACACAAGCCCAACATTGAAGCAGCACCTTTAGGCGTTCTGTGAGCATAAATTACACATCTCATTTCTCAACCACCTATTACACTTTTGAAGGCCCTGGAGCACCAGGACAATGGAATTGCCCACAAAATGACCCCATTTTGGAAAGCAAACACCCCAAGGTATATTATATGAGGCATTATGAGTCTTTTGTACGGTTAAGCCTTTGAAAAACACGGAAAGAAGATAAAAATTCTATTATTTTTTTACACAAAGTGGTCAATTTATAAGATATTTCTAACACATAGCATGTACATAGCAAAAATTACACCCCAAAATACATTCTGCTGTTCGTCCCGAGTATGGCGATACCACATGTGTGAGACGTTTACACAGCCTGGCCACATAGAGAGGTCCAACGTGCAGGGAGCACCATCATGCGTTCTAGGAGCATAAATTACACATAAAATATCCTAATGACCTATTACACTTTTGAAGGTCCTGGAGCACCAGGACAGTGGAATTACCCACAAAATGACTCCATTTTGAAAAGCAAACACCCCAAAGTATATTTCATGAGGCATTATGAGTCTTTTGTACGGTTCATTTTTTTCCACAAGTCTTCGAAAAATGTGGAAAGAAAATGAAAACGTATTTTTTTTACACAAAGTTGTCAATTTATATGATATTTCTAACACATAGCTTGTACATAGCAAAAATGACCCCCCAAAATATATTCTACTACTCGTCCCGAGTATGGCGATACCACATGTGTGAGACTTTTACACAGCCAGGCCACATAGAGAGGTCCAACATTGAAGTAGTACCTTCAGGCGTTCTAGGAGCATAAATTACACATATAATTTAATTCCTACCTATCACACTTTTGAAGGTCTTGGAGCACAAGGACAGTGGAATTACCCACAAAATTACCCCATTTTGGAAAGCAAACACCCCCAATGTATATTTTATGAGGCATGGGCTGCAGATGGGTACTCGGGTACTCTTTTGGGCTGTAGATAGGTACTCGGGTACTCTGATGGATTAGTAAAAGGTACTCGGGCACTCTGATGGGCTGGTAAAAGGTACTCGGGTACTCTGATGGGCTGGTAAAAAGTTCTTGGGTACTCTGATGGGCTGGTGACAGGTACTCAGGTACTCAGATGGTCTGGTGCCAGGTACTTGGGTACTCAGATGGTCTGGTGCCAGGTACTTGGGTACTCAGATGGGCTAGTGACAGGCACTCGGGTACTCAGATGGGCTAGTGACAGGTACTAGGGTACTCAGATGGGCTAGTGACGGGTACTCAGATGGGCTAGTGACCGGTACTAGGGTACTCAGATGGGCTAGTGACAGGTACTCAGATGGGCTGGTGACCAGTACTCGGGTACTCTGATGAGCTGGTGACAGGTACTCAGGTACTCAGAAGGGATGGTGACAGGTACCCAGGTACTCTGATGGGTTGGTGATAAGTACTCGGGTACTCTGATGGGCTGGTGACAGGTGCTCAGGTACTCTGATGGGCTGGTGACAAGTACTCGGGTACTCTGATGGGCTGGTGACAGATACTCGGATACTGTGATGGGCTGGTGACAGGTACTCGGGTACTGTGATGGGCTGGTGACAGGTACTTGGGTACTTAGATGGGTTGGTGACAGGTACTTGGGTACTCTAATGGGCTGGTGGTCGGGTAGACTCATGGGCTCATGGACAGTGGTCGGGTACTCTTATGGACTCATGAACAGTGGTCGGGTAGTCTCATGAGTTCATGGACAGTGGTCGGGTAATCTCATGGGTTCATGGACAGTGGTTGGGTAGATTCATGGGTTCATGGACAGTGGTCGGGTAGTGTCATGGGCTCATGG
>BLSH010506719.1:14865-44614 GCA_018402905.1 Glandirana rugosa | reverse complement strand
AGTAGAATAAACTCCTGATGTATAAGCGAATGTGTGGTGAAGTGTCCAAGAAAGAATTCCACCGCCCGTAATCCCAGTGAATGGGGGATGGAGGAATACAGACTTGCCACATCACAGCTAACCCAGCTAAAGCCAGCCTGCCATTCAAAATTGCGTAGTTTCTGTAGTAGGTGACCAGTGTCTCTAATATATCCTGGAAGTCTAGTGACCATAGGCTGAAGCAGATGGTCCACCCATTGTCCCAACCGTTCATTGAGGGAACCTATTCCTGCAACAATAGGCCTGCCTCGCAAGGGGTTACATCCTTTATGGATTTTGGGGAGATGATGGAAAATGGGCATGATCGGATGTGTCGGTACCAACATTTCTTTATCCTCTTTGGTGATAATGCCCACCATCACTCCCCTATCCAACAAGGAAGAAAGCTCCTTACTATACCCCATAGTGGGGTCACCAGATAAGTGAATATATGTGGTGGTGTCGGATAACTGTCGTAGGGCTTCTTCTCTATAAGTTTCTATATCTAGCACCACGACCGATCCCCCCTTATCGGCATTTTTAATGATTATGCTATTGTCTTTTTTGAGATTTTGTAAACTGATAGTTTCTTCATGTGTTAAATTACAGCTAAGAGGCGTCTTGTTACTTCTTTTGGCCAAAGACACAAGATCTTTCTCAATAAATTTTTGGAATAAATCCATGTCCTTACCCCGTGAGCCTATGGGATAGAAATCGGATTTGACCCTGAAGGGAACCCCAATGTACTCAGACGCTGATTGAGCGACACCGGGGTCTGACTCCAAGGCCAAATCTACCAGATCATTTAAGTCACAGACATCCGAAAACCTGCATGGAGAAGGATGAGGAACCGATTCAATGCGATCATCTCCCTCCTGCAAAGAATCAGGATCCGCATCCCTCTGCATGGTGCTAGTATCTGCTATATGACATTCATTGAAATAGTGTCTCTTGAGTGTGAGTGTTCGAACAAGTCTATTGACATCGAGAATGGTGGAAAAAAGGTCAAAATGATGTGAGGGACAGAAGTTCAAACCTTTGGACAGTAGCATAGTCTCAGCTGCATTTAATGGCCTTTTTGACAAATTGACCACGTTACTTACTGTGGTCATGGACGGCCCCGCAGCTGATAACGTGACTTGTCTCCTTCGTTGGTGTTTCCTGCCACCTCTCCTGGTTCTTTTGCGTTTCTTCTCCCTTTGTTCTTTTTCTTTTTTAATCTTGAGCTGGAGGCCCCAGCGTTCTGGTTTAAAGGCTGAGATGTATTCAGGCGACTCATGCTTTCAGGTGACGAATCAGATATGGTCACCGCAAGTGTATCGTTGGCTACATCGGTTTCAGGGTCCGAGAAGCTGACTCGTTTTCCGTACTGCTTCCTGCGGGGTCGTCGTGGGGGAGCTTTTTTCCAAGTGTAGACTGTATCACCCTCATAGTCAAGGCGGTCTCTGGTCATTTTTTCTTTCTTGCTAGACATAACGCTCCTTTCCAGTTTGTCCAGTTTGGTATTCAAGCGAAGGTCAAATTCCTTGAATTTAGGATGATCTTTGAGAGTGGTTAGTTCTTTCTGTACAAGGACAATCTCATTCCTTAATTTTTCCAATTCGTGAATGATAGCAATATTTCACTCCTCTGTCTCGGCCCATTCTTCCACCATGACCTTGGTAGTTATTTATTCAAGCCATTTTCTTTATCTGCTCTCAGTCTCCAACTGTAAGACTTGAATATGAATATTAGTGGTAACATGCCGATGTAAAACAGCCTTGTAACAGTTTCTGTATCGAATGGGACTTTGTATTCCTCTTTGTGAAACCCAATAAACTTTTTGAAAAGAAAAAAAATTACAGCTTACCATTCCTTAGATGCAATTGCAGTAGTTTTCTTTTTATAGGCCTTTTTTTACCTTTAATTTCACCTGGTCCTCTGGACTGAAGCCGTCTGTCTTAGGGGGATTATGCTTACTCTTCCACTGTATCAATGAAGACGTTGTGTAGCCACCCTAGGACATCATCATGAACCTGTGGAAAGGGTAGGTTTGGATGGACTATTAGATTTAGATGGACTTTATATAAGTGACAAAACCATACAGCTAACACTTTTTAACCACTTGACCACTGGGCACTTAAACCCCCTTAACAACCAGACCAATTTTTAGCTTTCAGCGCTCTCACACTTTGAATGACAATTACTCAGTCATGCAACACTGTACTCATATGAAATTTGCGTCCTTTTTTTTCACACAAATAGAGCTTTCTTTTGGTGGTATTTAACCACTGCTGGGTTTTTTATTTTTTACGCTATAATTAAAAAAAGACTGAAAATTTTGTAAAAAAAATGAATTTTTCTTTGTTTCTGTTATAAAATTTTGCAAATTAGTAATTTTTCTTCATACATTTTGGCCAAAATTTATACTGCTACATATCTTTGGTAAAAAAAAAAACAAATTTGTGTATATTATTTGGTCTTTGTGAAAGTTATAGAGTCTACAAGCTATGGTGCCAATCACTGAATATTGAACACACCTGATGTACTGACGGCCTCTCATTTACTGAGACCCTAACAAACCAGGAAAGTACAAATACCCCCCAAATTACCCCTTCTTGGAAAGTAGACATTCCAAGGCATTTAGTAATGGTTATGGTGAATTTTTTTTGAAGTTGTAATATTTTCCCACAATTCTTTGCAAAATGAAGATTTTTTTTTTTTTTCCCCAAAATTGTCATATGTTAACGGGTTATTTCTCACACCCAGCATATGCATACCACAAATTACACCCCAAAATACATTCTACTACTCCTCCTGAGTATGGCAATACCACATGTGTGAGTCTTTTACACAGCCTGGCCACATACAGAGGCCCAACATATAGGGAGCGCCATCAGGCGTTCTAGGAGCATAAATTACACACATAATTTCTTGACTACCTCTTGCACTTTTGAAAGTCATGGAGCATCAGGACAATGGAGACGCCCAAAAAATGACCCCATTTTGGTAAGCAAACACCCCAACGTATATTCTAGAAGGCATAATGAGTCTTTTGAACATGTCATTTTTTCCACAAGTTTTTGGAAAATGTGGAAAGAAAATGAAAACGCATTTTTATTTAATACAAAGTTGTCCATTTATACAACATTTCTAACACACAGCATGTACTTAGCAAAAATGACACCCCAAAATATATTCTGCTACTCCTCCCGGGTATGGCGATGTGTGACACTTTTACACAGCATGACCACATACAGAGACTCAACATGCAGGGAGCACTGTCAGGTGTTTAGGGGCATACATTTAGAATCTAATTTGACTACTTTTTACACTATTGTGAGGCACTGTGGTGGCATGGATAGGCACTGTAGTGGCACAGATGGGCAGGGTAGTGGCACGGATGAGCAGTAGAGTGGCACGGGTGGGCACTGTAGTGGCATGGATGGGCACTGTAGTGGCATGGATGTGTCATGGATGAGAACTGATGTGGTATGGATGAGCATGAATGAGGCACAAATGAGCCATGGATGGGGATGGATGAGCCGCGGATGGGTGGGTGAGCATGGATGGGTGGGTGAATATGGATGGATGGCTGGGTGAGCATGAGTGGAAGGATGGATGAGCACGGCTGGGTGGGTGAGCATGGATGGGTGGCTGGGTGAGCATGGATGGATGGCTGGGTGAGCATGGATGGATGGCTGGGTGAGCACGGCTGGGTGGGTGAGCATGGATGGGTGAGCATGGATGGATGGGGGCGCATGGATGGATGGATGGGTGAGCATGGTTGGATGGATGGGTGAGTGAGCACGGCTGGGTGGGTGAGCATAAATGGATGGATGGGTGAGCATGGATGGATGGATGTCTGGGTGAGCACGGCTGGGTGGGTAAGCATGGATGGATGGGTGAGCATGGATGGATGGATGGGTGAGCACGGCTGGGTGGGTGAGCATGGATGGGTGAGCACGGCTGGGTGGGTGAGCATGGATGGATGGCTGGGTGAGCATGGATGAGCATGCATGGCTGGATGGGTGAGCATGGATGGATGGGTGAGGATGGGTGGGTGAGCATGGATGGATGGGTGAGGATGGGTGGGTGAGCATGGATTGGGTGACGATGGGTGGGTGAGCATGAATTGGGTGAGCATGGATTAGGTGAGGATGGGTGGGTGGTGGATGGATGGGGTGAGGATGGCTGGGTGGGTGGTAAATGGATGGGGTGGGTGCTCACTGTAACTTAGCAGCATTACACATTGCCCACAGCGCTGCAGCACCTCCTCTCTCCCCCCTCTCGCAATGCACCGATCGGTGCGGAGAGAGAAAAGCCGGCGGAAGCGCGGGCTTGTTTACATGTGATCGCACCATCAAATGACGGTGCGATCACGTGGTAAAAGGCCGCTCACATCGGCCATTCACCACGATCCGTGATCGGTCGGGTCCCCCAAACCCGACGGTCACGGATGTTCCCGTGTGCGCATCCCAGGGGGCACGCGGGAAGCGCGATTCTGGGAGGACGTCAATGTACGTCCTCCCATGGTTAAGCAACCACTCCGCAGCCATCATTCGGCTATGAGCCGGTTATGAAGTGGTTAAACACTAACAGTTTTTTCCTTTTAGTATAAAGGTTTTAACTATTCAAAAAAGTTGAACAAAAAAGTTGAACACTGTAAGCACCCCTGTCGGTGTTACATAGTTTGTCTTAAAGGATAAGTTTACTTTTGGGAACCTGTTTTAGGGTGGAACACGTAACATGTTCCCACTCCCTGAGTGTCTCCCTGATCCCCCGCATCTAGTGACAGCAAACAGGGGATCTTCTCCCCCCTGCTCACTGTCTATTCTTAATAAAACGCAGCCATGTGGGGCTCCACCAGCCCTGATGCGTCATTCATTCACAGAGTTCTGTGAATGGGAGACTACAACTACAGACAGAATTTGTGGCTGTCAGTTTGTAGTTCTCAATCATCTACCAGTGCACTGGTGAGCTCTGGGGTAGTTTATTCTCTTTTCCTGTCAGTGCTTATCTGCCTGCCAATATAAGGTGCAAGCAGACAAATACACTGACAAGTCTGCAGGAGTTCTGCATGATACCTGTGATCTGCTGATCGCGGGTGCAATGCTTTCCAGGCTATTACTAAAAAAAATGAACATTTTTTATCTGCAAAATATGTGCATTTATTTTTTTTTTTTAAAAGGTGAACTTGTCCTTTAACCCTCTATCTGCAACCTCTGCTGGACAGCTTGGTCTGTTTAAGGAAGTTATAAACAGTCTAACTGGTATGGTCAACAGTTAATACAGCTATGTTACAGGAGGGACTCTCTGTTAAGGCTAGTGATAATTTACATTATTTATGTCATTTTCTATTTTGCCCATAGGGTGCTAGGTAAGTCTAGAGGGTGGACAGCAGAGAACTTTTTTGGGGAGACAAAAGTTCAATCTGCAGACACAGTAATCCTCTAAGTAAGGGATATGCAATTAGCGGACCTCCAGATGTTGTAAAACTACAAGTCCCATCATGCCTCTTCCTCTGGGTGTCATGCTTGTGGCTATCAGATTCTTGCTATGCCTCATGGGACTTGTAGTTCTGAAACAGCTGGAGGTCCACTAATTGCATACCCCTGCTCTAAGTGATCAATTTCATGCATATCCCATATAAGTTCCACAACTAAAAAGCCAATTTAAAACTAAGAGATGTCTAATATGTACTAATATGTACCATAAGGACTATGGTGAGAAATGTGAAATCTACCTCTATATGGAAAGTTGACATGTACAGTTTGTTTTGTTCCGAATTAATATTTGGATGAATTTTTCATTATTCAGAGATTTGCATATATCCAAAAATCCAAATTACAGTATAAACAAAGTTTACTGAATGTCCCCAATTTCTGAAATTTGAATTGAAATTCGAATCAAATTTTACATTGCATTCCATTTGAATTTGAACTGTAAACATACTTCTGAAACCAAAGGCTTTGTGTGTTATTAGAGTACCATTTCAAAATAATGCTGTTTTTGTTAAGCCAAAGGTGATTTAACCACTTCCACGCCGCCTACCGTGTACTTACGGCGGCAGTGTGGACGCTGAGTGCGAATCGCCGTAAAAAAGTGGCAATCTGTGAGTAGCCACTAGGGGGCGCGCGTGCGCCGTACTCCTGAGGACTGTGCCCGCGGCTCGGGCGGACCCGATGTCCGCCGGCGAGCTGCGATGAGAGGCCACAGTCAAAGAACGGGGAACCGCCGATGTAAACACGGCGGTTCCCCGCTCTGTTAGTGGGGGCATGGGAGATCTACTGATCCCTGTCACTGGGGTCAGTTAGATCTCTCATGCCCATGGTAGCCAAGTCCCCCCACAGTTAGAACACGCCCAGGGAACACAGTTAACCCCTAGATCTCCCACTGCAGGTTAACCCCTTCACTGCCAATGACATTTATACAGTAATCAGTGGACATTTAAATGTCTCATCACTGTATAAATGTCATTGGTCCCAAAAAAGTGTCAAAAACGTCCGACATGTCCACTGCACTATCGCAGTACCGCTAAAAATCGCAGATCGCCATTACTAGTTAAAAAAAAAAAAAACAGAAATGAATTCTCATCATCCGTAAATGCGGCCACTTTTGCGCAAACAAATCAATAAACGCAGATTGCGATTTTTTTTACCAAATATGAGGAAAAATATAAATCGGCCAAAACCGATGAAAAAAAATATTTTTTTATATATTTTTTTGGATTTGTATTTTAGCAAAAAGTAAGAAATTTGGGTTTTTTTTGCAAAATTGTCCCTCTTCTTTTGTTTATAGCGGCGATCAGAAATGACACAGAGGTGATCAAATACCACCAAAAGAAAGCTCTATTTGTGGGGAAAAAAAGGACACATTTCTTTTGGGTACAATGTCACACGACCGCGCAATTGTCAGTTAAAGTGACGCAGTGCCGAATCGCAAAAAGTGCTCTGGTCCTAACCTGGGAGATCCTTCCGGGGCTGAAGTGGTTAAAGTGTCATTGTAATCATTTAATGAAGATTTTATTTTGTTTGTTCACTTTGCTGCATTCTAAATTAAAAAATATAACATTTTAGTTTCGATCAATTTGAAAATGTATCGATTTAAATGTTTCCAAACTAAAAAAAAACACAAAATTCGAAGAAAATTCAAAAATTCTGAATACGAATTCCGAATACGAATTGAACGAATCAACTGAATTTAACTAAACAAAATAACTAGATTGACAAATCAAAACTAAACAAATTTTTTGTCATGCACATGTCTAGAGTTTACAATAATGTATAGGTTGTGAAGTTAATAACATGGTTTACCTATTGGACTGTCCTTAGGAGCTTCATAACTTATATAGAACAGGTAAAAAAGGAACAGTCTGAATTTGGGTAGTTGAGAAAAGTGGACAAATAGCGCTGGACCTATAAGGTTATCATATTGGTATTGCTGTCTTAAAGTGTTGATATTGATGTGATAAATCTGGCCCAGACCGGCAGCTTTTATACCCCAGAGGATCGCCACAGTCTCCATGAATTGTAGAGTAATATAACAAAAATGGAAACTGAAGCACTACACTAAGATGTCCAGATACAACTTTATTCCAATAAAATTCTGGGGGACAAATAATCCAAAAAGTACCCAGCACTCCAAAAGCACCTCCTTCACCAGGGATTAATTGAGAACAATGTGAATGGGCTAGAGGTGAACTGTGCCAAACCAACTGCTCACACTGGAAGAAATACTTCTAGCCTATTCACATTGTTCTCTATCTGCCTGATGAATGTGGCATTTTAGGTCCATCTGCCAGTGAGATAAGAATCTAAATCATCTGCTACTACTATTCCCAGAGAAGAATGTTGCCTAGAACAAGTGACTTTGTTTGGGACTTGAACTAAGTGAGGCCCAGTTGATCAAAAGTCTGCTGTATCCTACAAACATTTATGCTTGCGCCTGGATGCCTGTATACTTTCTGTTTTCATGCTGGAATAAATGGACATTTTTTGTTTAGGAAAGTGAACTTTGTGCCCCATTTTGAGTCTAATCTTTACAGTGTCCACAAAAAAAACTGTGCTTGTACTTGTCAAGTAGCTATTTAGCATTGGCTTGCAGTGTGACAAAATTTACAAATATCCTACCTATGAATGCAGTGCGATATTCAACACACAGTTCTGGACATGTGAACATTTTCCTGTATCTATAGAAATGTGCATGTGTTGCTAGACTACCACCCATAGATTATTTTCAAATAAAGTTGTATCTGGACCTCTTAGCAATGGTGTGGTGCTTCAGTTTACATTTTTTGTTATATTACACTACAAGCCATGGAGACTATGGTGATCCTCTGGGGTATAAAAGCCAATGGTCTGGGATATTTTACATCAACATTTTAACCACTTCACCTCCGGAAGGATTTCCCACTGTAGGACCAGAGCACTTTTTGCGATTCGACACTGCGTTGCTTTAACTGACAATTGCGCGGTTGTGCGACGTTGTACCCAAATGAAATTTGCGTCCTTTTTCCCCCACAAATAGAGATTTCTTTTGGTCGTATTTGATCCCCTCTGCGTTATTTCTGATTGCCGCTATAAATAAAAAAAGAGTGACAATTTTGTAAAAAAAAACTTTTTTTCTTACTTTTTGCTAAAATACAAATCCAAAAAAAAATATAAAAAAACATTTTTTTTTCATCGGTGTTGGCCGATTTATATTCTTCCTCATATTTTAGGTTAAAAAAAAATCGCAAGCAGCGTTTATTGATTGGTTTGCACAAAAGTTGTCACATTTACGGATGATGAGAATTAATTTCTGGGGTTTTTATTTTTTGTTTATTTTTTACTAGTAATGGCAGCGAACTGTGATTTTTAGCAGTACTGCGATATTGCAGCGGACATGTTGGACCATTTTGTCACTTTTTTGGGACCATTGGCATTTATACAGCGATCAGTGCTATAAAAATGCACTGATTACTGTATAAATGCCATTGGCAGTGAAGGGGTTAACCTGCAGGGGGAGTTCTAGGGGTTAACTCTGTTCCCTAGGCGTGTTCTAACTGTATGGGGGCTGGGCTGTCAGGGGCACCAGAAATCTAACTGATCCCAGTGACAGGCATCAGTAGATCTCTGTCAAGCCCCCTGTCAGAACGGGGAACCACCGTGTTTACTTCAGCGGTTCCCCATTCGTTCCTTCTGGCAGCTCATCGCTGCTCACCGGCGGACATCGCGTCTGCCTGAGCCGTGGGCATACTCCTCCTGAGTGCAACGGGCACAAGTGCGCATCACCGGCGGCGCTCTTGTGCCCCCTAGCTGCCTGTCCGTAAATCGCTGTCTATTTATGGTGATTCGCGAAACAGCTCCACACTGCCACAGTAAATATACTGCGAGCGGTATGGAAGTGGTTAAGATAGCAATACCAATAGGATAACCATAGTGCTATTTTTCCAGGAGAAACACAAAGAATAGAGAAAGAGAGAGATGCCGAAGTATTTTCTCAAAAATTAAATGAGCACAGAAAAAGATTTTACAATGTTATTAACCAGCACATTCACATCGATATGACAAGCTTCATTTTTATGAACCTACAACCTAAATTGACAAGCTTACCAAATTCCTTTTTTTATTTAAAACCAAATAAAGCCAGTTGTTCCTGCCAGGAAATTTGGCTTGCTGAGGGCATAAAGTATTCTGACTTGTTGGCGCATACTGTATATGATCTTGGATCTATTGCGCACACTTTGGACCCGTAGTTGCTGTTTACCAAGCTTATTCCAAGCTGCTTTGAAAACTGTAATAAATATACCCATATTTTTCACAGACATAATTAGGTAGCATGAAATTTGCCTTAGCAGCATTGACTGCATTCTCTACATTCATCTGAGTAGATGAAAGTAAGATACTCCATGCATTGGTGAGTATCTCGAAGGTGCATTCCACTTTCCCAAAGGCACAGAGTTTGTAATTAAAAATATGTTTTAGCTAGCTCAGGCCTTTCTAGGAAAAGAGGTGCATTAGATGTTCATCTATCCCAAAGGCCTCATCTCCCATAAAGACAAATAGATATGCACGTTCATTTTGTCCTGTTTTATGGTTTATCTTTTAGAAGATTGAGTTGGTTATTCTTTAAGCACTTGCCAAACACGGAGGAGTTAAAGATGTATGAATCATTGCTACTGTTACCATAACATCTGACATCAATGTACTTAAATCTGTAGTCAGAAATATTTCCTGTATCTCAGTAGTTAGAAATATTTCTTGTAGCTTACACTACAAAGAAAAGAGACAAATTGGGGCTGGAGCAAGTCAAAGATTGCTCTGCAGAAACCTTCTACCTTTTGAATTTCCTTTAAGCATATCTGCATTTGTGGGAATACATTTGCAATATTTTGGGGGTTTTATCATTAAAGTTAAAGCTTCCAGATTCATATTTTCTGATGTTATCAGAACAGAAAGCACCTCTGACAAATATGACATTCTTGTTCTGGAGGATGATGAGGAGGAAGTTGGTGTAAAGTCTACTACCGTCGGCATTGCAGAGCATTGCACAAGTAGTCCAGCAGTGTCATAAAGAACTGCTCTGCAACTGCCGGAGATTTCTTTGTGGAGGCAGAATTAGAGGAACCTAGAAATTCAACTGTAAGGCTTGCTGTAAGAAGGCATTTGTCACCAAGCCAGCTGATGATCCCGTTATAAGCACCCTTAACCAATTAATTGGAAAAAAAAAACAGGGAGAAACCCTCAATAAACATCCAATGCTTGATCACAATCACCACCAGAATTATCTGCAGCCCCAGTTACAGTATACAATTAAATCTTCCTACTACTAACAATCCATACCCACCTCCACCTGTCCCCTATGTGTCCCATGGTAACATGCACCATTATGGCTATACCGCTCCACTGCCTTCATCATCTTATGCAAGCTCACCATCATTCAAGTTAGAGTGAAAGGCCCTCTTACCATCACCTTACAAACGTGGTGAGAGGAACTAAAGACAACCTCTTTCAGGGATACCGTGTGCAGGCATCCAGCAGCAGGGATGATCAGGTCTGTGTTGCTGCACTTAGGAAACTGAAATCAGACTGTAACTATCTAACTATATCTAACTATGTAATTTAACTATGTATTTAATAAAGCATGTTTATCACTAGTGAAACGAAACATGTCTAGACACCAGCAAAGAGAAAACATAGCAAAAGTCAAGATATATGTGAACCATAACCGAGTGACCAAAATACCTAACTAGCACACTAAGAGACAGAAAACTATAATAAAATATATACAAAATGGGGAAACACGGATCAACAGGGTAAAACAGGAGGTCAAGCAACAGTCAGCGAGGGGGCAAAATTGGAATCAGAACAAGGGGGAAGGTAAAAGGCAACAGGGCACAAGATATAAGTATAGGGGAGGATCAGGAGCAGGATCAATTAGCAATTAACAATTAAGCATGAGGGAAATGTAGAGAGGGGACTAAATACCCTCCCAGCAGCCAGCATCAGGTGAAGACTAATTGTTGGGATCTGCTGGCTGCTGAGAAGCACCCACTGGTGCACACCAAAATTGCAACCTTCTGGTCCGGGAACCACAGTGCCACCAGCAAGTGATCCCTTTTCTGACAGTTTCCTCCCCCCAAGGAACGGTCTCCAGATGCTCCAGCCTTGGTCATACAAGTCCATAGTCCATCCACATGCTGGAAAGTTCCAAAAAGAAAACCTCCCACTGTCAGAAGACGTATCAGGTTTCTGATTTTCAAAATCTGATAACTGGCAAAATGCCCTGTCGCCTGGATCAAACAATAGGATTGACACCCCACTGCCATGGTCTCTCAACTAGCTGCAAGCCTTCTCGGCTGGATTAATGCAGAGATACAAACCTCTACACTTCAAGTCCCTCAAGTCAGCAGGTACCCCAATGCTGGGATTCCATGGGTTATTTAAAGACTCAGCACTGAGGTAATTTGACATCTCAGAAACCCTGACACTAGAGTGTCTTGTACTATCCAAATTGGATCACCAAAATGGGGGGCCTCTTGCAAGTCTCTCAGATTTGATTGCCACCTGAGGGAATACAGGGACGGACTGTGGAGAATCCAGGACCTCTGGGCACAAAAGCTCTGGTAACAGAACCATTGTTTATACATTAGTGGTAAATATATATGTTATTTGATAAACAAAGAGCTAAAAATGCATTAATATGGACAAGTATATAGAATGGAATTCTAAATATATGCATTGACCGTGAATTTCTTCCTTTTGAATCATTATCACAGACACAATAAAATCATCTGAAGAAGACCGCAACGATACTCGTTGGTGTACAGTGCGATAAGACGAAATCAAACGCTTAAATATATTGTGTCATAACTGCTATGTTTTTATGCATTTGAACATGTAACACCAAAGCTCATATTTTAGAAACTGTCAAATGTTCTTTAACAATTTTTTGTACAATAAAGAGATATTTTAAACTTATATGGAATTACTTTTAAGCTGCTAAACAACCCCATGGGGGAACTATCCCAATATTGTACTATCCAAGTAGCTTTCCTAGTTCCTAGGACTTGCTCTGCATATCAACTGCCACTGGGGTGTTTCCAAGGCACAGGTTACCCGAGCCGGGTCCCCTAGTGCACCTGAAGTCACAGCAATTTCAAAGTGTCAGACCCATTAGTAGGTGGGGGCTCAACCTTCTTAACAGAGTCTGGCTGGGCAGGCAGGGAATCAGCAAAGTCCAGCTGGGCAGTGGGCAGAGAATCAGCAAAGTCCGACTGTGCATCGGACAGCAGATCATCACATACAGTATCTCACAAAAGTGAGTACACCCATCAAATTTTTGTAAATATTTTATTCTGTTTCATGTGATAACACTGAAGAAATTACACTTTCCTACAATGTAAAGCATGGGGCTCACTTTTCCTCTAGACATAAAGAGGGGATTTACTAAAACTGGAGAGTGAAAAATCTGGTGCAGCTCTGCATACTAATCAATCAGCTTCCAGGATTTATTGTCAAAATGTAATTAGGCAAGCTGAAGTTAGAAGCTGATTGGTTGCCATGCACAGCTGAACCAGATTTTGCACAAAGAGTGCCCCTTGTCCCCTATGATGACCTTAAAGTGAATAACTCAACACCAAGTTTACTATATGGGCCATTTATGTATTTATACATGTTGATCATATGCCCCACTAATCTCTTCTCAAGAGAAAATAAATTCAGTTCCTCTAATCTTTGCTTATAGCTGAGCTCCTCCATGCCTTTTATGAGTTTGGTTGCCTTTCTCTGCAACTTTCAGTTAGAAGCTGATTGGCTGCCATGCACAGCTGAACCAGATTTTGCACAAAGAGTGCCCCCTTGTCCCCTGTGATGACCTTAAAGTGAATAACTCAACACCAAGTTTACTATATGGACCATTTATGTATTTATACATGTTGATCATATGCCCCACTAATCTCCTCTTCTCAAGAGAAAATAAATTCAGTTCCTCTAATCTTTGCTCATAGCTTAGCTCCTCCATGCCTTTTATGAGTTTGGTTGCCTTTCTCTGCACTTTCTCCAGTTCCACAATATCCTTTTTGTGAACTGGTGCCCAGAACTGAACTTACTAATGATTTATACGGGGGCAAAATTATATCTCTCTCTCTGGAGTCACAGGCAGGTTGGCATCACAGGCAGGCTTAGAGGTGGACTGTGCCCCATCAGCAGACATGGAGGTGGACTGGACACATTCAGCAGGCATGAAGGTAAACTGGACCTTATCAGCAGGAACTTGTTAATGGTTAAGGAATAATGGTTAAGGCTGTAACGGATAGTGGAAGAATTGTATGGGTAGGAAAAACTTTTGTTTCTTTTTTGGGTTAGATGTTGGAGTTCTGCAAGTAGTGGCATAGTGCCTACAAAATTGTTTGGTGGTGAAATAGTAACAGTACTGGGGAGCATAAAGGAAAAGGTAGCAGAAGCAGAGGAAGATGCCTGAAAGGTTGCACAAGTCATGAAACAGAATGGTGAGCCCTTAATGTGTTAAATGCAGGGGAAGTGCAGTTAACCACATCCTGCTCGGTCTATAGCAAAATGATGGGCAGGCGGTGGTTCCATTATCCTGACTGGGCATCATATGACGTCCAGCAGGATAAGCTGCTCTGGGGCGTGTGGCAACCGGTAGTGTGGTGTGCCACTCTGACACACTGCATCTCCGATCTTGGTAAAGCGCCTATGACATAGGCTCTTTACCATGTGATCAGCTTTGTCCAATCACAGCTGATCACATTATAAACAGGAAGTGCTGGTTATTGGCTTTTCCTCTTCGCGCTGACAAGGCGTGAGTAGAGGAGAGCCGATAAGCGGCTTTCCTGACGGGGGGTATGCGGTGATAATCAGCTCATTGATTATCAGTGAAGACCCATCAAGGATGCCCACAAGTGCCCACCTAAAGTGCCAACCTGTGACCACCAGGGATTCCAATTAGTGTCCACCAGGGATGCCAATCAGTGCCCATCAAGGATGCCAATTAGTTCCCATCAGTAATGCCTGTCAGTATCTCCTCATCAGTGCTGCCTATCAGTGCCACATATCAGTGCCCATCAGTGCTGCCTGTCAGTGCCACATATCAGTGCCCATCAGTGCCACATATCAGTGCCCATCAGAGCTGTATATCAGTGCTGCCTATCAGTGCCCATCAGTGATGCATATCAGTGCCACCTATCAGTGCTGCATATTAGTGCCCCATCATCAGTGCCACCTCATCAGTGCCCATCAGTGCCACCTCATCAGTGCCTATCAGTGAAGGAGAAAACTTACTTATTTACAAAATTTTATAACAAAAACAAAGAAAACCTTTTTTTCTCCAAATTTTCTGTCTTTTTTTATTTGTTTAACAAAAAATATAAAAACAGAAGCGATTAAATACCACCAAAAGAAAGCTATATTTCTGAGAAGAAAATGATAAAAGTTTAATTTTTGTTTAGTGTTGCATGACTGCCCAATTGTCATTCAAAGTGCCCTGCATTGAGATGGTAAATGGAAGCAGAGTACTGATATACAGGAGGTAAGGAACATTTAATGCCTGTGATGGTTGCTAAGGGTAATGAAGAAAGAAATTCTTGCTGTTTAGAGGCAGACCTGAATTGGTGTGAATCAAATTAAACTGGGGATTGTATCTCTGACTAGGCTTGGAGCAGAGGCTGAGCAAAGTTTAGTTCATAGTTCCCTTGTCTCACTAGGTAAAGCACATCACAACACAATCTAACAGAAGCCTTTATGAACAAGCCCCAAGAAGTAAGCTGCATACTGAGCATACTAAAGACTCAACCGGAGGCATGTTAACCACTTCAGCCCAGGAAGGATTTCCCACTTTAGGACCAGAGCACATTTTGCGATTCAGTACTGTGTCGCTTTAAATGACAATTGCGCCGTCGTGCAATGTTGTACCCAAACTAAATTTGCGTCCTTTTTTTCCCACAAATAGAGCTTTTTTTGAAGGTATTTGATCACCTCTGCTTCATTTCTGATCACCGCTATAAACAAAAAAGAGCGGCAATTTTGCAAAAAAAATAAAACAATATTTCTTACTTTTTGCTAAAATACATATCCAAAAAAATATAGAAAAAAAATTCATTCATCAGTTTTGGCTGATGGTGAAAGGGAGGATAATAGTGGAAAGCAAAGAGAAGAAAGCCGGATGTCCGAGCACCGAGCCTAGTCTATATGTAGTAAAGCGGGCCAGGTGTGGGCACCAGAAGGAGCTACTGCATTTAAATGCCTAATATCTGCTAGGTTTTGTGCAGCTCTCCTCAGCAATATCTCAGACTGCGATAAATCCTTCAATTACTGGGAGCCGACTCACTACCTCATTTACGGCAAAGGATTTCAAAGGAATATTCTCCAGCCTATGCCATACGCTCTTATGCTTACCTTTGGTTACGTGCATTACCTGCTTGGTTCCATGCAAACATCCTTCAGGCAAACAAGCATCACCAGTCACATTTACACTTTTAAAGTTATTCTGGTTGCTGTGAGAATCTTCTCGGTACTGCAATTTTGTTGCTGTATGTGAGAGGCAGTGAGGAGATTGCAGGTGTGCCCCAGCATCCCAAGCAGGAATGTTCCCAGAATACAGACAGAAGGGAGTTTGGTTCTCATGTTCTCCTTCATACGGTGCTTCTTAGCATTTATTAGTTGTGTGTGTGAATTTTATTTCTACAAGGCTGTATGTAAAAAGTTTGGGCTCCATGTTGGGGTGAATCATGTTGGCTTTCCTAGTCCTCAGCACAGGAATGTTTTCTGCAGCTGCTGCTTATCTTCCTAGTACGTTCTGTATGTATACTAATGTAATAGCCATGACAGGCTGGTATATGGAGAAGATCTCTGTGGCGGTACTTGGTGTGGCTGCTGGAGCTATCTTGGGCTGGCCATTTAGTGCTGTTCTTGGGTTTCCCATTGCTTTTGACTTGCTGTTTATAAAACAGAAGTGGAAGAGTTTTATAAATTGGTGCATGGTTGCACTGATAATATTTCTGGTTCCTCTGGTGGCTATAGCCCCTCTTTTTTTTTATAATTTCATTTTTATTCAGATTTTATGCAAAACAATATATACAATCCATACATCCATCTTCATAAAAATTACCAGTACATAATCATAACATCACATCCATAACCTAAATTCTTCCTCCCCTCCCCCACTCGACCTAATAAGAAAACAAAACCACAGAAAGGGCCCTCTCCTTCCCCCTCCCTCCTCCCCCCAAAGCAACACCCACTTAGGAAAATCTACTTTTGTCCTTAATCCCAATTAGGTCAGTTGATTCAAACTCAACCAGTGGGGTGAATCCTGTGGAGAGGGGGGGGGGGGGGTGACAAGCAAAAAAAAAAACAAAAAAAACCTCAAAGGAGGGAATGGAAAAGACCCAAACACCCTTTGTGTACCAAAAATGCCATTTATCTGTGTATCAACATCTTAAATTCATAGGCCTATTCAACCTTTAACGTGTGACGTGATCTCCTAACTTATTACCCATACTTCATTCCTTCCTTCTCCTCCCTACATCACACAAAAGTGACAAAGTGCCAAAAAAAAAAAAAAAAGAATACTTCCCCCTGCCTTATATATAACCCTCCAGTGTATAGTGCCTCATACCTCATTTCTTAGATTGTAAGCTCTAACGAGCAGGGCCCTCTGATTCCTCCTGTATTGAATCGTATTGTAATTGTACTGTCTGCCCTAATATTGTAAAGCGCTGCACAAACTGTCGACGCTATATAAATCCTGTATAATAATAATAATAATAATTTCTTACCATCACCTCGCTGCAAAAAGAAAAAAAAAAGTATGTATATATATATATATATATATATATATATATATATATATATATATTTTAATGTGTGCAAATATTCCCACTTATATATATATATATATATATATATATATATATATATATCTCCGTTCTGTGCGCCAAACACCAATTCTTTTAACATTAGTGTACCCCCCCTTAATCTGGGGGGAGAGAGAGAGAAAAAAAGGGTGGGGCGCTTCACTCCCAGCCTCTCTCCACCAGGCTCTGCATAGACCCCTTCCCGGGGGAACACATTGCGTTTAACTACTTTTTCTGTGTCTTTCTATATAATCTCAGAACGGTACTGTGTCCAATCCGCCCACACCTTTTTAAATCTCTCCTGTTGGCCTCTCATTCCATGTACCCACCTCTTTGCCTCTTTTATTCTGTCTACTTCTTTATTCCAATCTAATAAGGTGGGGCAATATTTCTGTTTCCAATTCCTAGGTATTAAAAGTTTGGCTGCATTTAGCAGGTGAGGGGTTATACTCTTCTTATAAGATTTAACCAAGGTAGGTGTTCCATGGAACAGAAAATGTATAGGGGAGGAATCTAGTTGTTTAGGGGTTAACTTTTTAACCCACGGTGCGATTGATTCCCAAAAAGGTTTAATCCCTGGACATTCCCACCATAGGTGCATGTACGTTCCCCTCTGTCCACAACCTCTCCAACACCTATAATTTCTATTTGGGAATATCTTTGCAAGCTTTACCGGTGTCAGGTACCATCTTGCTAGAAATTTAAATGACGTTTCCTGAATATTTGGTGTGTGGTTGCACTGATAATATTTCTGGTTCCCCTGGTGGCTATAGACAGTTATTACTATGGAAAGCTTGTCATAGTCCCTCATAATATTGTGCTATACAATGTCTTTACACCTCATGGACCCAACTTGTATGGAACAGAACCCTGGCCGTTCTATTTCATCAATGGCTTTCTCAACTTTAATGTAGTCTTCATTTTGGCCCTGTTAGCTTTGCCCCTGACATGGCTGATGGAGTACCTTTTGCAGAAAATTAACATTCAAAATCTTGGGAGTCCATACTGGCTAACGCTGGCTCCAATGTATATTTGGATTTTGATTTTCTTTGCAAGGCCTCATAAAGAGGAGAGATCTCTTTTCCCCATTTATCCATTGATCTGCTTGTGTAGGGCAGTGGCTCTTGCTGTGCTACAGAAATGTTACCATTTCCTATTCCAACGATATCGTCTGGAACATTACACAGTCTGTTCCAACTGATTGGCACTTGGTACCGTTTTGCTATTTGGTTTCTTGTCCTTTTCCCGCTCTATAGCCTTGTTCAGAGGTTACCATGTCCCATTGGATTTATACCCAGAGTTCCATCGTATTGCCAAAGACCCAACTATCCACACTGTTCCAGAGGGCAAAAGTGTGAATGTGTGTGTTGGAATGGAACGGTACTGGTTCCCCAGCAACTTCCTTCTTCTTCTTCCATAATTTGCATCACCAGTTCATTGGAAATGTGTAGTACCCACTACAGAGGGAAAGTTCCCTGCAAAATACTTGTGGTCCCGTGGGTGCAGGTTCGGCATGCAAACCGTATCCAGGTAAAGAGAAATATCTAGAAAACCGCTCTCGAAAAAATACTTCTTTATTGTAAGTATAGGTCCATACAGTGCAAAAATAGAGCAAGAAGAGCTAACACATTTCACGCCCTTCTTACGGGTGCTTACTCATAGCAGCTATGAGTAAGCGCCCCTAAGAAGGGCGTGAAATGTGTTGTTTTACTAAAGGAGTTGAAAATCTTTTTTAAAACACAATTTATGTTATTTATTCAGTAAAAAAATTAGTAAATATTAATTTTACTTCAATTAGCCCATCATGCGAAACGCACAGTTCTGTTAACTAATTCCATCTGCATGTGATTGGTTATTTATAGTGAACTGGAATAGAATACTCACACATCTGCACAGTTATATTGTATCTTTACTTTTAGATGAGAATATAAGGCACAAGGTGCTTGTCTCTACATGTGCATTGGCCTGGGTTGTTTATCAAACCCATCACAAAATGTAGAAATTGCAAGCCTTAAGCCGAACCTATTTAAATCAATGGTTTGAAAATTATAGAAACCAATTTTCAATGCTGGGAATTGTTAAACAAAGGGCATAGAGAGCTGGGTAATTCCATGGGGTACATGCACCAATGCAAATATAAATTGAAAAACTAACAATTAGCGTGGATAGGGTCCCCTTTTTGTAGGACTTTGAAGGCAACATAGAAAAGAGAACAATCTCTTCAATTACAAATTTGAGGAATGCCTTTAAGATGTATGTGGTGTTATGAAACACAATTATTCCTGTGTACAGTGTCAGCCATTCAGAATTCTGCCATCACATATTTTGCATGGGTAATGTATTTTTTAAAATTGTACATTATTGTGTTGTTTAAATGCAGAAGAATGCCAATCTGACCTACTTTTTTTAATTAAAGGTTTATTAAAGGAAATGTAATGTACAATACAAATACAATCTGTCTGCATCTTTTCCAGTGTCTATCAAGTTACATTGCAAACATGTACATGTGCCATTCCTGTAGAGCCAAAAACATACATTCCTTTGGTCCATATAAAATATAAAACAGATTTTAAGTCTCATAGAAACGTTGTGTGCAATCACCCTGCCCATGCATTTAAATACATGGTATTAGCTTAGTCACATGAAGAAGAAGAATTTAGCCAACGGTCCCATATTTTATTATATTTTGCAGGACACCCTCTATTGACATAAAGAAATCTCTTGTACGGTAGTGTGCTGTTTACCTCTAGAATCCAGTCAGATACAGTGGGCGGCGTTTGCCTCATCCACACTTTAACTATGGTTTTTCGAGCCAAGAATAAAGTCTCTTGTATAAATATTGTGGTGTACTTGTCAAGAGTGTCCTCTGCGAGGATGCCTAGTAGACACACTTTGGGGTCTAATGTCATGGGGAACCCATATTGTCATGCAGGAAGTCTATCACCAGCTTCCAGAAGCTCTGTAGCTCCGGGCAAGACCATATAAGGTGATATAGTGTCCCTGCTTCCTGCTTACATAGTGAGCAAAGAGAGGATCGTCCCCGGTCAAATTTGGCTATTCTATGTGGGGTTAGCTAGGAGCAGTGTAGTACATGCAACTGGGTCAATCTATCTGATAATTTGGGTGAAAATTTCTTACAAGTGTCCAGTGCCTCACTCCATTCCTCATCCTCTAGGTCTCCGAGGTCTTTCTCCCATCTGAATTTGATACCGTAAGCTAATTTGGTTGCTGAGGGTGTAAGCAGCATACAATAAAAGTTGAGGTCAATTTCTGCGGATCCTCGCTTTTAATTACTGACATTAAGGGGTTGTGGGCTAAGTCAAAAGGGAATTGGGACACAGCTGCATGTTGTATTTGCAAGAATCTAAAAAACATACTGTTTGGGAGGGTGAATTCTGCTTTCAAGTCGTCAAACGTTTTAAGCTTGCCCTCTTTAAGGATATGGGATAGGTAAAATGTTCCCCTTCTACACCAGACTTCCGGCACCGTCAGAAACTCTGGAAGTGTCTTATTGTGCCAGATGGGGGTATAGTCATTGAGTGGAGGTATATCTAGTTTGGTGGAAGCGAGTTGCCATATTCTCCTATAATGTTGTATGAGGGAGCCTTACTCCCTTTGTTTAGTACCGTCTGCACCCGGTCCCACAATAAGCACACAAAAGAGGTCTGCCATCCACTGTGTCCAAGCGGGGCACAGCAGCTGGAGAAATCTCCTCCTGTCCGACTTATCAATATGGAACAACTGAGACAACTGCGACGCCACGTAATACAGACCGAAATCGGGGAGTGAAGCACCTGCTAAATCTGTCGGGTTTTTAAGTGTTCTCCAGGCCAATTTGTGTCTGATTTCCCCCCGTACAAATGATTTAAGGATAGAGTCTATTGTTTTGAAGAATTTCAGCGGAAAGTAGACCGGGGTATGCCAGAGCAGGTAGAGAATCTTAGGAAGGAGTATCATTTTGATGAGGCTGATGCGACCCATAACCCCTAGAGGGAGTCAAGCCCATATTTGTGTTTTAGCTTTAATCAAGGCGAAGAGCGGTTCTATATTACGTAGTATGTAGTCAGAGGGAGATCTAGTTGTCCGGATTCCCAGATATTTGATACAGCTCACTCGACACAGGGGTAGACCGGCCTGAGCTTCCGTTTGTGGAGACAGATCAAGTGGTAGAATTTGTGATTTCTCCCAGTTGATTCTGAGTCCGGAAAAGGAATCAAAATGATCTATTGTACGTAGAGCTTCTGCAAGAGATGGGCCAGAGTCAGCAAGGTACAACAGAGTATCATCTGCATACATACTCACCTTGTCCCAAAATTCTCCAACGCACAGGCCTTGTATCAAGGGGTTACTCCTGATTAAGACTGCAAGGGGCTCTGTAGCTAGGGCATAAAGTAACGGGGATAGAGGGCACCCCTGCCTTGTACCTCTAGTTAGTTCAAATGGCTCAGATACCCATCCGTTTGATATCACTTTGACCACTGGATTAAGGTAGAGCATACGGATCCACTTAAGAAAGTTAGGACCAAAACCGAACCTCTCCAAACATTTCCACAAATACCTCCACTCCACCAAATGAAATGCCTTGACGGTGTCAAGGGTCACCACGACCCTCTCTCCAACATTATCGTGACATGCCTGCATATTTATAAACAGCTTCCTAAGGTTGAAGGAGGTATTTCTACCCAGCATGAAACCCGCCTGGTCTTCATGTATCAGTGTAAGGATAACCCGGTTGAGGCGTGTGGCTAGCACCTTAGCGAGGATTTTAACATCTACCTGTAATAATGATATAGGCCTGTAGGATTCTGGCATTTCCGGATCTTTGCCCAGTTTGGGTATTAAGACTATCGTGGCTTCTCTCATAGTATTGGGGAGAGTTGAGGTCTCAAAAATTTGATTATACAGGATCAACAGTTTCGGGATGAGGGTCTCGCTATACTGCGAATAAAACTCAATGGGCAGACCATCCGAGCCCGGGGATTTGGATCTAGCAAAGCCGGCCATCGCCAAAGCAATCTCATCGGCCGAGATTGGATCACCTGCTCTAGGGTTAACTGTGGTAGTTCAAGCCCATCTAGAAAGTGCTCTATGGGGGTTGTGTCTCCTGACACAGTGGATGTGTAGAGGGAGCTAAAAAATTGTTTAAACCTATTTGTCACCTAGGCCGGGTCCATGGCTACCTCACCCACCGAGTTTCTTAATGATATTACCACAGGGGGCCTGTCCTCACTATGTACCATGTATGCTAACAGCTTCCCCGCCCTCTCTCCTTGCTCAAAGAATTTTTGTCGGTCAAAGAATAATTTCCTCCTAGACGCTTCGAATTGTAACTGATTCCCCACTCTAGTCCATAATTTAAGACATGCAGCCTTGTCTGGGGAGGGGTCCGTCTCATATTGGGTTTCAGCTAGGGAGAGTTCCTCCAATGCCCTATCAGTATGGGCAGCTGCGGTACGCTTGCTGTCATTTATACATGGCGTCAGGTGGGCCCTAGCATGTAACTTAAATGCCTCTCATACGTTTATAAATGAAGAGGTATGCTCATTCTCTTGAAAAAAACGCTGCCACTCCTTCTCTACTTCACCATTGTCCGGTAACAAGGATAACCAGAAGGGGTTTAATTTCCATGATCTGGGTGGTTTGTCAACAGGCACAGAGAGTGTGATATAGTATGGACTATGGTCCGAGAGCAGTCGAGGACAGAAGGCGGCCGAACACAAGGGGGGCACTAGGGTTCGTGTTAGGAAGATATAATCTATCCGGGACATTGTGTTATGCGTGGAGGAAAAGCAGGAATATGCCCTTCCAGTAGGGTTTTTCGACCTCCAGGAGTCAACCAGCTTAAGCTGAGCTATTAGTCTGGCAAATCTAGGAGTTACAGTAGGACAATGTGAGGAATCTGTCGGCTGCAGTCTATCTAACAAGGGATTTATGATAGCATTGAAGTCCCCTAACCAAATGACCGAAGCTGTCGGGTATTGCGTCATGTAGTCTAGACCCTCAAGCAAAATTGTCATGGAGAAAGGTGGTGGGATATAGAATACCATAAGTAGAACCTGCTCCCCATATATCTTAGCATGTACAAAGAGATATCTACCCTGCGGGTCTGTTTTTAAATCATACAGATCAAAATATAATGATTTTGAAACCAGTAGGGACACCCCCCTTGTGTGTGTAGAGTACGTTGAATGATAGGCCCAACCAATCCAGGGTCTCTTAAGGGCGAGCTGAAGGCGACCATCTACGTGGGTCTCTGTTAGGGCCATGATATCAGCTCTCTGCTTTTTAAGAAATGTTAATACAGCCTTACGTTTGACTCTGTCACTTAGCCCTCGGACATTCCAAGTGAGCAGTTTAAAGGAAGCCATACTGCATATGTATATGAAGTGTCTGGAGGATAAAAAATGTTAGGCTATTGGTACAACCGCAAGAGGATGTCCCCACGTAGAATATACATCTAAACAAGAAAGGCAGTAGAACACAACAGAAAAGCATTGTAATAACCAATTCGAGTGATAGAATATACTGCGGCACTAATAAAAACCTGGCAATGCATTGTACATTCAAGATAATACTCCCCCCCCCCCCCCACCCAGCCCAACACCAAACCTAACCTGTGTGGGCACAGTCCCTCAAACAATCATGAATTAACCTGTGAGGTATAACCTGTACCCCAAACGAGCAAAGTGGAGTCCTGTTTCCACCCCAGAGCAGATTCTCCAACAGTAAGAGGCAGCAGACTATGACACAGCGAAGGCTGTCACATGCAGAGTGCATCAACTTTAGTCTTGTGCCACCCAGTAAGAAAGGCTTAGCAGCCCAACGACTGCTCTGGAGTGTATCTCCCTTATTGGTTCTGGTTGGGCGAAACTTCACTGCACCAATCCTCCATCGAGCAAGACTGCCGTGCCTCTGTACAGAGTTCCCCTGGAAATCAATTATAGGTATAAAGTTAGGCTGAATCCAGGCCTGAACTGTTCCTTATGTCCCAGTCGGGACGTTAATAATACGAGTGTAGGATCTTGCAGGTGTATTAAGCCTTAGTGAATAATGGCCTCCTTGAGCAGGGCAATCCGTCTGCCATCCCGTGAGAGGCCGGTGCGTAACAGCCAAAAGGGCCCTAAAGAGCCTGTCTTGTACAACAGAGGAAAATTCAGCATACATTGCAGGGGCATTGCTAAGGCATACATAGGTGAAGGGAGGGTAAATGAACGCCATTCAGAGGGAGAAGACCGCCAATGACAATTAGAGTGTTACTGTCTTTACAGAAGTGTCTGAGTGGTGATTTACCATTTTTGTATAAAGCTGCATCCATAAATTTCACATTCAATCGCGTGGGTGCCGTACAGGTTCACGCAGTTCCAGCCAAGAAATTACATCTTCAGGTGTTTCAAAAAAGATCGCTCAGTCTTCATCTTCTACACAAAGCCTTGCGGGGAAGAGCATTGAGTATTTAATATTTTTGATCCTCAGGTGTCTCTTGGCCTCTGAGAAATTTTGTCTGCGTTTCTATACTGCTGTAGAGAAATCAGGGAAGATAGCCACCTTAATGTTTCCCAGGGGTATGTTAGCCTTCACTTGGGCCATTCGCAAGGCAGCATCTCTGTCTTTATAGTTTAACATTTTGGCTATAAAGGTAAGCGGGGGAGCCCCCAATGGAGGCGGCTTTGCAGGCATGCGGTGCGCCCTTTCTACTGCGAATGTGGCTGAGAAGGCCTCTCTTCCATAGGTATTGGTTAATTGTTCCAGTTATGTAGTGGGATCCTTGCCCTCAGATCCCTCTGGCAGGCCAATAAAACGCAAGTTGCACCTGCGGAGCCTATTTTCCATTTCGTCCTGTTTTGCAAGGATTTAATTGATCTGGTGCTGCATGCATTCTGAGGAGGACTGCAATGGCAGAATTGCATCCTCCATCTCCCCCAGCCTAATTTCAGACGATGTGACTCTCTCCCTTAGGTTCTGAAGATCCTGCCGGATCAGAGAAATGTCCACCCTCATCTCCTCTATTTTCGTGTGAGTGTAGTTTGTAAAATAGAGATAGCCCCCAGCACTCTATCAATGTCTGCGCCTGTCGTCTCCCTTACCTCCGGCACCACGTCGCCATTTTCCTCAAGGCCTTCCCGCTCCTGCCGGCGGTATTTTTCCAGCTTGGCGGCCGCGTCTGGCTTTGTTTTCGGTGGTGCCATAGCGGAGGGTACAGCGGGGTCTGCGGGGATGTCCTCAGGCTGCTTTCAACCGTTCCTGGAGCTCAGAATTAATGTAAGGCAGGATTAGTGTACGGAGCTAAGGAGACACGCGTCCTACTCCATGAGTCGTCAGGCCAAGCCCCAATCTGACCTACTTAAATTAGAGATTTTTTCTTTTTTAGGTAGTTTTTAATGCAACACCTGATTTATTTATCCTGCAGTAACAGATATGAATTGACAAGTGGAAGTTGCATTCACAACAGGTGTAAAAGCTGAAGGAAAATGTACTCCAAAAAATTAAGAGGAACTAGCTGATATGCATTCTTTTTTATCATAGATGTGCCAAACAGCATGATATTGTGGATGTAGGTTGCCACATCAACTTGTGATTCCTTGACTGGTGCCGAACTTGTTTAATGAGGTTCATTACAATGTTCCTTGTAATGCAGAGATGTGAAATTTATAGTATTTACTCCCCAGTTAATGGGGCTCCAGATAGTAGAGATGGGCTTCACTGCATGCTAGTGCCAGGTCGCATTTCTCAGAATCATCCCACCAAAAGGAGAGCTATCTGGAGTCCGGTAACAGATGTAGCAGGTAGGAATCAAGCAGAAACATAATCAGGGAACAAGCCAAAGGTTGGTAATAAATGGTAGCAAGGTAAGGACAGATGTAGGGAGTATACGGGGAGTACTCAAAGAGTAAGATGTCGGCTGGAGAGAGCACAATAATCTGGCAAACGGGAAGTGCAGAGACATGGCTTAAATCAGGAAGTTCTGGGGGGTGTGACCGGACGTTGGCAAGGACGGACGTGTTCCCGCTGTGCTCCGCCGATTCCCAGGACAATCCACAGGAATCCTGCTCCTGGAAGCTTAGGTGAGCCCAGTCAATCACCCATCCAGGTACCCCACATCACCAGCTACAAAATAAGCCCAAGATCGGGCGGATAGGACACCGCCACCCGCACGGCCGAAAATCGAGGCCGCAGCTTTGCGGCCTACTAACGCCAGAGCTTACGGCGCGGTGATCGGAGCCCACAGCCATAGCCCGCCTTGCTTGCTAGCTTAATAAGACATTGGCCCAAGCCCCAGTCACGCTCATCATATCTGCACTTAAACGCATAAACTTTAAACAGTGTGTCTAGCAGAAAGACGCTGGGAGATGGAGGCCTAAGGTGAGAGTTCTCACCCCAGGGGAAAAACGCACATACTCATAGGAGTTTTAAGCCTCAAATGAAACAACAGAAAATGGGAACCGCTTCTAGAGACTCATCAACATCCCGCTCACGCTCCCCAAGGGAGCAAGGGAACAGACTGAGCCAAAATATACCGGAATTATTCCGTTCTCAGACAAACAACATGGCGCCCACAACCCGTGGACACACACAGAGCACACCTTCACAAAATGCCGCTTCCATACAGCCCACTGATCTCCCAGCTGGTCTAAGGGGAGAGGGATGCACGCAGGAACCCAGACAACTAAACCTTAATGACCTGCACGCGATCGCAGCTGATATTAAGACAACCCTCACAACTGCCATTACAGACCTTAGACAAGACATACAAGGTCTAGCTGGCAGGGTCCAAGACATAGAGGAGACAACAAGGATCCAAAATACAGCCATAAGATGCATAACACATTCTGTAGATGCACATACTATGCACCTGAGGGATTTGCAAAGGCACATTGAAGATATTGACAACCGTGGCAGGCGACACAATCTCAGAGTCCGTGGACTACCTGAAGAAATAGATACAGACAACCTGTTGCCTACAGTGTGTACCATTTTCAATACTTTGTTGGACAGACCTCTAGATACTCCCATAGTGATGGAAAGAATACACAGGGCGCTGAGACCCAAGGGCAGAGAGACAGACCCACCTAGAGATATCATCTGCTGCCTAGTGGACTTTAAGCTCAAAGAAGAGATCCTACGGAAAGCCAGGAACAGAATTCAACTGTCACATGCAGGTGCGACGATACAAATATATCAGGACCTATCCGTGATCACATTGCAACAGCGCAGGGATCTGCGCCCCTTGCTTGAAGCTTTACGCTCCCAAGGTTTCACTTATAAATGGAAATTTCCATTTGGACTGTTTGCATCAGCACACAGGAGATCAGCCTTACTGAGGGTTCCGGAGGAACTTCCACAGTTTTGCAACACTCTTGGAATACCATACGTTGAGGTTCCAAATTGGCAAGCCGAATTCCGCCGGGTCCTGCTTAAGAAAGGTCAACATACTATGGAACCCATGGACACTCAAGAACACAGACAGCGCCGGCACAGATCCTCATCTGGAGAAAGAGATCAGGCACCGCGGAGGCTGGACCAACCCAATCCAAGCCCTTCCAAACCACCGCAACAAAGAAAGGCAAGACGGGACAACTAACACCATGGAAACAAAAGTGATGAACATACCAACAAGAACTTCTCAGACATAGAATTAACCACGATATGTCCCCTTCCAGTTCAGATGGCTCTCTGATCCACTCCTATTTGATGTTACAAGTTATATGTTACACATTTTTGTTCAACAACAGATATAGAGTACAGGATGATTCGTTCTACAGAAGCGACGCAACAGAGCAGAACATATACCGGGCTTTGATAATGCAGAGGTCAGCTACAAATGACTGCCATGACACACACCCAACTCTGAAGACCGCATTGGACTTATGCTCAAGAAACACACATTGTACCTTATGCCTGCTCAACCTGGATAAGGTAACATGATTGGGACAGGAGTATGCAAAGCACTTGCTGTTCTGTCTATAGGGTGGTGAAAGAGGTTAAATGCATTCAAAGACCTTAAGGTAAAAATGGGATTTGCAGTGAAGGCCCTGGAGAACAGTATGCCCTAACTTCATCGCAAACTGAATTGAGCTATATTACTGTTGTCAATATTTATGGATATGCAGTAGCAAATATTGTTACTTACCTTGTTACAACTGTTTATCTGAGGGCAATCCCAACATAAGGCGACATGCGAGTCGCTATTGACACCTAAAATGTGTTACGTTAATGTTCATGAAGGTTAAGTAAACTAAAACAAATAGTTTCTGGGTTGTGTTTGTATGGGAGACAGGTTGGTGTGCGTTGTGCGCAAACCTCGCGCAGGGCTTTAGCCGTGTGTCGGGGGGGAGGGTGGGACGCGCACCGGCCTGGCCTTCCATAAGGGAGCTATAGTGCTCACTTTGTTTAAAGAAAATTGAAGGCTGATGGCACATTACCTAAGGATACGAATAGTTAGATGTGCTGAGTCTTCTGGTCCTCCAAAGTCTCGTAGACAGAAACTCCTTTACACTTGTTACGGGTCGCCAGACGAGGATGGCTTTTATACCATCCAGCCTGACGGCTTCCGTGATGCAATAATAAATCCCCTGGGGATGAACCTTACATAGACTGATATATAACCTGTCCAAGTCAACAGGTCCACCTCTACAAGGAAGGACCCTAGTTATACCAACTCCTCTATAAAGCATATATAATTAGAGCCCCTTTAACTAGAGCCTACCAACACGTTCCGGGGTTCACACCTGTAGGTAGTGAATCTGAGTTAGATAGAAGGTCAGGCCCCTTCTATCACCGGAAGTTCTTCTTTTATAAAACTTTTTGACCTCGCCTTACCGGCAGCACTCAAGACCCATCCGCCTCTCTTCAATTCTTTTCCCCGCGGAGAGGGAGCCCCGATTAGTGGGGAGTGACCTCAGTTCCAGAGGGCTTTATTCCTCCACCCTCCCCCTTCCCCCTTTTTTTTTTTCTCTCCCCTCCCCCTCTCTCTCCGGCCTCCCCATAACCCTCCGTTCTTGTAGATAGGTAACGCCAATCTCCTTGCACCGCTCTGCACCCACGCTGAATCTGCATTTACGCTAATTGACCCTACCTCACGCAGAGCATAATTTTGCTTACATCCAACCCTAACATGACAGCAGCACTGAAAAAAGACAATCTCAAACTAAAATTGTTCTCGTTAAATGCCCGAGGGCTAAACATACCTGAAAAGCGTTCCAAACTCCTTATGTCCATCCAGAAATCACAAGCAGATATAGCGCTTATACAGGAAACACACTTTAGAGCAGACGCTATCCCAAAACTTTATAACATGCACTACCCAACAATCTACAACGCAACTTATCAGGGTTCTAAATCAAGGGGTGTAGCAATCCTGATCTCAAAAAAATGTCCTTTGATCCACGTCTCGCC
>BLSH010506718.1:340643-366682 GCA_018402905.1 Glandirana rugosa | reverse complement strand
CTATATTAAAAGTGACACACAGACTATACAGATGTGTGCAGAACAGATGTTCAGTTATTAGCGGCTATATTAAAAGTGACACACAGACTATACAGATGTGTGCAGAACAGATGTTCAGTTATTAGCGGCTATATTTAAAGTGACACACAGACTTTACAGATGTGTGCAGAACAGATGTTCACTTATTCCCGGTTTCATTTAAAGTGACACACACAGTTTCCAGATGTTTGCAGAACAGTGATATGGGTTCTCCCAGCTTATTTATACTTTTTTGACAAAGTTTGAAGATGATTTTAGAACAGTTATATGGCTTCTACCGTTAATTAATACTTTTCAGACCCAGTTTGAAGATGATCCACATTCACCTCCATTTTTACTTTTTTTTATGTTTTTATTTTTTAAAAATATTTTAAGTTATTTCCCTGTCCCCATTTCTTTGTAGGGCACTTGTCCCACCCTTACCCCCATGCCAGGGCCGATTTTAGTGGACGACGAGGAAGAATTCAAAATCGAATCCATCCTGGACGACAGAAAAAGGGGTGACGGGGTTCAATACCTTGTGGAATGAAAGGGTTACGGCCCTGAATAATGCTCCTGGGAGCCCGAAGTCAACATCCATGTGAATGAGCTTACCCAATCTTTCAAGTATAACAACCCTGCTAAGTTTGCCCGGCTGGGCATCCGGAGGCTGCCCCTTGGGGGAGCAATGTCAGGAAACAGCTGTTGCCCCTGGAATTCAGGTCTGGAAGCGTGAGCTTGGGTGCACATAGTGTGTGTGCCCGCCTGTGCACGTGTATGCACCGTCATTGGTGCCCAAATGGCCCATTTAAGCGGACAGCACCCTGCAACCAGTGCTGTCCATTCTACAGCATTTGTGTTCCTGAGTGATCCGTAACCTGATCATCTGTTCCTGTGACCCGGTTCGTCTTGACCCTGCTTTGATCTCTGCCTGCACTGACCTCGGCTTCCATGACCACTCTTCTGTCTGCTCCCTTGTACCTTTTGCCGCCAGCCTGTTAATGACCTCTGCCTGTGCCCTGTGCCCGACTACTCTTCTGCCTACTGCTTTTGTACTGCACCACCAGCCAGTTGCCGACCTAGCCTGTACCCACATTCTGTCAACTAGCACGAGACCGGAGGAACCACTTCAGTTGTCACCGGTGACCAGCTCAACCCTTGAACCTCCTGTCTGCTCTACCAGGGGTTCGCGAATCAGGATCGCAAGAGAGGTTACTCCTGCATTAGTCAGACTCCAGGCACGTGACAAGCACTCTGAACTGGTGCCATCTTGAAGGTTCTGCATGGCCAGTGGAGAGAAATAATCAGTCAAGTGGTGAGCTGCTGGCAGCTTTGTTTTACTTCTTTGATATGCCAGTTGGGTAGCCCAGATACCCCCCCCCACCCCCTTACCCAGAGTAGAGAAAGGGTGAGAAAGTTGTACTGGGTTGCTTGGTATCCCTGCAGTGGAGTCATATGGAGTCAGGCAGCCATCTCAGTCCACAGCGAGCCATGCCCCACAGCTTTACTTTTTGTCAGTAGTATTTAGGTGTTCATGACATTAAATTTATCCAAACAGGTTATTTTATCACCCCATTCTCAATTCCCATTCATCTGTTAGTTATGAGAATAGGAGGTAGAAGATCTAACCTCTAACAAGCGGGAAAGTGACAATTCCAGCCATAGTCCACACAAAAATGAATGATTAGTCTTTGGTGAACAGTTCTTACATACAGTATATTAAAATAACAATGGATGTGCATTGCATCTTGCATCTTGCAAAGAGCATGTTTTATATGAAGAGAGAGTTGTTATATAATGTAACAGTTTAGAGTCAGCTAGGTATGGGGATAAGATGGCTTTTTGGTTTGCAAATGTTAGTGTTAGTTTATAGTTTTATACTCATTAGGCATTTTTTTCTGTTGATTACACAGTAATTCAATTACATTCTTCCTACAATTATGTCAGAGGCCATAACCCTGTTCCATCTCTTGCTTTTTTTCCCTGCTGGGAATGGCTGAGTGCTAATCATACTGCACAGTTTACATCACACTGTGTGAGATTATTAGTGCAATCTGTTTAAATCCTCCAATAAAGAGCCCATGAGCAAACAATTTTGCATTTGTTTAAAAAAGAGTAAAGTAATCAGATATCATTTTGAGTGCAAGTCTGTTCCTAAAATACATTGGAGAAAATGTACAAAAATAGAGCAAGAAACAGGGTGATTTCTGTGCCTTTTTAAAAGTGTGTAGTTTACCAAAATGCATGTTTATTTATACTGCACAATTGCATAGGAATTAGCGAAATTACTTGTTTTGTCTCAAAATGCCAACATTCCCATGTTTTCTCCTTCCTGTTACTTTTTAAATACCCCCATGATGCATTTTTTATGACTGGATTCCGTGAATGATAACTGTCACAGCTGATTGTGTGCTCAATCGAACTGTCAAGCCATCAAATGGCTGGTGTCATAGCTGATCACATGTACAACTGCAGATCAAACAAAGGCTAAAATGGCAGTTTGCAGGTTGTAAAGGATAGGGAGGTTTATTTTCACTGTAAATGCCCAATCACCTGTAAGTGAAAAAAAGGAACAGGACATTTGTTTACACATGATTAGATGACTGAAGTGAATTTTTATTCACTAGGAAATGTGAACAGTAAGGCCGGTGTCCTGTCAGAATAGCACTATCTATCAGAAAATGTAACAGAAGTGACGTTCTGAGCAAAAGATGCTTACAGCATGTGCACCATGCGTTCCAACATGGCTGCTATGCGTTCGAATAGGTTTCCTAATCTGACAGAACACGAAGGCAGTAGTGGACATCTTCTTACACCCAGGCAAGCGACAAGCCTGCAGGCAGAAGGTGGCAATGGCCATCTTGGTGCACCCCGCACAGCTCAGCACCAAACTGATTATATAGTGAAATAAGCTATTTTGCTCGGTCACAGTGAAATAGTCTATTTCAGTATATAATGTGAGTTAACTGCTAAAAGTGAAATTCAACATTTGCCTGGGTGTAACAAGATGTCCGCTGCCGCTTTAGTGTTCTGTCACATTAGGAAACCTATTGAAATGCACAGTGGCCGTGTTAGAATGCATAGAGTATGCGCAATAATCTTTTTTTTTTTTACATTCACTTTTTTTTTTTTTTTTAGGCTTAAAATTTTTTATTGTAGATTGTAGCAATTACAGAGGTACTTAAACAAATCATTTGGTTTAACTTTGTTACAAATATTTTGCAAAGGTACATTGTTACCAACAGTAGACAACTGAGAATACTAATCTTTTGTGCTGCAAGAATTAATCAGGTGAGTAGTGTGGAGAATAGGCGTTGTTAGGAAGCAGAAAGAGAGGGGGGAGGGATAGTATGGGGTTCAAGACATGAATGTTCGATAACATGTTTACTTACGCTTCATATAACAACCCCCGTGGGGGGTTTTCAGAATTTGACCCAGATAGCGTCCTTCGGTCTCTGCAAAGAAATTAGTTTACAGGTGGATTTATGGAGGGTTCATGAGTGCCAACATATATATACGGTATGGGTCCTACTTCAGGGTTTAAAAGAGGCTCTATGGTTAGAGAGCCATGGTTGCCATTGTGCATAAAATTTGTCAGTGGACATTTGTGTTTTGGCAAATAGGTATTCCATGAGCATGTTGTCATCAAGAATGGTGAGTATTTCCCTCAATTTAGGGACATCAGTTTGTTTCCAGTGGCGAGCAATGGATAAACGGGCCGCTATTAATACATGTGTAATTGTGGGATGGAATTTAGGAGGCCACTGGACCAAAAAGCGCCATCTGGGGGGTCAGCTGTTTCTGAATTTCTGTCAAGTCCAGTAATAAGGCTGCTACCTTTGAACAAAATAATTGTATGTGCGGGCATTCCCACCAAATGTGAAAGAGGTTGCCATCCAAATTGCAGTTTCTCCAGCATTTGGGGGAGTGGGTTGTCGAGATCCGGGCCAGTTTCATTGGGGTATAGTACCATTGGTGTAAAATTTTCATCAGGGTCTCCCAGTGAGATATATTTTTTGAGAATCTCATAGGAGCCTCTACCGCTCTGTGCAACAGTAGAGGGGGGATTTTAATTTGTAATGAGGTTTCCCAGTAACGTAATGTTGGGGGACAGTTTTCCTGTTTATGTTTTTGGAGAATGTTGTAGAGACAGGATATTCCCTTAGCTCTGCTTTCTTTGCGGTTAAAAAGTTCTAGGATTTCTTTCGAGACCGTGCTAGTAGATGTTGGTATTTTGTTAATGATATGGCGAATCCTAAGATATAAATAGAAATCCGTATTACTGACGTTAAAGCGATTTCAGATATTGGAAAGATACCAGTTGATCCTTGAGGAATAGGTCTCCAATTTTGCTGATTCCTTTTTGATGCCATCTGTGTATAGGTAAGTCTGGAGAGATGACTGCCAAGGCTGGGATTGGTAGTTGATATAGCGCCTGGGGGTTTATGCCTGCTGCAGATTGGAGTATCGACCTCCATACTGTGATAGCTCCATTTAAAGTTGGAAGTTCTGCGCGATTTGGGATTTGTCTCATCCAAATTGATGCTAGGGACCAGGCGGAATTTTGTCCTAAAGCGTGGTATTCAACCAGGGTCCATGGGGAGTGTGAGTCCATAGTCCAGAGCTTCTTTATCTGGTCCAGTAAGGTAGCTTTGTAGTAAGTTTGTAGATCCGGTACGCCTAAGCCGGCGTGAGATTTAGGAATGTAGAGCAGGGAAGACTTGAATCGGGGTTTACGCGCTGCCCAAATAAAGTTGTTGAGGATTGTTTGTAGTCTATTGATGTCAGACTTTAGTAGAGGTAGAGGTAGAGTCCTAAAGGTGTACAACATATGTGGTAGCAGAAACATCTTGGTCAGGGCTATTCGCCCTGCCCAAGAGGTCCCAGCAGTAGAGGGATTTGACTGTTGCCCACAATTTTTGTTCCAAAGAGATAATGTTAGTTCTGAGGAGGCCACTAGCAGGAGACATCAATTGAATGCCTAAGTAGGTCAGTGACGAGTTGGGGGCCCAGGAAAAAGGGGCAGCCGCAGTAATAGCATTTTTCATTTGAGGCGTGAGTGATATACCTATCATGGCTGATTTGGTATTGTTCAGTTTATATAATGATATTTGACTGAATTGATATAACAGATCGCAAAGATTTGGGAGTGAGTTCAGAGGGTCTGTGAGCCAGATAATTATATTGTCGGCGTAGAGGCCGATCTTATGGGAGGATTGTCCAACTGTCAGGCCAGATATATCTGCGTGTGATCTGATCGCTTGTGCTAGGGGCTCAATTGCTAATGCAAAAACCAACGGGGACAGGGGACATCCCTGCCTTGTCCCGTTGGTGATCGCAAAAGGGGTCGAGATCACACCTGCTGTGAGAACTCTTGCACTAGGGGAGGAGTAAAGGCCTAGAATTGCTTGTTGAAATTGTCCCTGTATACCGAACTTTTGTAAGACCTCTTTTAGGTAGAGCCAATTCACCCTATCAAACGTCTTCTCTGCATCGAGTGAGATCAACAGAGAAGGCATTTGGTTCTGTTCGGCCCAGTGGATCAGGTCAACGAACCTTCTGGTACCATCTGAAGCCTGTCGGAAGGGTATAAACCCTACCTGGTCTGGGTGTATAAGGCTTGGAATATAGTTGGCTAAACGGTTGGCTAGTAGTTTTGTATAGAGTTTGAGGTCCGTATTAAGCAACGAGATTGGGCGGTAATTAGCTGGATCGTGGGTGGGTTTGCCTGGCTTGTCGATCGTGGTTATTACAGCATCTACGTTTTCTGAGGGAATTTCTCCAGTTGCTAAAAATTCATTGAATAACTGTGTTAGGTGAGGTGTTAATTGGTCTGCATATAATTTGTAATATTCATTAATAAAGCCATCTGGGCCTGGGGCTTTGTGTGAGGGGAGGTTTCTAATAACAACGTAGTTGACAGTGTTTCCAGCTGTGACGGGGAGCTCTTTGGGAGGTTAATAGAATGTAAAAAGTTCTTAATTTCTTGTTGGGTGGGGTGTGGCTCGTTTGGGGATTGCTTTAAATTAAATAGAGTTTTGAATAAAAGGCGCTAAATCTATCAGCTATTTCTTTTGGGTTAATCAGCTTGTGTCCTTGTTCGTCAAAAAGAAAAGGAATTTTATGTTGGGCCTCCCTACGCCTGTGTTGCTGGGCTAAAAATTTCCCACCTTTATTGCCTTGTGAGTACCAGGTGAGTCGTAGGCGTCTCAAATAATAGTCATAATTTTCCCGTAAATATGAACTGAGATTAGTTCTTAATTTTCTAAGCTCATCAGAGAGAGATTGGGAGGGTGATTGTTTATTTGCTGTTTCTAGTGTTTTGATTTGTGTTAGTAGTGAGTCAATGTGCTGTGTCCTTTTCCTCTTCTCCTGGGCCCCATATTTTAGTAGTATTCCCCTCAGAACTGATTTGTGGGCATTCCATGATGTCGAATGCTTAGCAACAGAATCTTTGTTGATAGAGAAAAAGCTCGAGAGCTCAGATCTGACCCGTTCCCTCACCTCCTTGGCCAGTAATATATTAGGGTTTAAGCTCCACCTAGTACATCTAGTTGTCATGGCGGAAAATGCTAGGGTTATGGAGATTGGTGCGTGGTCTGACCATTTTATAAGTCCTATTTCAGACTTGGTGACTTTCTGGAGTAATACCTTGGAGGTTAGGAACAGGTCGATCCTCGAGTAGGATTTTTGGGTGTTGGAATAAAAGGAATAGTCCCTCTCAGTACCGTGTTGGCATCTCCAGGGGTCATACCAGTCCTCTAGTGAGACAAATGAGGCTAGAGCGGTTGATTTTTTCCTCCTAGTATTGGAGGTGTCTAATTGAGGGTCTACAATGTCGTTGAAATCACCACAGATGATTATCTGGTCTTTGGGATAGAACTGGAGCTTTTGTAGCAATTTCTTATAAAAACTTTTTTGATTAGTATTTGGGGCATAGATATTTACTATGACCAAGGGTTGGTTATTGAATGTGGCCGATAAAATCAGGAATCTGCCTGCGGGATATACCTCAAGGCTTTGTTGGGTGAAGGCTATTGTCGATCTAATTGCGATCATGACCCCCCTAGCCTTTTTATCTGTTGCTGCTTGGAGGACATGGGGAAAGGATTTATGTGAGCAAGGGGGGTGATGATCAGCTAAGAAACGTGTCGCCTGGGCACAGAGAATGTCAGCCTTTTGTGCAATGGCTTCTCTCCATAATAAGGATCTCTTAAAGGGGCTATTTAGACCTTTTACATTCAGTGAAAGGATTGATATTGCCATTTTTTTTCCCCTCTGGAGAGCTGTACTGGCACTGAAATGGACTGTTATGTAGTAGATACGAGAATTCAAAGGCACTGGATTGATCTGCTTATACAGAACAGAGCTGACTGAGTTCAGGAAAGGAGGGACGCGGGTGAGCAGGTCAGAGACCTTTTGTCATATGGGGGTCCCGGCCTGTTCAGTCACGTCCCCTTCAATCAATGGGATGCAATCAACGTTTCAGGTTAAACTAGTCTTATATATTGTTGCTATGCACAAAAACAGCAGTTGTCAGTTAAAAGCAGCAAAAAAAGAAACAGCAAAAAAAGAAAAAAAAGAGAGAAGAAGACACACTAACCAGGTAGTTCAGTAATGGATGAGTAACAGTTTATCAACTTATATCTACCTGTGTGTGGAACCAATATAACTCGGAGTGTGCCTAGCACACAGGTTTAGTGGGGCGTGGAAAGAAGAGCAGGGGGTCCTCCTTCCTCCACTGCTTAGAAGACATAATGATATTAAAGTCCAGCTTAAGGTGTGTATCCAACATGAAGACGGGTGTCGTTTGCGGACGTTTCAGTTCGAAATATTCCCTCAGGTTTCCCAAGTGTTGGATATTCTGGCTGAAGGTTTCACAGTGGGGGGCACAGGGGGGGTCCGTGTGAGCAGGACCCAGTTGTGTAGTAGCTTAATCCCTTATTTGGGCGTCTGGATGGTGGTATGCTGATTCCGGTATGTCACCAATAACTTCACCGGGAAACCCCACTTATAGGGGATTTTACGCTCAGTTAGAACTGAGGTAATTGCTGCAAAGGATTTCCTTGCTTGTGATGTAGCTGCTGAAACGTCGTTGTAGAGCATTATTTTCTCAAAGGGTTCTGGCAGGGTCCGAAGCGCTCTTGCAGCTCTCATGATATCATCTTTCACATGAAAGAAATGCACTCTTGCTAAAATGTCTCTGGGGACACTTGCTGGCAGGTATTGAGGTTTGTGGATCCTATGAGCCCTATCGATCAACATGTCTCTGGTGTGAAGCTCTGGTATCAGTTTGCGGAATAACTGGTGTAGGTAAGGTATGATTCCAGGGTTGCATCAAATTTGTGTAAGAAACACAGAGACGCCCATCAGGGGGACACACCGGGCATTAAATGTGAATATATTTTAATGAAATCAGGATTAAATCGCATACACATAGATATTGTCAAATAATTACACCAATTAACCATAAACACAAAAATATTAAAATTGGCAACATTGTCAAGATGACAGACAGGGGAACCCAAGCAGCCAGCTCACATGCAATACCAACACCATGCAAAATAGTGTAATTCCTCACAGTCTGGTATAGCCTACCTACCCTACCTATCGGGGGCCTGTTCTAGCCGGGGATCAGCAGGGGTAACACCCCCTGGGGGGGAGAAGCTCCTCTCACAGTCAGGTCTTGACCATTTCCCCACAGCCAAACAAAAGGTAGATTACATAATCAATATCATCGATATTTCTTGGAACTAATGTCAAATGACAACGTCAACAAATTACAAACCATGGAAAAGGGAATAGAGCAAGAAGGGAGGAAAGAGATAGGAAAGAGCAGAGAAAAGAAATTTAGAAGGATGCAGGTGCCCCAGTAGGGTTCCAGTGTGGAGGGAGAATAGTCCCAGACCACCAGGGGACTAGAGCCCCGATGCCTCACTGAGCGAGGCGAAAGGCTATCCAATGCCCATTAGAGAAACCCCCATATAGTGAGCCCACTGTTCCCAGATTTTGTCAAACTGCCGACTTGTACCCAAAATATTTAAGTTTAGAAAGTTTTATAGGTATTTCACAATTACAATGAAATATGCAAACAATGAGCGAGAGGAAGCCCTCTGCATATCAAACTATAAATACAGTTTAATGACAATAAATCTTATGATAAATCGTATGAACCTGGATAGAAACCCGGAAGGGAACAGAGGGGGACGGCCCCGGCCGAGACCCGACACAAACCCCAGCACCCCTAATGGGACCAAACTGTGCCGGGAAATGCCCCGGGCCCCCCCAGGACCCACCCCCCTCCACCCCCCCAGGAGAAACACTCACCATAACATATGTCCAGGGGAAGCCCCGAGGCACGATTGGGCCCTTAAAACCACTGTGTATGTAATCAAAAAGTGAAACAACCTGATATAAATGAAAAAGCTGAGAAACAGAATAAGGATGAAGAAAGGCTAGTGGAAAAGAAGAATAGAAACAGAATAGAGAGACACAAAGAAAGGTACCAGGGAGGCCCCGTCCGAGTCTAGGAGCATATTTGCATATTTTTCCTGGAGCATGATCTATGTAATCTTCCTCTTAGCCCCTTTGACAGAGACATATGTTTTTTCCCAGGCCTTAGTAATGGTGAGCTTGGCCCCCATTAGTATAAAATGAGAGAGCTTACCCATGGGTTTTGTGAGGCCTTCCGGTCTGTGATTAAGGAGGGCTATTTCAGGGGTCTGTGGTATGGACTGGCCTAACACCTTCCTTTAACATAGAAAAGATTCTATTCCAGAAGCCCCTGATCTTGGGGCATTCCCACCAGGTGTGCTAGAAGGAACCCATGAGATGACACCCCCTGAAACAAAGAGGCGAGGAGTTCGGAAACATGGACGCAAGACGGGAGGGGAGAAGGTACCACCGTGTAATCACCTTAACACTGGCTTCCATCAGGGAAATATTTACTATTCCCCTGAAAACCCTCAGAAAGTGGGAGAACCACATCTCAGCATCCCATCTCAGGTAGAGGTCAGCCTCCCAACTCCTAGCATAGGCCGGCTTCTCTGGAAGATCCACTAGCAAGGCATATATAATCGAGATCCCTCCTTTTTGAGAAGTGACATCAGAACACCATTTCTCGTAGGGTGAGGCTCTGGTGGAGGTCTGATTGAGCTTACATAAAGAGGCTAGGAAGTGGTAAATTTGCTGGAATCTGAACCTCTCAGAAGAGGGCGTATCCAGAGAGCCCAGGCAATGGTCAAGGGAGATGGGACCCGACGCAGTGAGGAAATGACCAATTCTATATAGGCCTTTGTCCGTCCACCACTGAAACTTTTGACCCGGCGTGAATCGGGGATTATTAAAGATGTGCTGAAGAGGCCTGACAGCAGAGGCCAGCTTCGTGGTACTAAAAAGGTGGTCACAGAGGGCTAATGAGTTGCAAAGTGTGGGGGATAGAATAGCTGGCCTGGTCTTGGGGGCTGCCCACACCAAATAATCTAGAGTATTGTGGGGGACCGCTTGTCTCTCCAACCCAATCTGGTCTATTGGACCTCGCATAAATTATTGAGAACTGAGCTAGATGTGCGGCCTGATAGTAACGCCATAGATTTGGGAGGCCGAGTCCCCCCTGGGAATGACGTCTCCAGAGGATCTCGGCTGGACATCTATATCCCTTTGACCCCAAATTAATTTTTTGATCAGGGCTTGGATCTTGAGAACTTGAGACTTTCTAACTGGGATAGGAAGAGCCCTAAAATAATATAGAATTCTAGGAAGGAAGGTCATTTTAATTGTATTGATTCTACCCAGCCAGGAGAGGCCCAACCTCTCCCAGCTACGCAAATCGTCCTCAATTCGTTTAAAAAGTGGAGGATAATTAAGAGAATATAATTGGTCAAACCCAGCTGCCAATTTCACACCCAGGTACGGAATCTGTTGAGAAGACCACGGAAAAGGGAACTGGGCCCTAATCTGGTGGATCAGAGTCTCCGGGACATTGATGTTTAGCGCCACTGATTTAGCCATATTGACCCTAAGCCCTGAGGTGGAGCCAAAAGCCTGCAGGAGCTTAACTATGTGTGGAACCGAGATAAGGGGAGAGGAGATAAACAGCAGCAGGTCATCTGCAAAAAGAGCGCATTTATGAGTAAGTGATCCACTGTTCACCCCCCTAATATCGGGATGTTCCCTGATAGCGATTGCGAGGGGTTCAATGGCGATAGCGAAAACCAAAGGGGATAGCGGGCAGCCCTGTCTGGTGCCCCTATGAATACTAAGCGGCTCGGAAAGGTAATTTCGTAGTTTTATAGTGGCTGAGGGGTTGGAGTAAAGTGCTTTAAGAGTGTGTAAAAATTTAGGACTGAATCCCCATCTACCCATGACCTCAAAAAGGTAAGACAATTCAACTGTGTCAAAAGCTTTTTGCAGATCAACCGAAAGGATAAAGCCCTCCTGGGCTGGGCCCCCATCCCAACCCGAACCAAGAATCGAGATGATGTCTATAGCCCTATGAATCTGATCGGGGCCCTGCCTCCCGGGTATAAAGCCCACCTGATCCTTATGAATGTATTGTCCTATAAAGGCTGAAAGTCTGTTGGCCAAAACTTTTGTTAAAATTTTTTTTTTAACTGGTTTTTATTGTAGTTTAAGAACATAACAATCCCTACAACTAAAGACTTCACACATTTTTCTGCGCCACACCAAGTATATGCCAGAATTGACCATATCTTTGTCCCTACGAATGAAGTACCCCCAATATCTAAGGCCATAATAAGACATGGCTTGGTCAGACCACTCCATGGTTCTGATTAGGTTAGACTCCTCGGTTGTTAGAAAGGGCCCCACTCCATGGAGGCTAAATGAATCCCTCTTGGACAATCCGGTACATTGTACTCTTATTGAACAAGAGATTAAGGAATATTTTTCAATAAACGATACGAGGGAAGTCTCAGCCACCGCTCTTTGGGGAGGTCTCAAGGCGGTTATCAGGGGATCTTTTATCAAGTTAGGATCCAAAATTAAAAAGGAGCGTCAATTAAACATAAAGCGTCTAGAAGAAGAGTTTCACAAAATGAGTATAGCCCACAAACGACACCCCACCAAAGATACCTTATCCAATCTAGACAAAGTTAAATTAGATTTAAATCTGGCCCTTACCTCCTCAGCTCAGAAATACTTGGATTGGTCGGGAGGGCGATTATATTACACCATAGATAAGATAGGTACGCAACTAGCTAGAAGATTAACGCCTAAATATAAGGCTATATCGGTTCCCAAAATGAAAACAAGCTCTGGGGCCTTAACCCAGAATCTTCCGACTATTCTAGACACATTTAAAGATTTCTTCTCAAAACTGTATGAAAACAAAACCCCATTAAATAAATCAGAATTAAATGCATTTTTGGACACAGTTAAAATTCCTCACTTATCTTCAGAACATTGCGCTATCATGGATTCCTGTTTCACTGAAGGGGAAATCCTTCGAGTGATAAAAGATTTGAAAAACAAGTCCGCACCAGGCCCTGATGGATTTTTGAACCGCTATTATAAAACATTTGCAAATGTCCTTGCCCCTCACCTGGCCCAGTTCTTCAATGCCTTACGCGGAGGTCTTGGTCTGGACAGCTCGAGCAACTCTGCCTTCATTACGGTCATACCCAAACCGGGAAAGGACCTTAGTGAAGCATGCAACTATAGACCTATATCTTTAATCAATAACGATTTGAAGATAATGACTAAAATTCTCGCTAATCGTCTTTCAGAATTTATTGGACAATACATCCATAAAGACCAAGCAGGGTTCATACCGGGCAGGCAGGGACCGGACCAGGTGAGAAGAGCAATAGATATCATCTCAGAATTGAGGTCGGGATGGGACGGACAGCCCCTACAGGAAGGTTATCTATTATCTTTAGATATCCAAAAGGCATTCGATTCGGTATCATGGGAATATCTGTTTGAAGTCTTAAGGAAATGGGGATTCGGCCCGAATTTCATTATGACCTTATCAGCTTTATATAACCTTCCTAATGCTCAGATCCGATTTTGTGGCCAGCTTTCTTCCTCTTTCAAAATAGAAAAAGGAACTAGACAAGGGTGTCCCTTATCCCCCCTTATATTCGCTATTGGGATTGAAACTCTAGCCATAGCAGTCAGACAGCAAGGACATTATGGGAGTTAAATGTGGTCAAACCATACATAAATGCGCTCTTTTTGCGGATGACCTATTATTATTTATCACGTCCCCGATCAGCTCTACACCTACTCTACTGCAGCTATTAAAAAGATTCAGTAGTATATCGGGTTTGCAGGTTAATTTAGCTAAATCCATGGCAATGAATGTGAGTGTTCCTCATTCGGACCTAATTCAGCTAGAAAAATATTTCCCTTTTGAGTGGGCCAAAACTTATATACCATACTTGGGCATTAACTTATCTCCTTCCTTCGACACGTTATACAAACATAACTACCCTGCACTTTTTTAAAAATTACTCTCTGACCTATCTCACTGGAACTCGTTGGGCCTATCATGGCTGGGCAGATTGCACGCCATTAAAATGACCCTGCTACCCCGCATTCTCTACTTTTTTGTTCCCTTCCGATCCCTGTATCAAAACAACAACTCCTCCCACTACAGAAATCAATCAATAGATTCATCTGGGGAATTAAAGGTCGGCGTTTCTCGGAGGCAGTCTTGTTCAGACCTAAAAGGAAAGGTGGCCTGGGACTCCCTCATCTTTGGTGGTACTATTTGGCGGCGCAGCTGACCCAGTTTTCTGTCATATACCTTAGGGGAGGTAAGCCAGATTGGGTTGAGCTAGAGATGCAGGCCATCCCTAGACATACCCCAGATTACCTAACTTGGTGTCAACCTAAACTCCGCCCCCCGGTTTTAGCTCCTACTTTATCTCATTCCCTGTCCATCCAAGACAAGGTAGTGAAATTAAATAAGATTTCCTCCTTTTGGAGGCCACTCTCACATTTATTTAACAATCCACTATTCCCCCCCTGGTGAAGATATTAGATCTTTTAGCTGGTGGCTTGACAAAGGCCTATACAGAATTGGTCACTTTGTCAGTCAAAAAGGGATGTTATCTCTTAAACACTGCGTAGATAAATTAGAGATGCCCCCTTCAGAACGATTTTGATTCACCCAAATCTCACACTTCATTAACTCCTTACATCTGGATAAATCCGGAGATTTTTCAGTTTCCTCCTATGAACTCTGGTGTTCCCAGATACAAGATATCAAAGGAGGGATCTCATTAATTTACAATAGTCTAGCTGAACCCACGGACAAAGCACCTTATATGATTAAATGGGAGGGGGAGCTCGGATCAGTCTGGGACCTGGAGGAATGGCACAGAGCATTTCGACAATCTCTCCAGGGGATTAATAATGTTTCATTGATGGAGGTTGATATCAAAATATTAACAAGGTGGTATCTGGTTCCTGAAAGGCTGGCCAGGATGTTCCCTGGGACATCTCCACTTTGTTTCAGGGACTGTGGGCATATGGGCTCCTTGAGACATATTTTTTGGGAATGTCCTAGGATAAGAACTTTCTGGAATGCTGTTTTTAGGCTTATGAGATCAATCACTAAGAGTAATATCTCTCAGAATATGCCAATTGGTTTATTAAATCAAAATATCCCTGGCCTTTCTAAAGCCTCTCAGACCTTAATGAGATTTATTTTAATAGGAGCTAAACTAACCTTAGCGAAGAATTGGAAATCCAAAACTGTCTCTTTCCAACAAGCTAAGCGGACAAAAACATGGATGATGTTACAGGAGAAAGTAGCCTGCACTATATCGGATAGGCTGGGTGCTTACAGGAACACCTGGGAACCATGGGCAACATACATAGGTTCCCCCATTTAACCTACTGCAAATTTGACCTCTGTTGGCGAATGTGAGCTCCCTGGGGACTTGGAACTCCTATGTTCCTTTTTTTTTCCCTTCCCTCTTTTATCTTCACTCTCACCTTTTTTTACATTCTACCTCCTCTTCCCACCTTTCTCCTCCTTCTTCTTTTATATTCTAATATATGATCAATGTATGAATATGATGATTTCCAATTTCATTTCCTCGCTGGATCTGTGATCCAATATATCTAAGTTAGTAGTTTTATGCTCAGTTTTACAACTGACTTATACTAAAACAAAGTTTTAGTTGCAGCTGAAAGGGGCCTTCTGCGACGGCTGGCCTTTTGAACTGGCGGATGGACCACAGCATGATCCCTCAGGGGTGGTCTGTTCCCATTCTCGGGCTCCGTCTCAGAAAGTTTGGCCTAAAGCCTCCTTTTCCCTATTAAAATGTTAATCTTTAGTTTACAACAGCACACGGTGATAGCTGAGTTTTGAAACTCCTGAAATAGGAAAGTCCTCGGTTTTAAATGTGTCACTTTTTTGGGAATCATCTCAATGCCCTCTTGAGTGAGCTTACTCTTCCCAAGGTTTACAATAGATTTGTAATCTTTGTTTTCAACTTGTTACTTATGTATGAAGCATATTTGTATTCAAGAAATTCTTCTACTATTGCGTAGAATTGTATAACTCTTCATTGTACATGTCTCTCACTTCTACCTTGTACAATTCTGTATTCGTTAATAAAATTTTATTTTCGAGGAAAAAAAAAAAAAAAGAACATAACAACAATAATGGTACAGTTGTGCATCATAGTATGTCGTTAGGTGTACATAGAGTTTCTTGGTTACAAAGGATAAAGCCTTATATGCAGTGAGGATTGGGCCTGCTACGGATCATCTGCAAAGTGAAAGCTTGATTGCAAAATTTGGGCTATTATGCCTCCAGACTACATCTCCACCCCAAAGGGAACACGCTGTGGAGGGGTAGGCTCTGTATCTAGGTTTCCAAATTATAGTTTGGGAGTAGATGATCCGTACCGAAGCTCATCTGATATCAATCCAGTACTATACTTTGTTGTTATAACAATAACAATGTTGGGAGTAGTACACCGTGCTAACCAAAGGGAAGGGATACTACTCTACAGGACAGAACATTGCTGAAATCCATATTTGATGTTTGATGCCTGCAAGTAACTAACACCCCAAAATTTGACTAATTCAGTAGATATCATTTAACTTGTTCCTCAAAATCCAAAGTTCCCAGTGGCGTTTGAATACTGTCAATGTGCCTCTAGAGCTTGCTAAAATCTGTTCATATGAACAGTTAGTGGAAACTGTGGCTATTACTTCTTTTATTGAGGGAGCCGTATTTTTTTTCCAGTATTTCGTTAGTTAGCCTAGCCGATACTAGTATGTGAGAAGCTATGGTTCTACATTCTATAGGGAATCTGTCCATGTGGATCCCTAATAGTGCCATTTCTGGGGATGGACGGGTGATGATGCCAGTAGTTTTTGAGATTAGTTGGAATATGGAATTCCAAAAGCTAGTAATGGATTTGCAGTGCCATAGTATGTGCATCAGATTCCCTTGGTTTCTATATTCCCTCCAACATCTTTGAGAGACGGGTAGGCGTAAGGTACCATCTATATACTAGTTTATATATATTTTCCCAATGTGCAACGCTGTGTGTGGCTGTGATACCGTGTCTTATTGCTAGTTGCCATTCCTGTTCAGAGTAGCTGGTGCCCAATTCACTCTCCCATTTTTGGATTGGGGCATCCTGTTTCATCTGGGTAGGTGGTTGAAGAAGGTAATATATGAGGGATATGCCTCCTTTAAGATTGCCATTTGAGTGGAGCATTTCCCACACCTGTTTATTTATCTCTATATGGTCAGTTTTTAGTGTTCGTAGGAGGTGGCTGGCTGATATATCAGCCAGTGTATGATGACCTAAATCTTCCAACATTTTGGTAGAGAGATTTGGCATAAGAAATTTGAAGGTTGCAATCGGAAGATTAACCACTTTTATAGTTATGCTGTCTTTTTTAAGTGTGTGTAGGTGACTCCAGGCTTGAAGGGTTGCTGATATCGAAGGGTGTAGTGGGACATAAAGTGGGGCTTTAAGTAGTTTAGCTAAGAGTATGTTTTTTAAGCTTTTGCCCTGTTGTAATGCGCTCTCAATCGAGGCCCACTGAGTGATCTGTGGAGATTGTACCCATTTCTGAGTTTGGACAAGGAGTGTTGCGTGGTAGTAGTCTATTCTGGGGACTCCCATACCACCCCATTCTTGTTAGAATTGAGAAAGGTAGTCTTGCTCTTTTTTGTCCCCATTTATATGAGAGGAGCATATAGTTAATCTCTCAGAAAAAGCAGGGAGGTAGGCGAATTGGAACCGTTCTGAAGATATATAGTATCTTCGGTAGGACTACCATTTTAAATGCTGCCATCCACCCCATCCATGAAATTTCTTGCTTTCTCAAGTGTTGTAGGTCAGTATTTACCGTGTTAATTAAATTCTTGTGATTGGCTGCATATATTTTGTTAGAGTTAGCTACCAGTGTTATCCCTAGGTATTGGATTTTATCACTGTCCCAATTGCATGGAAGTATTGTTTTCATTTTCGTTCTAATTTTATGGCTGATGTTCAAAGTGAGTATTTGACATTTGGTTACGTTTATTTTATAGTAGGATATTTCTCCGAATGTTTCTATGATTTTGTTTATTATGGGTAGGGATAATTCTACTTGGGTGATAGACAAGATGACGTCTGCGTATAACCCTATTTTGTGGTTTGCCCGCTATCTGTATTCCTTCTATCAGGTTTGTACTTCTGATAGCATCCGCGAAAGGTTCCATGACCAGGGTAAAGATCAACGGTGATAGAGGGCACCCCTGTCTTGTACCATTTGTGATTTTACATTCAATATTTCTTTATTGAGGATTTCACAAAAAAATTAACATGGTGTACATTTATTATAAGTCAGATGTTCCGACTGGGTCAATGCATACAAGATTTTTTAGGTCAAGTGGCAAATAACTATATTACAGGAGCACAAACAAGCTTTAAACATTAACATTATTGGCGTCAGACGGTGGGGAAGAGGGGGGGAGGGTTGGGAGGGGGGGTTAGAGTAATGGAGAGGGATAGGGGGGAGGAAGGTATGGAAAGAGACATGTTTGAGGATAGGGGGCACCAGCATAGTATTCAAAGGTTTTACGTAACAAGTTAGAAAGCGTTGGACCTACAGTTCACATAGTCACAGTACATTTTGGGTGTAATAGCCAAGGCTTCCAGTTATAATGGAATTTTTCCATACATAAATGTTTTCTGGCCACTATCTTCTCCATCTCACATTGGAGGTTTAGGTCCGCGATTGTGCTGGAGATGGATGGTGGGTCTGGATTTTTCCAAAGCTTGGTGATATTCAGCTTTGCCGCCAGTAATAAGTGTAGTATTACAACCCTTGACTGGGGAGGAAATTTCTCTATTCCGATATGGAGTAGAGCAAGTGAAGGGTTCATGGTAGAAGTGGTATGCGATATTACTGAAATCAGGGAGAATATTTGTCTCCAGAAGGAGGTTATAGATCTGCAAAACCAGAAGGTGTGTGCTATGGTTCCAGTACTTCCACAGGATCTCTAGCAACTAGCTGGGTGTTCCCGGAAGATTCTTGATAGACGGTAGGGCGTTAGGTACCATCTGTGTAGGGTTTTTTTATATGATTCCCAATGGTTGGTACAGTGGGAGGCTGAGTATGTCAGTTTAAATGCCCGTGACCACATGTCCTGGGTGACATTAATATTTAATTCCTTGCTCCACTTTGAAAGGGTAGTGATTTGGGAGTAGGGTCGATTGTCACTTAGGGCTGCGTATAGTTTGGAAATACTATGTTTGGGGTATACCTTGTGTGTATAGAATTGGTGAAGAGGTTCAGGTAATCTAATTTCAGAGGGGCATTTAGAATGTTTAAGAAAATGAGAGATCCTCATGTAGGTATAGGTTTCAGAGTCTGGGAGGTGAAATTCTGTTTGGAGGTCTTGGAAAGTTTTTTAAGAGCTATTGGCGAAGAGGTCTTTTAAGTTATTGATCCCAAGTGCTAACCACTGTTGAAGCTTAAGGTTTGTTAAATGCATTGATAGCGATTTGAGAGGAATTAGTAGAGTATGGGATGGGTGCTGTAAAGACATGTCGAAGGTAACTTTCTTCCAAACCATCAGGGACACTGTGATGGGTGGGGAAGTGGTCCCTGTGTTGGGGGGACATCCCCCAGATGTTAGTAAGAGAGCGCCTATTGGGTTATTAGGTGGGTATAGCGAGGATTCCATTGCCACCAATAGTATAGCTGGTCTAGAATAGAGGCATAGTAGTAAGTGTGGAGATGAGGAAGACCCGCTCCACCTTGTTTGTGATGTCTAGTTAGGATGTGGAGGGCACATCTCGGCAGTTTGGCATCCCATATATATCTAGTGATTTGTTTTTGTACTGAAGTGAAAAAGGCAGAGGGGATAAGGATCGGCAGTGTACGGAAGAGATAAAGGAGTTTGGGTAGGACCATCATATTAAAGGAGGCGATTCTGCCCAATCTAGATAAGCCACATGAGCGCATTTGGCTTAGGAGTTGGGGGGAGCTGTTTTTGGAATGCGTGAAAGTTGAGATTGTACAATTGGCGTAGAGAGGGAGCCAGTTTTATCCCTAGGTATGGGAGAGATTGGTCTGTCCAGGAGAAAGGGAAACTCTTTTTTAGGAGAGATTCTTGGTGATTTGTGAGGTGTAGGGGAAGGATCAGGGATTTGGAGGAGTTAAGTTTGTAGAGGGAGGCGAGACTGAATTGTTTGAGTACATCTTGGATTGCTGGCATAGATTGAATTGGGTTGGTGACCAGGAGTATGACATCATCAGCAAAAAGACTGATTTTATGGTCTAAACCTTTTGTATGTGATGCCTGAGATGCGTTCGTCTTCTCTGATCTTTGCTGCTAGGGGTTCCATCATGAGTGCAAATATTAGAGGTGAAAGTGGACACCCTTGCCGGGTGCCATTCGTGATCCTGAAGGGTTTAGACAGGGTTCCATCTGTTAGTACTTTGGCCGATGGGTTGGAGTATAGAGAGAGTATTGCTGCTTGAAACCAGCCGGTAATTCCAAATTTATTGAGTACTGCTTCAAGGAATCCCCAGTGCACTCTGTCGAACGTATTCTCGCCATCTAGAGACAGAAGCAGAGAAGGCGCTCATTCTTGGTTTACCTGGTGGATTAAGTTGATAATCCTTGTTGCATCTGGAGCTTGTCTGTCGGGGATAAAACCGACTTGGTCCGGGTGCACCAGGGACTGAAGACACTTCATTAGTCTGGATGCAATAACCTTGGCAAATATTTTCACATCCGTGTTCAGGAGTGATATGGGCCTATAATTGGTCGTGAGGGTAGGATCTTTCTCCGGTTTGGGGATGGTTGTAATGATTGATCTTAGCATTTTGGTCGGTAAAGAACCGGAGGCGGCAGCAGAGTTGAAGAGGGTAGTGAAGTGGGGTGTGACCAGATCAGCCAGACTTTTAAAAAATTCATTAGTAAAACCATCTTCACCTGGGGATTTATGAGGGGAAAGAGTTTTAATAGCTTGGAGGGTTTCCTCACATGTAAAGGGTTGGGAAAGTGCATTTAATTGGACTGAAGTGATGGATGGCAGGTCAATTGAGGCTAGGAATTCTTTGATAAGTGGAGCTGTTGGTTGAGGTGTGTCTGGGTCATTAGCTAGATTGTAGAGGGATGAGTAGTAATCGCTAAAAGCGTTTGCTATGTCCTGCGAATTGGTGAGCAGTTTTTCTGAGGTAGGGTGGTGGAGAGATGCTATTTTGCATTTTGCTCGTTGCACTTTTACCTGTTGAGCTAGTAAAGCTCCTGCTTTGTTTCCCAGGGCATAGTACATAGGCTCTGGTAAATTTGAGGTTATTCTCAAACTTATATAATAAAAGCGCTCTGAGCTTTTGTCTCCGTTCAAGGAGTTCACTGGCTAATTTGGGAGACGGGGTCCATTTTGTTCTGGGATTCCATTCGGGCAATTTGAGAGAGCACCTCTTCTATTTGCTGGGACCTCCGGTTTTTGATTCTACTATGCATTTTAATGAGGATCCCCCGCATATATGCTTTGTAAGTGGCCCATAATACAAACCGATCGGTTTCCGGTTGGTCATTTATTTCAAAGAAAGCATGGTGTTCGTTTGTAATTGTGGTAAGGTTGTCCTCTTCTGCCAAGAGGGAGGCATTGAGCCTCCATAGATGTGGCAATCCTGGGCTGCGGTCTACCACGGTTATGGAGATAGGCGCGTGGTCTGACCATGAGATCGTTCCTATAGTTGAGTCCGTGATGTCTTGGAGTGTGCATTTATCCACAATGAACAAGTCAATGCGGGAATATAAGAGCTGGGAAGGTGAAAAATAGGAGTAGTCCCTCTCTGATCCATGTTGGCATCTCCATACATCCATCTCTGTCCTGGAACTAAGAGAGGGACCTGAGGGAGCTCTGTGTCTGGAATTTAAAAGACAAGTGTACCTTCTACTGAGCAGGTCCGAGTGCTCTGTGTGCATCCATTGACTTGGCTGATAATTTTCTCCTGTTTTGGTCTTTAATTGTTATTACGCTATGTAGACCCCTTTTTATATTGAGGCATATTGTTGCATGGTGGTGCCGGAGTCTGAGACCTAGCTGTAGACCTGCAAGAGTTCCTGGTCGATGGTTGAATCACCCAACAGATTGTTACACCCGTGTACTGGAGTTTGGCATCCGGCTGTGGATCCTCGGGGAGTTCCTGGCAGACGGTGGGATTGAAGCCACATGGCGAGGTCTAGAGGATGTCTCTTTGGGAATAATACTACACGCATACTACACGCATTTTCCTCTTATCGTTGGTAAGAGTACCTTTTACACACTTGGTGGGAGTGCACAGCACATGATGCAGCTTTCCACAATTGTTGACGATTCACGATCACTATATCGGGTGTCTTGATCAGATTGAATACATCATTATTATTTTGTTTGGACTTATAATATTTTTGTTTAGATTCACTATTGATTTTACATTGCAATATATGCGGTGTTTCTTTTAGCGCTACACTTTTTGGTTCACATCTCCATACATCAAAAGGCTGTTTGATTGAAGAAAGGGGTTCAAGGCCGGGCGATGGTGTCTGGCTTATATAAAAATTGTATCACCAGACCAATATAGGAGATACTATGTAGCGCTAAGAAAACTGTTCAATTCAAATGTCCTTCATATGAGTAATTCCCAGGGCTGTAGTGGAAGCTCCCAAAAGATATCTTCATATGGAGCATACACAATTCAATCTTCCCAATCTCCCTCCAGGAATCCTACTCACCAGAGTTGTTTGCCTCACACTCTCGTGCTCGGCAGCCTCGCTTGTTTGCCACACAGGGCTCCTCACAGAGGCGGCACATCCACACGGCAACAGCTTTTATATGCAAGCAGGGACAGCTGTAATCATCCTGCAGGTCGGGAGAACCAGCTGTCGGAGAGAGGGAGGACAGTGAGATATACACTCTCTGATCTCTGGCACTTCATTGATCCACTGCTATTTGCATTTTGATGTTTGTAAGTACCCTAACTTAGGGGATTTTTAATGTGCAATTAAACTTTTGATTTTAAAAAGATAATGCACTATGTGGGGCTTTTTTTCTCTCACCCCAAATGAAATCCTGACATCACCTGCTGAAGTTCAGCCTAAAAGTTTCACATCCCAGCGTGTGAGGTATTAAAGGATCGAGGCGGGAGAGACGATTGTATTGCACCGAGCGGATCACTACAGCAGCGCCGACAGGAGAGATCTGGGAGACCTCTGTGAGGAGCCCTGTGTGGCAAACAAGCGAGGCTGCTGAGCACGAGAGTGTGAGGCAAACAACTCTGGTGAGTAGGATTCCTGGAGGGAGATTGGGAAGATTGAATTGTGTATGCTCCATATGAAGATATCTTTTGGGAGCTTCCACTACAGTCCTGGGAATTACTCATATGAAGGACATTTGAATTGAACAGTTTTCTTAGCGCTACATAGTATCTCCTATATTGGTCTGGTGATACAATTTATATATATGTATGAGGGTTTGATTGTAGCGGCTATTTAGAGAAAATGTGTGTTTGAGGCATGAGGATGTCTACATGTTAATAGCGCAGATTCATTGATCCAATATTAGGAGGGCGTTATACAGAGTGATCATATTTGGGATGGTGTCTGGCTGTTGAGTTGGAGTCCATCTCCAGGTTACCGATGATGTTAAAGTCCCCGCCTATGATAACCCTTCCTTTCTGAACCTGGTTGATTTTCTTGTGTAGTCGTTTGTGGAACCGTAATTGTTGTTTGGTCGGGCCATAGATGTTGACTAGGGTGTAGGTGGTTCGATTAATGTCACAAATCAGAATCAGGTAGCGACCTTGGGGGTCTATAATGGATTGGTGCAGCTTGAATTGAAGAGATTCCTTGATGGGTTTGAGGACTCCGTTTTTCTTCTTTGGGCCGGAGGCTAAGAAAACTTGGTTGTATCTTTTCGATGTGAATGATGGGGTTTTGGAAGTGGCAAAATGGGTTTCTTGTACTAGAACCACATCCGCCTTTTGGTTATTGGCTTCTCTTAGAAGGGAAGATCTTTTCTGTGGGGAGTTTAATCCCCTGGCATTTATAGAAATAATTTTGAAGGCCATTGTGGGGGGTTTGCAGGTGATTTGGTAGTTTGTTTCTATGCGAGGTGGGCACCGCTAGGTCACCGGGTGTTCAGTTGAAGTTAAAAAAAGAAAAAAAAAAAACCCCAAAAGAGGTCCAACTTGTTCAGAAGGTAGTCAGAGGGTAGCTGGCTTGGAGAGTAGGCAGGGTGTCTTTAAAAAGGGAGAGCCCGTAAAAACGCAGGCTCAATGTGCAGAAACTTCTGCTGATGTATAACGGGGGAATTGGTCCTCTACTAGTCAAGTAGATCAGAGACCACTCAATAGGCTGGCAGGCATTGGATAGTATTAGTTAAAAAATGGGGGGGATCCCGCGCTATAGTGGATATGAGTGTTACTATGGGGCAGCTGCCCTCCTGCTTTTCCAGAGGAAAAAAGAGTAGTTTAAATCAGTATGTCAGGAGATGGCGCTAGCCCTGAGGTGATCGTCCTCTGCAAACTTAACCCTTTTATACACAACACCTATATTTTAAAACCATATATAAAACAGAATAAAGTGCTTGTAGTGACAGTATATGCAAACGTGTATGTGAACTTTTTGCCGTGCGTATCAATCTGATTATGCACGGGATAAATAAATTATACCATAAGTGTAAAATAAGTGGAAATTATAAAATTCTAAGACTTTTCATTGACATGCAGCAGTATTATCTCTAAATTATCTGTTGATACTCTGATCATGATATGATAATGTCCATAGATAAAAAACAGTAACAGTCTTTCGCAGAGTTCCGGATGTTGAAAAGAATGTGTTCAGTGACTTTCAGTGACAATATTTCAAGACTTGCAAACGTGATCCAGTGATTGCAATCCGTGCTCCCCTCCTGTGTCCCTACTCACCAGAGCTAGGTACCCCTGCAGGGGTAGCTCGCCTTGCTAAATCTTTAACCCAGTCAGCTTGGGTTGGGATCCCCGCTTCTGGTCTATCCAGGAACGATCGCCTTACAGGTCCTCCTATGCTCCAGTGCAGTGTCCCAGGAAAGTGAAATTCCTCCGGTGTATGAAAGGACGAAAATCCAATATAGTGTAAAACCGTTTTTTTATTATTGTCCAAATAAAGTATATAAACTGTTAAAAAGTCTTGCTGGGTCACAGTAATGATGTGTGGAGAAACAACACGCTGGTGGTAGCTCGGCTACCATTTGAGGAAGAGACGTCTCCCTACACGCAAACCCGAGCGTGATGTCAGAACGTTCGTACGTACGCAATGGCCCCGCTCTGGTGAGTAGGGACACAGGAGGGGAGCACGGATTGCAATCACTGGATCACATTTGCAAGTCTTAAAATATTGTCACTGAAAGTCACTGAACACATTCTTTTCATCATCCGGAACTCTGCGAAAGACTGTTACTGTTTTTTTATCTATGGACATTATCATATCATGATCAGAGTATCAACAAATAATTTAGAGTTAATACTGCTGCATGTCAATGAAAAGTCTTATAATTTTATAATTTCCACTTATTTTACACTTATGGCATAATTTATTTATCCCGTGCATAATCAGATTGATACGCTAGGCAAAAAGTTCACATACACGTTTGCATATACTCTCACTACAAGCACTTTATTCCATTTTATATATGGTTTTAAAATATAGGTGTTATGTATAAAAGGGTTAAGTCTGCAGAGGACGATCACCTCAGGGCTAGCGCCATCTCCTGACATTGGATAGTATTGCAGCTGACATCCAGCATTTTAGCAGGTTGAATACAGAGAAGGGCACATGAAGTTGTTTCAGGCATCTTGGTCTGCTCTACCTGTTTATATTTGTGTGTGGGGTAGGTCAGAGGGATCCTGTTCTTCTGCAGGGATGATTCGCCACTGCCGTAGGAGTTTGAACCTGCAGACAGTGTTTTCACTGCGTGGGTCTTATTTTGGTGTGTGATAAGTAGAGTTGAGCGAACCTCTGGAAGTTCGGGTTCTGCTGGTCCGTCCGAACTTCGTGACAAAGTCCGGGTCCGGACGGAACCCGAACGATCGCACGGACAACGAACCCCGTAAAAACACGGATTTTCAAGCCCAGGGGTAACTAAAGTTACCCCAAGCAACAGGCACGCTAGCAAGCCCAAGGCAGGCCTGGGCCTGAAACAGTGCTTCAAGCCTGCCTGGTCGTCTTGGGCTTGAAGGTCTCCAAGCGAGTTGAGATGAATAGTGTGTGGTTTTATTCTGGGTGCGTCACTTTTGTGACAGACGTCCAAGTTTGAGGATGCCGTCACCGCTTAGTAGGGACGTCTTCTTGTCCTAGGGAGACTGGATGGGGTGTGTGTTTATATTTGTCCATCTCGTCTGGTTCTACGGACTTTGTTGAAGTACACGGGAAGAGACATAAGTTGGACGATTTTACGACCTACAGTCGACGTTATGATAGGTTACAGTCCTCTACCGCGATCGGGACTCCACTAGCAGGAGACGTCTGAATTGGGAAAATATGTATTGTGGAT
>BLSH010506718.1:319395-336734 GCA_018402905.1 Glandirana rugosa | reverse complement strand
GTGTATAAGAGACAGGCTCACACCAACAGCTGGAAGCTCTCCCTTTACAACTAGGAGATGATTTTTGAAAAATAATGTGTCACTTACACCAACAGCTGGCCCTATAGGAGTAGGCAATGGGTTTGGAACAAGAATCTGTCCCTCTAAGCAACACCTGGAAACTCTCCCCTTTGAACTAGGAGATGATTTTTGAACAATAATGTGTCACTTACAGCAACAGCTGGCCCTATAGGAGTAGGCAATGGTTTTGGAACAAGGATCAGTCCCTCTAAGCAACACCTGGAAACTCTCCCCTTTGAACTAGGAGATGATTTTTGAACAATAATGTGGCACTTACATCAACAGCTGGCCCTATAGGAGTAGGCAATGGTTTTGGAACAAGAATCTGTCCCTCTAAGCAACACCTGGAAACTCTCCCTTTTGAACTAGGAGATGGAGATGTTTTTTAAAAAATAATGTGTCACTTACAGCAACAGCTGGCCCTATAGGAGTAGGCAATGGTTTTTGAACAAGAATCTGTCCCTCTAAGCAGAAGCCTCTACCTAGTGCAGTCAGATCACTCAAAGCCTCAGTATGTGAAATCTCAAATTACTCCCACAATATTTGGGAGTTGTGTACGATCCCACAATCTGATCGTTGTGTACGAACGTACGATCGTTTCGTTAGACAGAGTTTAATCTGCAATCTCCAACTCTAAGCAGCGGTATTTGAAATCTCAAATTCCCCTAACAATCTGATCGTTGTGTACGAACGTACAATCGTTTCCTTAGACAGAGTTTAATCTGCAATCTCCAACTCTAAGCAGCGGTATTTGAAATCTCAAATTCCCCCAACAATCTGATCGTTGAGCACGATCGTAGCGATCGTTGTTTTATGCAGAGCTTGATCTGCAACTCAAAGCAGCGGTATGTGAAATCTCTAATTTCTGCTATCTGTCCTCTGCAACAGCACAGACAGCAGTAGTAAAGTAATCTATCTCAGGATGCAGGATCAGGTCTTAACCACTTCCGGACCGCCGTATGTCGTTTGACGGCGGTACTTTGAAGTGGAATACCGTTGTTATGGTAGCAGATAGCTACCATAACCCCGGTATCATTTTTTTCTGCAGGCGATTCTGCGTAAGATAAAAGTGATCTTAGCGGCGGATTCGCCGCAAGATCACTTTTATCAGCGGCGGGAGAGGTCCCCCCCTCCCGCCGCTTTCCGGTCATCTCCGCCGCTTACCGGACCCGCCGGCAGTGGTGGAGATGATCGGGTCCTTTCCCTCTAGTGTCCGTGTGCCGAGTGAGCGGCTGAAGCCGCTCACCCGGCTCCATAACAAGGCTGGGCGGAAGCTACGTCACAAGTAGCTTCCGCCCAATGCTCTTAAAGGGGACTTTTTTTTTTTTTCCCCTGCCACTTTTTTCAAATTTATTTATTTATTTTTTTAATGCATTTTAGTCTAAAAATGAGATCTGAGGTCTTTTTGACCCCAGATCTCATATTTTGGAGGTCCTGGCATGCTTTTTTCTATTACAAGGAATGTTTACATTTCTTGTAATAGGAAAAAAGTGATCAAATTTTTTTTTTTTTTTTAAAAGTTGTAAAAATAAAAATTAAAAAGTAAAATACATAATTAAAAAAAAATAAAAATTAAAGCGCACCGTCCTTGCGAGCTTGCGCGCAGAAGCGAACGCATACGTAAGTCCCGCCCACATATGAAAACGGTGTGCAAACCACACATGTGAGGTATCGCCGCGATCGTTAGAGCGAGAGCAATAATTCTAGCCCTAGACCTCCTCTGTAACGCAAAAATGCTAACCTGTAGAATTTTTTAAACGTTGCCAATGGAGATTTTTATGTTGCAAAGTTCGTCGCCATTCCGCGAGCGGACGCAATTTTGAAGCATGACTTGTTGGGTATCATTTTACTCGGCGTAACATTATCTTTCACAATATGAAAAAAAATTTACCTAACTTTACTGTTGTCTTATTTTTTAACTCAAAAAAACTGAATTTTTTCAAAAAATTTTTCAAAAAAAATTGCGCTTTTAAGACCGCTGCGCAAATACGGTGTGACATAAAGTTTTGCAATGGCCGCCATTTTATTCTCTATGGTCTTAGAAAAAAAAATATATAATGTTTGGGGGTTCTAAGTAATTTTATAGCAAAAAAACCTGTTTTTAGCTGATAACCTCCAAACTCCAAAAAGAGGCTCGGTCTTAAAGTGGTTAAAATGTCTCAAATCTGTCCCTCAAGCTTTCAGCTTCCTTTCCCTACACTAACCCAAGGAGCATGTGACTGCAGCACTGTGACTCCAGCTTATAAAGAGGCTGGGTCACATGATGCACTGGCCAATCACAGCCATGCCATTAGTAGGCATGGCTGTGATGGCTTCTAAGGGCAAACCAGTGAAACGCTTGTTGATTGGCTGCCCTGCAGCTTCTCAACACGTGGAGTAAAATAGCAGAACCCCGGACCGAACCCGAACGATTTTTGAAATGTCCGGGTCCGGGTCCATGCCACGGACACCCGAAAGTTCGGTACGGACCCGAACGTTACAGTCCGGGTTCGCTCAACACTAGTGATAAGCAATTTGGTGGGGAAGCCCCATTTATAGGGGATTTTGTGGTTCTGAAGGGTTTTGGTGATGGTTGCAAGCTGTCTGCAGTTGTCCATAGTTGCCTTAGATAGATCAGCATAGAGGGCAACAGCGGTAAAGGGGTCGGGCAGACTTGCCGAATGCTTGGCTACGTACATGACTTTCTCGGATGTGAAAAAATGAATGCGGGCTAACACGTCCCTGGGTGTAGAGACTGGGAGGTGCGGTGGTTTAGGAAGTCTGTGCACCCTATCAATTTCTAGATCTCTGCCTTTTAGTTCAGGTACCAAGGTGCGCATGAGAGACTGCAAGTAATGTACCAGGTCAGATTGTTGGACGGATTCTGGCACATTGCGGAATTTGATATTATTCCACCTGGCGCGATCTTCCAGGTCTGAGAGTTTGAGTTTGATTAATTGGAGCTCATCCTCATGATCTGTAAATCCATCTACCAGGTCATTATGGGCTGTGCATAGATCTCCCATTTTGGCTTCTATGTGGTGGATGCTCTGGTCATGTTGCTGTACCGTGCTGAACAGAGAGGACACTGCTGCAGATAGATCATTGTATAATGTCTGTCTGAATGAGAGCAGCATACTTTTCATTGTGCTCTTTGAGTGGTTGGTCTGTGGCAGGGAAAGAGTCAAGCCCTGAGGAGTGCTGTGGGGGAGGGAGAGAGAACAGACATGTAGCTGCTTTATCATAGGATCGCTCAGGCTCTTCTATTCTGAGCCGTGACTTCACTGGGCTGGCTGTGGAGGGTGAGTAAGGAGGGGATGACTCTCTATTCGGCTCTGGAGAGTAGGAGCGTTCCTTCTGTGTGAGGCTCTGGTCGGAGGGTAGAGAGGAGAGCGGTGCTGAGATTCCACAGTCCCCGCCAGCGCCATCTTGGCTGCTTGCCAGGCCTGACGAGCTGAAGTAAGCTGTCAGCTTTTTAGGTTGTTTGCTGCCCAACCTCCTCTTGGACATGGTGCCCAGGGGCTGCAGGGGTGTCCGGACTATTGCCTGGGCTGATGAGACCCTTTCTGGTGATGCTTTGAGGTCGCTAAAGCTGGATTAGCTGCAGAGCTGGGGAATTATGCTGCCATTCACTTCAGCCGGCAAGCCACGCCCCCCATTTGTGATTTTAAATGTGTCCGAGAGTGCACTGGAGGTGTAAACTTGCGCTGAGGGGTTAGAATAAAGTGTTAAGATAGCAGAGAGACGGAATCCCCCGAAGCCAAATTTTGTAAGAACCGACTTTAGGTATCCCCAATGCACCCTATCGAAAGCCTTCTCTGCGTCAAGGGCTCTGAAGGCTGTTGGTAGTTTGCGGCTTTCTGCAACTCTTAAAAGGTTAAGCATTCTACGGGTCCCATCTGATGCTTGCCTGTTGGCTACAAAACCTACTTGGTCAGTGTTTATCAGGTCCGGTGTCACTAAGGTTAGCCTGTTAGCGAGCACTTTCGGATATATTTTAAGATCTGAGTTTAAAAGGGATATAGGCCTAAAATTCTGCGGTTGCATGGGTTCTTTGCCTGGTTTGGGTAGCGTAATTATGTATGCTTTAAGCATTTCATTCGGTATGGTGTTTGAGTGGACAATTTGGTTTAAGGTGTTTGTCAGATGAGGGGTTAAGGTCTCTGCGAAGGACTTGAAATATTCTACTGATAAACCGTCTGGGCCTGGGGATTTGTTGAGGGGGAGTTTGGCAATTACTGTCTTGACTTCTTCCTCTGAGATGGGCTCGTTAAGACTGTCTCTCATTTCTGTGGAGAGTTCTGGGAGTTGGGTCTAGAAAGTTTTGGATTTTTGATGCTGTTGGGTGGAATAGGGATTGGTCTTCGGTCAAATAATATAGTGCCCCGTAATACTTCATGAAGCTATTCGCTATGTCTTTGGGATGGGTTATTTTGGTTCCTGACTTGGGGTCAATTAAGAAATTAATCCTGGAGGCTGCTTGTTTTTGTTTAACTTGTTGGGCTAATTTTTTCCCTGCTTTATTGTTTGCCGAGTAGTAGGTGGCTTTAAGATATTTAGTGTTTTTTTCAAATTCTCCTAGTAGTAGGGTTTTGAGTTTTAATCTACAGCTCTGGAGTTCACTCGTTGTCGTTGTGTCTATTGCTTGCTTATTTGATGCTTCAAGTTGTTGGATTTTATGCAGTAGTGCTTCTGTTTCCCTAGATTTCCATTTTTTATCCCTTGCTGCTATCTGAAGTAATACTCCCCTGATATATGCCTTATGAGTGCACCATATGGTTGTTTTAGAAATGTCATCTGAGTTGTTGGTTTGGAAGAATTCTTCAAGGTGCTTTTGGATTCCCATTCGGTGGTCGGCCCGGCTGAAGATTTTGGTGTTATTCCTCCAAAGCAATATTGGGGTATTGTTGGAGTTTTCATCCAGTTCTATCGTAAGGGGGGCATGATCGGACCAGGTTATGGTGCCAATTGTCGCTTTTTTGGTCATGTGTAACGTTGTAAGATCTGTTAGACACATATCAATGCGAGAGTAAGATTTGTGTGGGTTAGAATAAAAGGAGAAGTCTTTCTCTCCCGGGTGGAGGCATCTCCATGCATCATACAATTTTTCGGCATGAAGGATGGATTGTAGGGAAAATTTGGGCTGTTTTCTAGGGGGCTTGCAATCTTCAGCACTGTTGACCACCAAATTGAAATCTCCCACCAGAAGGAGGTGTCCTTTACGTATAGGCTGAATTTTTCTTAGTAAATTCTTAGTGCCACTGATTCCGGGACCCCGCAGAATTTAATGTTATTTCTGCGGCTGCGGTCTTCTAAATCTGCGAGTTTTGCGGTTATTCGTTGTAATTCCTGTTGCTGCTCATTGTAAGCATTCAGTAGGGAGTTGTGCGCTGAATACGCATCCTCCATTTTGTGTTCCACATGTGTCACTCGTTGCTGTATGTGTGTTATAGCAGCTTTAATCGGTAGCAACATGTTCTGCATGTCTGCCTGCAATGTGTCCCGCAGTGAAATTAGCATGTCCTTCATACTCTCCATTGAAACTGGCTGCTGAGATGAGGGGAATTGTTCTAAAGTACTTTGTGTAGGGGCCCTCTTCATTGTTGTCCTACATGTCTGAGTCAGCCTCATGTGTCTCCCCTTTAGCCTTTTTGTGTTTGGCTGGGCTGCGTGTGGTAGGGCTATCAGGTGGGGATATCCCCATCCTACTTGTGTCTCCTTTGGAGATCGCTGTGCGGACCGAGGCTGTGGAGCTGGCGCTGGCGTCTGATGCGCTGTCTTCCTCCTCTGTAGGCCGCGCTCTGGAGCCGACGCCATCTTGGTACACCCTTTCTCCCGCGGGGAGAAGAAATCCGTCAATTTCTACGGATTCGCTCGTTGTGGGCCCCTTTTGCGGATTGCTCCTGGTGCTGTGGCTTCTATGCCTGCCATGGCTGTATTGCTTAGTGCCCTTGTGTCGCTGAGTAAGTCGCTCGGACGGTGTTCAGGAGCCGGAGCTCTTCTCTACACAGCCGTCTCCCCCTTGTTAAAATTTTAAGATCCTTATAGATTAAGGAGATGGGCCTATAGTTATTAACTTCAGAGGGATCTTTATCGGGTTTTGGGATAACCGCTATGTTAGCCGAGTTAAGATCTTTACTGAGGATTGTATCTGTTTGAAGAGAGTTAAAGAAATTCGCTAAGTGCGGGGCTAATAGCCCAAAATGCTTGTAATATCCTGTCGAGAGACCGTCTGGTCCCAGGGCCGAGCCCTTTTTAAGGTGTTTGATAACTTCTAGAATCTCAGATTTCGAGATTGTGGCTTCCAGTGATAGCCTATGGTCCTCGGCCAGGGTGGGAAGGGAGACGCTGTCAAGAAAGTTAGAAGATGGGGTTGAGGGGGGTCGAGATCTCTGATTTGTAGAGCTTAGCGTAGAAGTCCCGGAATGTGGACATAATCTTATGAGGGTTTTGGGTGAGGGAACCCGATAGGTCTCTCACTTTCGGGAATGCGAATGATCTGAATTTCGGGGACAGTTTGGCCGCTAGATTTGGACCTATGTGGTCTTTACGAAGGTAAAAGTGGGCATTTGACCATTGAGCCTGCTTCTCCGCCTGAGTGGTCAAGGCCAGATTAAGGGACGTGCTCCCTGCCTCCAGCTTCAACCGAGATTGAGGGGTGGGATTTTTCTTGTGCGCTTTTGCGAGTTTCTGAAAATCTTGTTCAAGCTTAACTAGGTGGGACCTCCTCTCTTTCTTTAATTTGGCAGCTAGTTGAATGATCCTGCCTTTAATGACTGTTTTGTGGGCTGCCCAGAGGGTCATACAGGATATCCACGAGCCCGAATTCAGACTTAAATATTCCTCCAGGTCCTTCCTAAGCAAAGTACAATTAACCGGGTTGTTCAGAAAAGACTCCTTCAGTCTCCATTTAGCTCTAATCCCCATATCCCCCATGGGCCTTAATCGTACAACTACCATAGAGTGATCTGATATTGGGGAGTCCCTAATAAAGGACTTAGAGACCCGTGGAATAGAGGTGGATCCCATGAAGATATGGTCAGTTATGGCCATGGATTTATGAGGAGCTGAATAGTGCGTAAAGTCTCTAGTGTTAGGGTTACACTCCCTCCACACATCCACCAGGCGTAGTGAGTTAATGAGTTTGGCAAGCTTAAGGCTTCTTTTTGGGGGTTGTAGAAGGCGTGAGCGAACTGGCCTCGATTTGTCCATCATGAGATCAAGAGCGGTGTTGGAGTCCCCCCCGGGATCAAAGTCCCCTCAAAATGTGGGGAGAGGGAGTCCAACATATTACGAAAAAATTGTATTTGGCCAGTGTTAGGGGCATAATAGGACACAAAAGAGTAAGGGGAGCCACCAAGGTCCCCTATTACCAGAATGTATCAACCCTCCGGGTCCCTGATTACCTGACGCAGATTAAAACCAACGCTTTTCACGAAAAAGACTCCCACACCTCTAGTTTTGTCTGGGGCATTCGCTAGAAAGAATTGGGGGTAGCTTTTGTGGATAAAACTAGGTGAGAATTGAGAGGGAAAGTGGGTTTCCTGGATAAGGACCTCCAGATGCTGCAAGTGTGCTGCCTGGAAGTACTTTCTACATTTTAAAGGGGAGTTGAGGCCTTGTACATTGTGGGAGGCAATTTTCAAAACACTGGGTAGATTAACTGAGGGAACCATGATGCTAAATAAGGAAGACACTTACGTTATCGATGAACCCTTCATCAGACTCCCACCACCTTGGGCTAAGGGCTGTACCTCTATTGAAAGGGAAGAACTTATACCCCTCGCCGACTCCGAAGGGGGACCACCCCGGCACCTGGGAGAAAGAGAAAAGATACAAGAAGAGAACAGAGAATAGGAGGAGAATCAAGACCAAAGATAGGAGAAGAGAGAGGTAGGGAGAGCGGCCAAATACCGTCAGATCCCTCCACCGTCGGGGGATGAGAGCCAGGAAACTGACTCGCATGTCCCGAGACTGACCTATAGACAACTGCCTATACTGGCAGCCAGACATCTGCTCCCGTGCCACACCAAAAAGCGGAGCCCGCAAGCAGAGGGAGGAGCATGCCAACCGTCCCGCCCCCAGTGCAGCCCAACATTAATATATCAACCGGGTGGAGCCCCAGAGTAAAACCCGCACACTAAAAATATTTCAACATATCAAAAGATAAACAAGACATGAAATTACAGAAATAACCCCCGGGGGTCCATAGGAAGGCAAGACACCAGATCCCTCCGGATCCCAACCCCCACCCCAATCCCAGGACCCCCACAATGGGGGGGCTGGGAGAGGCAGGAGCCAATCCGGAGCGAGCCGAGACCCGGTGCCCCCAAGATGACCCATTCTACCCCCTAAGTGCTGGAAAGAGCCATGTAACAATGATAGCAAATGTAACCATTAACTAAAAATATTGTAAACCGTGGCCTAAGGGGCCAACCAGTGAAAGACCATTTCCCTAGGTAAAGTCAGAATAAGGCTTCAGCGGGAACCTTAAAGTCCTTACGAACCAGAGCAAAACCCCCAAACAGAGAGAAGAGGGGTCAAGGGGGATGCGAGTCCTTAGGCCTCTTAGAGTGCTGGGATCTCCACACAGGAGGAATTGGGCTGTGGGGAGATGGGCGCTTAGAAGAACCCCCTGACTTGGCTTGGAGTGAGGATCCAGGCTCCAAGGAGATGAGGTTCAATTTAACCAGCAGATGTTCCCCTTCATTGAAAGAAGAAAATCCATAGTTCTTGCCCTTGTATAAGAAGGTGAGGCGGAATGGAAAGGACCACCAATACTTGATTGCCTTGTTTGTTAACACCTCGAGCAGGGGTTTCAGTGCCCTCCTCTTTTGAATGGTAGCTGGAGAAATGTCCGCGAACACCTGAATGGAGTGGCCTTGAAAAGATATCTGAGGTAACTTCCTAATGATCTTCATTATCTCCTCCTTAACAACATAAAAATGAGGTTTGACGATAATGTCCCTTTGAAGTCCATCTGTGCGAGGAGCTTGAAGGGCTCTATGAGCTCTGTCTAGTTCCAGTCTGTGATCTGGGATGTTCGGGATGCTTTCTTTAATAAAGCAGCAAACTGTCTCCTGTACATCCTTGATGGATTCCGGCACCCCCCGCAGATGAAAGTTATATTTACGGGAAGGGTTTTCAAGATCATTAATCTTGGAGTGGGCCGCTTCCAACTGGTCCTGGAGATCCTGGATACGCGCCGTGTTCTGGTTTGCTCTAGCGATGGTTTGGTCAATTTTTTGTTCTGGCACTTCAATCCTGGACCCCAAACTCTGCATGTCAGCCTGAATAGTTGAAGTGATCTGGGACGCAGTTTGGGCCAGGCCTTTAGCCAGCATTTTAGAGAACGTTTCCATCATGAATCTCAGGTCTGGATGTGGAGTTGGAGTAGGGGGCCCCAACATTCCTAGGGTGTCAGGGTCAGGGGGAGTCCTAATAGCCCATTGTATAAGGCAAGGGATGCCTGAGCAAGGCCCAGTTAATATAGGGCCACTTTCAGCCTATGGGCTTCTTCAGGGTCCAGCTTCCGCAGGCCTTGAGGGAGAGCTTGAGGGGGTGTGCTGTCCGCCTCACCTTTAATAACAGGAGGCTGAGTCTGCCCGAACCGTCCTAGGCCTCCGTCCACCCGGCTCCCATCGGTAACTAGGTCGCAGCCGCGGCCTCGATTTAGTGCCGATCCCGGCGTCTGCTTCCAGGGGGTTGGGAGGCTCCCGTTGGTCCTCGGGTGCCTAAACGGCATCAAGGGCCACCTAGTCGGGGGTGGATGGACCCTGATGGCTGCTTCTTAGGGCTTTCGGGGACGGAACAGTCCGGAGCTCCGTGATCAAGCAACCATCACGGAGACCGGCGCATGCGCACTCTCTGTACCCAAAATCTTATGGGATATCTTTTCTTGGGACATGATCCAGGATATTTTACATTTAGCCTAGTGGAAGGAAACCGTGGTGGATTTCCAAGCCCGTGAGATTGTTATTTTAGCCCCAATGAGAATAAAAAGAATAAGAGTTTGGGGGGCTTTAGGGCAATCTGGCACCACTTGGTTCAGGAGTGCTATCGCAGGGTCTTGTGGGACAGGGATGCCTGTAACTTTGCTGATCATATGGAAAATTCTATTCCAGTAGGACCTGATTTTGGGGCAGGTCCACAAGACATGAAAAATGGTGCCCAAGTTCTCACACTCCCTGAAGCAAAGAGGGGATGATTGGGGAAAGTATTTTGAGAGACTGATAGGAACTAAGTACCATCTTGTGATTACCTTTAAGGGTGCCTCCCTAAGTATAGTGTTGTGGAACCCCTTACCTGAACGTTCGAGATTGGAATGCCAGGTGTCCAGATCCCATTCGAAGTTGAGGTCTCGCTCCCAGCTAAGCATGTAAGGAGTCTTTTCAGTTGGGTCAGTAAGTAAGGAGTAAATAAGGGAAATGCCTCCTTTCATGTCCTTGGCTGAAGAACACCAACGCTTCATAGGGTGTAATGGTCAAAGGATTTGGTGAGGTCGCCCTAATAGAATTTAAAAAGTGAAGAATCTGGTAGTAGCAGAACCGTTCTGAGGGGGGCATCTCAAGCTCCTTTATGCAGTGGTGAAGGGAAATAGGACCGTAGGCATTAAAGAAGTGCCCGATACGATACAGCCCTTTCTGAACCCACCACTTAAAGGCTGCTATGTTTAAACCTGGGGGAAAGCGGGGATTATGGAAGAGGTGGGAAAGGGGAAGCCAGGGTGATATCAACTTGTTGGCTTTATGCAGAGAGTCACACAGGGCCATAGAGTGAGAAAGCGTAGGAGACAAAATGGCTGGTCTGGACTTAGGAGGGCTCCAGATTAAAAAATCAATAGTGTTATTAGGGATAGATTGTCTCTCCATAGTTACCCAGTCCACTTTAACCCCATAGGTATAAATCGTGGAGATCTGGGTCAGCTGAGCCGCTTGGTAATAGTACCATAGGTTGGGGAGCGCCAGGCCGCCCCTGGATTTAGGTCGACAAAGAGTCTGTTTCGAAAAGCGATGACCAGATTTCCCCCAGACAAATCGGATGACCGCAGCTGGTAACCTGTTCAATTGGTTTTTCAATACAGGGATGGGGAGTGAATGGAACAGGGATAAAATACGGGGTAAGAGTGTCATCTTTATAGCATTGATTTTGCCTAGCCACGACATTTTATATTGAGCCCATTGGGACAGATCCAACGTGAGTTTCCTGAAAAGGGGAGGGTAATTGTGTTTAAATAGCAGGTCAACTGATGGGGTAAGGTTGATACCTAAATATGGGATGGATGTGGTCTTCCAAGTAAAGGGAAAGCATTCCCTTAGCAGGTCCACCTCTCTCTGCGGGAGTGATACATTTAAAGCTAGTGTTTTGGCCATGTTAATATGAAGGCCTGAAGCGTTGCCAAATTCTGCAAGAAGATGGAATATATTAGGGGTAGAAACCAGAGGGGAGGTTATAAAGAGAAGGACGTCGTCCACGAAGAGCGCACATTTATGAGAATTGTGGCCACATGAAACTCCATGTATGTCAGGGTTGTTACAAATCCCTATTGCCAGTGTCTCTATCACTAATACAAATAGAAGAGGGGATAATGGGCACCCCTGTCTGGTACCTCTTTCTATGGGGAAGGGGTCTGAGTATTGTCCACATAGTTTGATTTTAGCCGACGGTTGAGAATAGAGAGATTTCAATGTGTTGAGAAAATTGGGCCCAAAGCCCCACCTCTCAAGTACCGCAAAGAGAAAAGGCCAAGAAACGGTGTCGAAAGCCTTCTGCAAATCTAGAGAAAGCAAAAAGCCCTTCTGGAGAGTCCCTCCATCCCAGCCCGATCTCAAAAGGGAAATTATGTCGACCACCCTCCTCACCTGATCCGGTCCCTGCCTACCCGGAATGAAGCCCACCTGGTCTTTATGCACATAAGACCCTATGCAGCTGGCCAGTCTGTTCGACAATATTTTAGTAATCATTTTCAGATCCACATTAGTCAGAGATATGGGTCTGTAATTGCTGACTCCGAGAAGGGAGTTTCCAAGGCGGACCGGTGGGAGGCGGAGAGGGTAGGTAGCGGAATCTTGTGAAGGAAATCCTCAAGACCCTGAGGAGAGTCAGGATCTCTCTTGGAATATAACTGTTTATAAAACTGAAGAAAGGTGCCCAGGATCTTTTTGGGGTTCTGGGACAGGTGACCAGAAGAAGTCTTAATTTTAGGCATGGCGTACAAGCGGACCTTAGGGGCTAATTTGTGAGCAAGTAAGGGGCCAATTTCATCATAAGACAAGTAATTGCGGCCTTTCGCCCAAGCTGCCTGCTTTTCAGAACTTGAGGTAAGGGCCAGGTTTAAGGTTAGTCTAGCAGACTCCAAGGTGGCCAGAGAGGGAGCAGTAGGGTTCTTATTATGTTGCTTACTGGCCAAGCGGAAATCTCTCTAGCTTTAATATGGCTGTTAAGCGTTCCCGTTTAAGGTGGGAGGACAGCTGATCTTCCCTCTCAAAACCACCTTATGGCCTCCCCATAGCGTTTCTGGGGAGATCCCCTTTGTGTCGTTCAGTAGAAAATATTCATGTAGGTCCTTTTCAAGGAGCGTGCAGTGGACAGGCCAATCTCCCTCAAATTGGAGGGAGACTAGGGAGTGGTCTGACCAGGGGACATCGTAAATAGCAGCCCGTTTAGCCAAGTGGATAGAGGTAGAGGGTAAAAATATATGATCTATTCTTGCTAGCGTCCCGTGGGGCGCAGAGAAATGGGTGTAGTCCCTTAGAGATGGATTAAGTTCCCTCCAAACATCAATGAAGCCTAAGGAGTGTAGTAGTCGTGCTATACATAGGCTCTGCTTTGGGGGTTTCCGAAACCGAGGAGACCCTTTAGACGTTTTATCCCTTATTTGGTCAAACATGATATTGGAGTCACCCCCCATTATTACTCTCCCTTCAAAGTGTGGGACGAGGGAGTTTAGCATTGAGGAGAAAAAGGACGCCTGTCTGTGGTTGGGGGCGTAGTAAGAGATGAGGGTATAAGGGGACCCACTGATATGGCCTTTAAATAGAACATATCTCCTGTCCTTATCTTTGATGGTTTGGCTGTGAATGAAGGGAACCTTTCTAGAGAGAAGGATGGAGACTCCCCTTTTCTTAACTTCCGCGTTGGCCATAAAAAAGGTGGGATATTTGTGATGAATATAAGGGGATTTTAGCTAATTGGAAAGTGTGTTTCTTGGAGAAAGAGGATATCGTACCCTTTGCGGTTATAGAAATCGAAGGCTTTACAGCGTTTGCTTGGGAGATTCAGACCCTGAACATTATGTGAAGCGATTTTAAAGGTCGCCTTGGGATGGGAGTTATCAGCCATGGAAGAGAGGAGTGGTCAACGCCTGTGGGATAACAAGAGCTACCCTTGTAGCTGAGAGCAAGACCCCGGGTCCCCTGGAGTTAGGAAAACTGTTGGAATCCTGAACCGAGAGATCCACAAGGGCACCTGCAACAGAAAAAAGGTTAGCTGAGCAAAAGTCAAAGAAGGGAGAAAAGGGATAACAAGCAAGGAGAAAATAGAGGTAGAAGGGGTTGCCGGGATGGAAATATCCCGAGTACCCCGCGGGCCGGGCGGAACCTGTCCGACCCTAGCCCTAGACCCTAGAATAACTAGAGTCTTGAAAGTAGGCAGCTCAGATGCGAGTGCCATACCTGCGTCACCTAGGGTAACCAAGACCTCTAGGTTTCTACAGGAAGAGTGACATATTGTCCCGCCCCGGCCGGAGAGACCCCCATAAAAGAATGTGCATAGGCTAAGAGTCTGTCCGGTCGTGGTGAGCAATGTGTATGAGTGCGGCCTAGGCAATAAAATATATATATTTCACAGCAATAACTTTCACTTCAAACCATCAGTTACATAGAACAGCCATAACAAAACTTAGAAGTGAGGCCCTGCTTAGATGTGATTGAAAGGGATGTTAAGATGAACAGAAAGTATCCCCTGAGGGGGTTCATCTAACCAAAAAAATTGTGGTGAGAGATCCACCAACAGTGTAAGGTTAATGTTAGAGGATCTGCAAAATTTGGATCCAGCCGGATCACAATCAACCATCGGGTAAGTATTGACCTCCCTAAGTGGGTCTCAACTGATCCTGTATGGACATCAAAGAGAGGTCATTAAAGAGCCCCCTAAACCGGGGTAAGCAGTACTCAATCAAGAACAAGTCTAAAGTCTTCTCTCAACAAGAAGGATGAGGGTAGCAAAGCACCCAGGGTTCACCATGGAGCATCAGAAAAAGAAAAGTCCTCCTTGGTAATTCAGGGGAAGATTTTTGTTCGAGGAATCTCCAAACTTGCTTCGGGGGGGACTGAGTCACAGATCTTCTTTGGTTTCTGCTTTTGCCAAGTAGGATTTAAGGGGCTCCTTGGGAGGGGGGCCTCTTGGAAGAGCTTTGGCGGGGACCAAGTGCTGGGGGCGGAAGCTCCTGGGAGATAAGGCCTAGGTGGAGTAAGAGCTTCTCTCCATCTTGTAGGTTGGTGATATGGTGTGTCTTGTTTTTTTATTGAAAAGACAAGCGAAATGGAAAAGCCCACCAGTATTTTATGGTCTTTTGGGTGAGAACCGTTAGAAGAGGTTTGAGGGATCTCCTTCTCTGTATGGTAGTAGGTGAAATGTCCGCAAATACTTGCACCATATTACCCTGGATACAAAGGGACTCGGAATTACGAGATCTTCTGATGATCTCTTCCTTGATTCCATAGTGGTGTGGTTTCACGATGATATCCCTCGGAAGGCCATCTTGGCAGGGGGGGGGGGTTGCAGGGCTCTATGAGCTCTGTCCAGCTCAAGCTTCTGGTCTGGGATGTCTGGGATTAAGCTTTTAATTAGGGAAGTAACTGCTCCGTTTGTGTCTGTAATAGACTCAGGTAGACCCCTAATGCAAAAATTCAACCTCCTGCTCCTGTTCACAAGGTCATCAATTTTCGCTAACGCCAAATCTAGTTGATCTTGTAAGGTTTGGATGCAGGCTGTGTTCTGGTTGGCGCAGGCCACTGTGTTGTCAACCGCTTGTTCTATGGTGTCCATGCGCGCCCCTAAGCTGTGCAGATCTGCTTTAATGGAGGAAGTTATCTGGGCGTCTGTATGCGCTAGACCAGAAGCCAGCATTTCTGAGAATTTATGGAGGAGCATATTAAGTTCGGGCTGGTAGAGTTGCGGCAAGGGGGTGGCTTGTGTTTGGTTAAGCAGGCTATTTGAAGTATGAGGTGAGGGAGAATTCAGCATGGGGGAACTCAATGCAGGAGGATTTAACATTTCTTTCATTGTCATCCCCAGGAGCGATTCAGTTAGGGTTGCCACATCATCCCTTTAATCCAGGACACATATGAAGTACACAGGTTCTGAGGCTAATTTAATGCAGGTAAGGCACCAAGTGAGTTTAATTACCACCTTAATCAGCCGCAGAACCTGTGTAATTAATATGTGTCCTGGATTAAAGGGATGATGTGGCAACCCTAGATTCAGTAGAGGCCGGAGATAACAATTGGTTCGTTGTTATACTCACGGGTAGTCCATGATGGTGAGTGTTGGAGGGGAGAAGGGTCAGCAATGGTGTCTTCTGAGGCAATGGCATCAGCCGGGTTAAGTGTGGCCTCCATGTTGGGGGGCTCCGGTGGAAGGGTCTCAAAGAGGAGCTGTCTGTTCACTAGTGTTGAGCGAACCCGGACTATAACGTTCAGGTCCGTACCAAACTTTCGGGTGTCCGGGACCCGAACACGGACATTTCAAAAAACGTTCTGGTTCGGGTCCGGGATTCTGGTATTTTACTGCACGTGTTGAGAAGCTGCAGGGCAGCCAATCAACAAGCGTTTCACTGGTTTGCCCTTAGAAGCCATCACAGCCATGCCTACTAATGGCATGGCTGTGATTGGCCAGTGCATCATGTGACCCAGCCTCTTTATAAGCTGGAGTCACTTGATGCTGCAGTCACATGCTCTTGGGTTAGCTGTAGGGAGAGGAAGCTGACGGCGTCAGGGAGAGATTAGAGACATTTTAGCAACATCTGATCCTGCATCCTGAGATAGATTACTACTGCTGTGCTGTTGCTCTGAGGACAGATAGCAGAAATGTGAGATTTCACATACCGCTGCTTTGAGTTGCAGATCAAACTCTGCATAAAACAACGATCGCTACGATCGTGCACAACAATCAAATTGTTGAAGTACTTTGAGATTACAAATACCGCTGCTTTGAGTTGCAGATTGCAGATTAAACTCTTCCTAACACAACGATCGTTACGATCGTACACAACGATCAGATTGTTGGAGTAATTTGAGATTTCACATACAGCTGCTTTGAGTGACACATTGCAGATCAAACCCTGCCTAACACAACGATCGTTATGTTCGTACACAACGATCAGATTGTGGTATCGTACACAACGATCATATTGTGGGAGTAATTTGAGATTTCAAATACTGCTGCTTTGAGCGATCTGACTGCACTAGGTAGAGGCTTCTGCTTAGAGGGACAGATTCTTGTTCAAAAAACATTGCCTACTCCTATAGGGCCAGCTGTTGCTGTAAGTGACACATTATTGTTCAAAAATCATCTCCTAGTTCTAAAGGGAGAGTTTCCAGCTGTTGCTTAGAGGGACAGATTCTTGTTCAAAAACCATTGCCTACTCCTAAAGGGCCAGCTGTTGCTGTAAGTGACACATTATTGTTCAAAATGCATCTCCTAGTTCTAAAGGGAGAGCTTCCAGCTGTTGGTGTGAGCAGTGCATTTCTTGCACCAAAATAAAAAGTCTGGCTACGTTGGTGTTTTTAAAAAAAAAAAAAGTTATTAATTGCTATTAATAAATACTTACATAGGGCTACATAATACATTTGCGGGCCCAATGAGGAGAGCAAATAAGGGATGTGGTAATGGTGCTGCTGGTGATGCTGGTGTTGGTGGTGTTGGTGAACCTCCTGTTGGAAGGAGAGGACGTGGTGGAGGTGTGCCAGCTACACGCACAAGGGAAACACCTTCCTCAGGTAGCCAACAGAACCTGCACATCGACCGTGTGGAGGTGGTGCAGGAGAGGAAGGTTGTCCTCCAAGTGGTTGTGGTGGTTGTGGTCGTAGTGGTCGTCGTGGTAATGGTGTAGGGAATAAACGAGAGGAGTAACCCGGGCGTTTACATAATACATCGGGATACATTCATAAATAATTATCGTTAATTATTGAAAAAAAAAAAAATTTTTGTGGTTGCATCGGTCTGAAAAATAAAACCACGTTCTTTACGTGACGAGTGTGGTTGTCGACCTTCGAGAGGGAAATCTTGATCCTCTACGT
>BLSH010506718.1:286563-317215 GCA_018402905.1 Glandirana rugosa | reverse complement strand
ACTCCACATCCACCCCCCTTCCCATTTTTTTATTTGATTTTAATTTATTTTCCCTATCCCCATTTTTTTTTGTAGGGCACTTGCCCTACTCTTACCCCCATTTTACTTCCTTTTGCAGCCCTCTAGGGCTTTCCAGGACTTTGTTACGGCCATTTTTGTGCCTAAAACTTCGGGTCCCCATTGATTTCAATGGAGTTCGGGGTCCGTGCGAACGTTCGGGTTCTGTCCGGACCCGAACCCGGACTTTGTCCCAAAGTTCGGCCGGACCAGCAGAACCCGAACTTCCGGAGGTTCGCTCAACTCTACTGTTCACCTCTTTTTTGGTGTGGCTCCCAGGCATGCAGGGGTTTACACAGGGGCTCCTGAGTGTTGGGGTCCGAGATCAGCATGGCTTCACCCATATGAGTAGTGGAGAGGGGCTCTGGGCTCAGGCCTTGTCCTCTTCTAGGCACCCTGGGCCAGTTAGAGCTTATTCCTGCTCGTATAGCGTAGGGTAGGGGCCCTGGGTTAGCCCTCTGCAGTTCCTAGCGAGGATCGGCCTCCTGCTGGGAAAGTCCCCCCTACGGCGGAAGGAGCGGTGTTTGGGCCTGAGCCCCGGCCTCGATTAGTCCTCCGAGGCCGGGATCTGATTGCCTGGTGAGTCCGGGGAGGAGGACCATCAATGGAGGAACCCCTGCCTTTGTCTGTCCCTTTTATGCAATGATGGGGCCATCTGCTGACGCCCAGAAGCTGCTAGGGGTCGGGCCTCTGCTGAGAGTTCGCCACCAGGTGGGGATGCAGCGGAAAGACCGCGGCCTCTCGTAGCCGGTCCGGGCCGGGAGCGGGTCTCACTGAGTGGTGGGCGAGATTTTGCACTCTGCAGGGTGCCCCTCAGCTGTCTTGTCTGCTGGGGTACCGGAAGACTGGGCAACCGCACTTCTTTGCTCTCCGCTGGGGTCCGAAAGGCCGGGATGGGACGGAGCTCCAGAGTTAAGCTTCCATTCCGGATGCTCCGCGCAAGCGCACTTCCGGCAAGGATTTATTTTGATGTTTGTTTTGTTTTGCTGTTTTTATACAATTGTATATAGTGTAAATAAACCGCACGTTTGATTTCACCTACAACTGCTGCTTCACTGTGCCTGTTTTGTGTAGTGAACGCTTCCAGGGGTCACACACACCTGCTGTCGAGCTAACCCCCTTACACCTGGTAACCGTTAAAAAAATTTTAACGCATCACCTATGGAGATTTTTAAGTACCCAAGTTTGTCGCCATTCAGCGAGTGTGTGCAATTTTCAACCGTAACATGTTTGCTATCTATTTACTTGGCGTAACATCCTCTTTCACAATATACAAAAAATTGGGCTAACTTTACTGTTTTCTTATTTTTTTAACTCAAAAAATTATTTTTTTCCAAAAAAAATTGCATTTGAAAGACTGCTGCGTGAATACAGAGTGACAAAAAGTATTGCAAAAATCGCCATTTTATTCTCTATGGTGTTTGACAAAAAACAATATATAATGTTTGGGGGTTTTAAGTAATTTTCTAGCAAAAAACTGATAAAGTATTTCAACGACCACCAATTTATTCTCTAGGGTGTTAGAACCCCCAAACATTATACATTTTTTCTCTAACACCCTAGAGCAGGGGTAGGGAACCTGCGGCTCTCCAGCTGTTGTGGAACTACATTTCCCATGATGCATTGCAAGCCTGATGGATACAAATACTGCCAGAAGCATGATGGGAAATGTAGTTCTACAACAGCTGGAGAGCCGCAGGTTCCCTACCCCTGCCCTAGAGATTAAAATGGTGGTCCTTGAAACACTTTATGTCACACCGTATTTGCGCAGCAGTCTTACGAGCACCTTTTTAACCACTTCACCCCCGGAGCCCTTTTTTACATTTGTTGTTTACAAGTTAAAATCTGATTTTTTTGCTATAAAATTACTTAGACATTATACAAATTTTTTCTCTAAGTAATTTTAAAGCAAAAAAAATCTGATCTTAAACACTAAATCTCAAAAAGAGGCTCCGTCCTTAAGTGGTTAAAGGGGCTTCTGGATTCTGATAAGCCCCCTGCCGGCAGACTCCAACAACCACAGCCCAGGGTCATTGGGAAGAGGCTCTTGTTCCCATCAACATGGGGACAAGTGCTTTGGGTTGGGGGGCGCAGAGCCCCCCTGCTCCAAAGCACCCACCCCCAATGTTGAGGGCATGTAGCCTGGTGCGGGTCAGTAGGGGGGGCGCTTGCCCATCCCTCCATCCTGCCAGGCCAGGTTGCATGCTCAGATAAGGGTCTGTTATAGATTTTGTAGGAACTCCATGTCAATTTTTTTTTAATATTGGCGTGGAGTTCCCCTTAAAATCCATACCAGACCCGAAGATCCTGGTATGGACTGGGGGGGACCCCCATGCAAATGTTTTCATAGATTTTTTATCTATATTGCCGGGAGCCTGTAATACATTTCAGTAGTGAGAGATTTTAAATTACATTTTTTTCCTTTAGAAATTTAATTTTGCTACACTGAGAACAGATGCACCCTTTTACAGGCAGACTAAGGGGACCCTCAGGCACGATATTAACCACTTCCGGACCAACGCCATCATATGACGGCGGTCACTTTGAAGTGGAATACCGTTGTTATTCTAGAAGATAGCTACCATAACCCCAGTATCTTCTTTTAGTGCAGGCGATTCTGCCCAAGATAAAAGTGGTCTCTGGTGCCCCCTGCCACTTTCTGGTTATCTCCACCGCTTACCGGACCCGCCGGCGGAGATGATCGCATCTGTCTCCCCCCCAGTGTCCGTGAGCCGAGTGAGCGGCTTCCAAAACATGGCAGGACGGAAGCGACATCACACGTTGCTTCTGCCCAATGGCCTTAAAGGGCCCATTTTTTTTTTTTTTGGACTGTCATTTTTTTCAATTTATTATTTTTTTTGCATTATAGTGTAAATATGAGATCTGAGGTCTTTTTGACCCCAGATCTCATATTTAGGAGGTCCTGACATGCTTTTTCTATTACAAGGAATGTTTACATTTCTTGTAATAGGACTAAAATGGATAATTTTTTTAAAAAGAACAGTGTAGGGGGCGTGGCCGGCAGGCGGACGAGACGGCTGTGGAGTGAAGAGCTCCGGCTCCTGTAAACCGTCCAGAGACAATCTTAGCAATGGAGAGGCAAAAATATCCACAGAGATGGCGAGCCCAGATGGAGCAGCAGCGGGTGTAGCCCGTAAGAGAGGACCACATCGTTCCAACCCGCAGAAACTCACGGATTTCTTCACTCCTGCGGGAGGAAAGGTGCACCAAGATGGCGCCGGCTACAGCGTGACGCCTGCAGAGGAGGAAGACAGCATGTCGGACACCAGCTCCGCGGCCTCGGTGCGCACAGCAATCCACAGGGGAGATGCAGGTACGTGTGGGACATCCCCACCTGACAGCCCAACCACACGCAGCCCAGCTAAACACAAGAAGGCGAAAGGGGAGACACAGGAGACAGATTCTGACATGGAGGATTACACTGAGGACAACCCCATTCAGACGCCATTAGAGCAATTCCCTTCATCGCAGCAACCTGTCTCAATGGCCAGCATGAAGGAAATGCTGATATCCTTAAGAGACTCACTACATGTTGATATGCTGAAAATGCTGCAGCCGATGAACTCATCCATAACACACCTACAGCAAAGGGTGACACACGTGGAGCACAAAATGGAGGATGCATACTCAGCACATAATACATTGATTGGTGCGTATAAAGACCAGCAACAGGAGCTGCAAAGAATATCCGCTAAGCTCGCAGACTTAGAAGACCGCAGCCATAGAAATAATATTAAATTCCGCGGGGTCCCGGAATCTGTGACAGCCCAGGAACTTAATGGACTCCTCCGCATGCTACTGCATGAATTGGTACCTGACGCCTCAGATATGGAATTAACCATTGACAGGGCACATAGGTTGCCCAAACCCTCATTCCTCCCAAAAGATGTCCCAAGAGATGTCCTCACTAGGATACATTATTTCCATGTTAAAAAAGAGGCCATGAAAGCTATAAGAAAAATACAGAAACTTCCAGGCAAATTTGCAGGAATTTCCCTATACAATGACCTCTCTCAAGCCACAATTCAGCACCGAAAAAAACTGCTGACAATTACAAAAACCTTAAGAAACCACAATATAATATATAGATGGGGGACCCCGTCTAAACTATCAGTGACATTTAAAGATAAAACTGTGAATATTTTTTCACTAGAATCGGGCCTCCGGTACCTAGAAGAATGGGGCATCATACCACAAGATACCCCAGCCGAACATCACCCGATACCTGACAAATTGAACAGAGAATGGTCATAGCCTTCTTCTAAAAAGACCCAAAAGAAAAGCCTTGCTCATCACCAGTATGACGGTTCCAGGATGGTAAACCCTAACAGCTCCAGTAAGAGGGACGTTCCTTTCTGACCAGGATGTTCAGGAAGATAAGCCCCCAGATGAAGTGCAAATTTGTTTGCCCTAGAGCCCCAGAGCAGGCTCTGACCTCTTTCTTATTTGTTTTCCCTACTCTTTGTTTTTCATTGTTTAAAGTTCACTTGTTTTTCAAGGCCTACAATGAATACACTTGGCAACCAGATAAAGGCACCAAGACGTATCAAGATGACACCCATCCAGTGCATGAGTCACTCCCACTATGCCACTTGAGTTCCATCCCCATGAACGGTAAGCTAAAGAGACACATTTTTTCTTTTCTCCTTTTCCAGTCTGAGCACACAGCCTCTCCATCCTGCTTAAGATGGATATACCATCTAAAAGCCTTCTGCTCCACACATGCAAGGCCGGCTAAGCTACTATACGCAAAGAAGCGGCAGAATGGTTCTTAAAATCATTTCTTTGAACGTCAAAGGGCTTAATAGCCCATTCAAGCGTCAACTGATGTGGCAAGAGCCAATCAAATTAAAAGGAGATGTGCTGTGCGCTCAAGAAACTCATTTTGCAAAGGACAAAGCTCCTATATGCTCACACAGACTGTTCTCAAACACCTTCTTCGCAAATGCTGAGACTAAACATAATGGTGTATTAATTGCCATAAGAAATTCTGTGGCCTTTCAGTTGCACAAAGAGGTTATTGATCCGAAAGGAAGATATATTATATTGCTATGTACAATGAACAATACAAAGGGGACTTCCTGAATATTGTGCCACCGTCCATGAATTCAGAACAAACAAACAAAGTTGTGGGACACCCCACATGAATGGGACATTTTCAATGGGCACACCACGAGATAGCCAGAATGAATTGTATAAAAAATATATAATATTTTATTTGTACATAGAAAAATACATATCTAACACAATATCTATACACAAAAAAAAAAGTAATACAGTAACAAGAAAAAAACGGGGAGAAAGGTAACAAGTGGGAGTCCCCCAAGTACCACGTGATGCAAATCCCACGTAGGGTCACATCCAGTGGCACGTCGAGGGGCCCCTACCAAAACACACTATACAATTGAATAAGATCCTTAAGCCAAAGTATGTTATACGCGAACAAGGAGTCAACGCGTTTCGCTACGAGCTTCCTCAGGACTCCAGAACTATGGCTTTCAGTTGTGAGAACAGCTAATCAAAGAGAAATAATATAATGGTGGTGTGCCCATTGAAAACGTCCCATTCATGTGGGGTGTCCCACAACTTTGTTTGTTTGTTCTGTACAATGAACAATGTTTTATATACAATAGCCACAGTATATGCCCCAAACCAGGGGCAGATTGCCTTTGTGAAAAATTTCCTACAAAAAGTCAAAAATATACACAAGGGACACCTCCTCTTGGTGGGGGATTTCAACTCGGTGGTTGATAGCGCTGAAGATTGTAAACCCCCCAAAAAGCAGCCCAAACAATCTATACAATCCATTCTTCACACAGAAAAATTATATGATGTGTGGAGGTTCCTTCACCCCGGTGAAAAGGACTTTTCCTTTTACTCTTTAACCCACACAAGTCATACTCACAAATTGATTTATGTCTTGTAGACCTAGCCACATTGCAATTGACCCTAAATGCGTCCATTGGAACCATATCGTGGTCAGATCATGCCCCTGTCATACTAGAAATAGAAGAAAAATCTAACACTACCCCTATTCTCCTATGGAGGAACAATACTAAAATCTTTAGCCGGACAAACCACTGAGCGGGAATTAGAAACCACCTAGAGGAGTTCTTCCGAATTCATGTAATGAGGAAACTCCCAAACCCACCATATGGTGTACCCACAAAGCATATGTCAGAGGGGTCCTACTGCAACTTGCAGCTAGGGATAAAAAACAAAAATCACGAGATACAGGAACAATAATACACAAAATCCAGCGGCTTGAACAATCCAATAAACAGTCAATAGATCCAGTGGTATCTAACGAACTCCAGAAATGTAGACTAGAACTTAAAACTATGCTATTAGGTGAATTCAAAAACAACATAAAATACCTAAAAGCCACATATTACGCTTCAAGCAACAAAGCAGGGAAAAAATTAGCCCAACAAGTTAAACATAAACAAACCAAAGCTAGAATCAACTTCCTACTTGACCCTAAATCGGGAGCCAAAATAACTCATCCCACAGAAATAGCAAATAACTTTATGAACTACTATAGAGCACTGTATAATTTAAAAGATGACCAAACCATTCCCCACCCATCAGCAGATTCCATACAAAACTTTTTAGACCTGATAAAACTTCCAAAACTTTCCTCAGAAATACGAAACAGCCTCAATGAACCTATATCCAAGAAAGAAATCAAGGCAGTAATCCACAAATTGCCCCTTAATAAAGCCCCAGGGCGGACGGACTATCAGCGGAATATTATAAGTCCTTCGCTGACACCCTAACCCCCCCACTTCACAAAAACCCTAAATCAAATCGTTCATTTGACTTCCATACCTCAGGAAATGCTAAAAGCATATATCATAACGCTACCTAAACCAGGCAAGGACCCAACTCAACCGCAAAATTTCAGACCGATTTCCCTCTTGAATTCAGACTTAAAAATATATGCGAAAGTGCTCGCTAATAGGTTGGCCAAAGTAACGCCGGGACTGAAACTCCGACCAGGTAGGATTCGTTGCCAACAGGCAAGCAGCAGACGGCACCCGCAGAATGTTAAATCTTCTGAGAATTGCAGAAAGCCGTAAACTCCCAACTGCCTTCATAGCACTTGATGCCGAGAAGGCTTTCGATAGAGTTCACTAGGGGTATCTACAAAACGTACTCACCAAATTTGGATTCAGTGGATTCCTTCTTTCCGCCATATTGACATCATACTCCAACCCATCGGCTCAGGTGTATACCTCCAGTGCACTCTCAGACACCTTTAAAATCACAAACGGCACGAGACAGGGGTGCCCACTATCACCCCTGATCTTTACCCTGGTTATGGAGCCATTTGCAGAGACCATTAGAAACACAAAAGCGATAAAAGGAATTCAGGTAGCGGAAAAGTCCCACAAAATAGGTCTGTATGCAGACGACGTAATTCTGTCAGTCACTGAGATAGAGCATTCTTTACCCAAAATTAATGGTATCATAGAATCGTTCGGTGAAGCCTCCTATTATAAAATAAACATAACCAAATGTCAGATTCTTACTATGCATATAAATCATAAAATAAGGACTAAAATGAAACAAATACGGCCATGCAACTGGGAAAACGACAAAATCTATTATTTAGGGATAACTCTAACAACGAACTCTAATAAATTGTACGAGGCCAACCACAAAAAACTGCTCAATACGGTCAACTCCGACTTACTACACCTAGGGAAACAAGAAATCTCGTGGATGGGGCGAATGGCCGCATTTAAAATGATGGTATTGCCAAAGATTCTTTATGTCTTCAGAACGGTTCCAATACCCCTGCCAATCTGCTTCTTTCACGAGATTGACTCTATGCTCCGGTCGTATATCTGGGGACACAAAAAAGCGAGAATTTCTTTTCAAATATTAACTAGACACAAAAAGGTGGGGGGCATGGGAGTCCCTAAACTAAAGGATTACTACTACGCGACACTTTTGGACCAAATCAAGAAATGGGTACAACAACAACAGGACATCCCTTGGGTCAGGTTAGAAAAGAATATGATTCAGGAGAAGAACCCAAAAGACCTGCTTATAGCTAAATTATTCAGAACCCAACTCCACATCACCGAGCATCCTTCGATAGTGGCCTCACTCCAGGCCTGGAATCACCTGCACACACTTAAAAAAGAGAAAATTAAAATTAAAATATCAGATATCCCATTAGCATCCTTTGAATTCCTCATTCCGAATTTTTCCACCAAACTCTGGAGGGAACAAGGTTACGCCACACTTCATGAGATACCAGAAGTGATAAAAAGGAAGGGCAGCTATAAGATCTTACAAATTAATCACCTCATAAATTTTCTAGCAATTGACCATGTTGAGGTGACCAAAGAGATATGGGAATTCTTCCATTCGGATCCTAACCAAAAGAAGGGAATCTCCCATATCTATTGTCTCCTCCAACCTAATACCCAAATAAAACTTGACACCCCTATCCAAAAGTGGGAACAGGATCTAGGCCACACCTACACCGAACAGGAGTGGCAACAAGCTATAAAGTATAGCATGGCAGCCACGCACAGCGTGGCCCACTGGGAAAACATATATAAAATAACGCACAGATGGTACCTTACACCAGTCCACCTATCAAAGATGTATAGTAATGTATCTTCAATATGTTGGAGAGATTGTGGGCAAGAAGGCAATCTACTACACATTTTGTGGCATTGTAAATCTATAACTGGTTTCTGGAACTCTATCTTCCAAATAATCTCCTCAATAACAGGAGTCATTACACGTCCATCCCCTGAACTGGCTCTACTTAGTATCAACATTGGCAATTTTCCAATAGATAGCAGAACGATAGTAACACACATACTTATATTGGCCAGGCTTACCATTATGAGCTATTGGAAAGAAAAAATATAGCGCCCTCACCGAAAGAAGTAATATCCAAAGTACATACGAACTGTTCGTATGAACACATTCTAGCCCGCACAAGAGGCAAAATAGCAGACTTCAGGCACAAATGGGAACTATGGATCAAAAAGTATAACTTAAATATCCCGATATAATGTAACGCTAAGCAAAATGTATGGATGCCTAGGATGACCAAATATAAACATAGTACTAAACAAGTGTATTGTTGCAGTTGTCTCCCTTCCCTTTTTCTGTTTCTTTGTACAACAGCCGATCTCTGATTCCAGCTGAGTACCACTGAACCTAATTGCCTCAGAGGTTAGACTAAGGCATATGAGTTCTAGGCAACTCATTCATTGTACAGCTGTAGGGGGGGCTCGACAGCGGATCTCCACACCTATAACCGTTAAAATGAACCATAATGGCCCCAATATCATACATTCCACCCAACTCTGACAAGTACGACCATGGGGAGGGAGACGCCCCTACCGCACCACAGCTTGTACCCTATGGGGTGGGGCGGTAGTCTGGAGGCGCATCTCTCCCTCCGCAAAAGATGGAAACTTTCTATTCTTTCCTATGTCAATTTGGCTGTTACAGTATATTACCTACAGGAGATCCACGGTGGGGCTCTACCTTTATCGCTAACCTCTAATACTAAAGGCAAATTGTTATCTAAATGCTATTTGTACCACTATTTGCATAATTCATACATCGGAAGTTGTAATATGTTTTTCCTGTATTTCAAAATCTTAATAAACACCAAAATTAAAAAAAAAAAAAAAAAAAAAAGTGTAAGCATAACAATTAAAAAGTAAAATAAATGAAAAAAAAAAGAATTCAAAGCGCCCCGTCCCCACGAGCTTGCGCGCAGAAGCGAATGCATACGTAAGTCCCGCCCACATATGAAAACGGTGTTCAAACCACACATGTGAGGTATCACCGCGATCGTTAGCGTGAGAGCAATAATTTTTGCACTAGACCTCCTCTGTAACTCAAAAATGCTAACCTGTAGAATTTTTTAAACGTCCCCAATGGAGATTTTTATGTTGCAAAGTTTGTCGCCATTCCGCGAGCGGACGCAATTTTGAAGCATGACATGTTGGGTATCATTGTACTCGGTGTAACATTATTCTTCACAATATATATAAAAAAATTGGCCTAACTTTACTCTTGTCTTATTTTTTAACTCATAAAACTGATTTTTAAAAACAAAACGCGTTTGTAAGACCGCAGCGCAAATACGGTGTGACATAAAGTTTTGCAATGGCCGCCATTTTATTCTCTAGTGTGTTAGAAAAAAAACAATATATAATGTTTGGAGGTTCTAAGTAATTTTATAGCAAAAAAAAATGGTTTTAACTCGTGAACACCGAATCCAAAAGTCAGGCTCGGTCTTGAAGTGGTTAAAGGAATATTTCATTTTTATTTTTTCACTTTCAGCATTATTAAAATCACTGCTCCTGAAAAAACAATAAATGTAAAAACTTTTTTTTGCATTGATACATGTCCCCTAGGGTAGTACCCAGCCTTTAAAATGAGCATTCTTGATTTTTCATATTCGGGTCCCATAGACTTTAATAGGGTTCCCATGTTCGCAAAAATGTATTGCCTGTTTGCATGTTCTGGTGCGAACCGAACCGGGGGGGGGGGGGTGTTCGGCCCATCAATAGTGGTCAAATACGACCAAAAGAAAGCTCTATTTGTGGGGAAAAAAGGACATACATTTTGTTTGGGTACAGCATCGCATGACCACGCATTTGTGAGTTAAAGCGACGCAGTGCTGTATCGCCAAAAAATGACCTGGTCATTAAGGGGTAAAAGCAGGTAGGTACAATACCACCCAACTGCAGGAGGCAATGTCACCCCTCCGTTCCCCTCCCTTCCCCACACTCCCTCCACGCTCCCCCCCTCACCCTGTCTCCCCCCATTTCCCCCCCACTTTCCCATTCCCATTCCCATTTTTCTTTTCCCTAGTTTCCATTCCCCCTTTCCTCTCCCCTTCTATTCCCCCCTTCCCCCCTTGTTCCTTCCCTTTCCCCTCCCCCTCCTCATTGTGGCCATTATCATCTAGTGGCTGTTGTATCTATTTTTCATTCAGGACCATTTCTCTGGGCTCCTCTCTACAAAACCTTTTCCCCAGGCCCACTGGGGCCTGCCCGCTTCGAGCAACAACATATTTTTTAGATATATCTTTGAGACATCAACATATTCCCATTTACGGAAAGGTGTCTCAGAATGGATACATGCTATTGGTGAGTCAACCTTTACTCTCATAACCCAAAAAAGAAAGAATGTAATACATGCAACTAAGGTATATACCAAGAATGCTTGTTACAATATGATCTTTGCTTTGTTTTTCCCTTTGTTTTCTGTTTGGTTTATTCGCTGTATACTCCTTTTTGCTTTTGTTTTTTTGCTATCAGAAATGGATCAAACCTTGTATTTAAACATCGTACAACAGACTCTTGATTCCGTTGGCATCTACCCTGATGAAGGGCCTTAATTGGACCCAAAACGTTTAACGTTGGGTACTGGGACATCGAACATCATCCCTTTCCATTCTTGGACAACGGACCTTTCTTGTCATCATCCAAGCTATGTATCTACATATTCACAGTTAACCCTGTGATGGACTACATGTACTTGATCTGTGTATGGACAATATATATATTTTTTATACATAATATGTGTCCCTCTATTTCAGAGTGATCAAAATATTTTATAATAAATATGATTTGTTATAAATCTACACAAATTGTTTCTTTGTGGTGTATTGCTGCCTATCAAAGTCCCACCCAGGGGGTTTCTCTCTTTGTTCAATTTAAGGGGTAAATCCTTCTGGTCCTTAAGCGGTTAATTATATAAAGCTCATATTTCCATTTGTGTATCAATATACATATGCCTAATGTTATAAGATGGCTGCAATAGGTTCTTCTTTTATTGATTACTTTGATTAGATTACTGGTTAATTTCCCAGAAAGGGAATCCCCTCTGCCCACAGAGGCCTCGTCCTGGATGGAGGCACTGCTAATGTTATTATTAACCCCACTCTTCCACTTAGCAAAGGTTCTGGTTCCCTTATTTACCTACAGGTTTAGCGCAATATCCTGTTTGTAGAGTGACTTTTTTCATAGCCTCCCCCCCAAGAGGGCTACATTTGCAATTTAAAAATAAGCATGATGTTGTGAATTTGTAAGTCGGATAATTGTGTTTCAGTGCCTATTATGCTCCTGTGTGAATCCATATTTTTTTCATGTTACCAATAAAGTGCTGACAATTTAGCTCATAAAAAAAGTTAGATGCAATAGTTCTTCTGTCTAAAGTATTTTAGGGTGCCATAGTAACTCCAAACTCTGCAATGATCTAGCCTCTTTTCAGCTCTCATATACAAAGCAAGTGAATGCTTTGTAGTATGCATGGTGGTGTACTTTCATTTTTACAGGTGAAAAACATGTACAACAAGAAATTACCAATGTTAGACTTTTATGCCCCTTTCACATGGGCGGACCGATCAGGTCCACCTTTCAGTTTATTAGGTAGACCCTATCGAACCAAAAATCTTCTTCTAGTTTATAACCAACTTAAAGTGGTTCTAAAGTCATAAGGTTTTTTATCTTAATGCATTCTATGCATAAAGATAAAAAACCTTCAGTGTGTGGCAGGCTCCCTCAGCCCCCTTTATATTTACCTGCGCCCCATCTTGATCCAGTGACTGCCCGGGACTCTCCCTCTTCATTGGCTGAGACAGCAGCGGGGTGCCATTGGCTTCCACTGCTGTCAAAGTCAGTGAGCTGATGAGGAGAAGCAGGGGGTGAAGCTCCGTGTCTGAATGGAGACACTGAGCAACAGCTCAGCTTGGGTGCCCCAATAGAAAGCTGCTTGCTGTGCGGGCATGCACAAGGAGAGAGGGGACAGGAGCACCAGCAAGGGACCCGAAAATAGGAGGATTGGGGCTGCTCTGCAAAACCACTGCACAGAGCAGTTAAGTATAACATGTTTGTTATTTTTACATTTAAAAAAAAAATGATTTTAGTACCACTTTAAGATCAGAAGGTCTGACAACAGATGCATTTTAAAAATGAACCTATATTTAGCAACTGCAATGTATTTTTAGCTGTACTATAGAAGGGTTGCATTTTACAAGCTGATAAACAAGTACATCTTCAATGTTTTGAGGCAATCTTATTTCCACTTTTCAGTCTAAGAACATGATGGTCAGTGAGCAGCACTTGGCTGAAACAACTTGGATAAAGTAACAAGCATGATAAAACATGTGTAAAGGCAAGGAATGTGTATGGGGGTTGGGCTTAAGTGCAAGACTACGTGCAGTTACAAAGAATGTAAGGTGCAGATGAAAAGAAGTTAAAGCTTTTTCATATTCTCTTGTAAAATGCAGGAATTAAAAAAAAAATCCATTAATCTTTACGGGTTCAGATTGCTGCTTTTATAGACTTATGTGATGTATTTTTATAATAGAGTTGCACTTTAGAAAGGAAAATTGAAATAAATAGATATGCACAAAAACAGACGTAAACATATACTTTCAGTCCCTTAAAGCTCATCTATATAGTGATGCTCTCCGTACAAACAGTTTATTTTTCTGTCATTATTCCTGTCAATCAACAGAGAAAAGATGCCATCAAAAGTGTTCCTAGATTTAGAGATCCTGATAAGAGAGAGCAGGAAAACAGAAATAAGAATGAGTGCACCTATCTTGGCTGTAAAAATTATTTTGTATTTCTAGTGTATGTTAAAGGATTTTCTGAGTATGAGGCTGCATTAGAATGTGAGTTTATTTGTGAGACCACATGCAGATGAGAGCACTGTAATGTGTACCTTTGTGAACATGCATACTAACAAATATTCATAGGTGGAAGTTCTCATGAAACACAAACTTCTATTTTATTATAACATATTCAGCCATTTTTCCTACTGAGAATCGGGGTTATACACCAACCTATTTATAGGTCATAATAATACCCCACAGGACTTATCTGTAATTATTTGACCAAATATGAAAAAAAAATCCTAACATTGTATACTACTGGTTAAATATTTAACAGGGGGGGAGGGTTAGAACTGTATGGACTGTCATTACAGGCCATTTTGGTCTGATTGTGGCACCAGCCTGGCTGGGTGCCACTGGATTGTTGTATGTTTGTTATGTAAAATAAACCAACAAACGGAAATTTAAAAATATATATATATTTAACAATGTGTACAAGAAACAACTGGAGGGAACTATAAATAACTAGTTAAATTCTATAATATACTATGGGTGCTCGTATCATGACAAAACAAAACAATTTTAAAGTTTTGATGATTGGAGGAGGTATGAGCCATGGTTGACTGCACCTGTTAGAGATTGTGGCTCAGGCTAGCATCAAAAGTGTACCCATCGCTCCCTAAAAATAAAAAAAAAGATGCAGTGCATGAGCAACCCGGACAACTGCAGATTATTTCTTCAAACTAAGCTGGAGTTTGGAATGCATTAGGTACTATTTATATTATTGCACAGAAAGATAAAATATAGAAATTGGGCACTTTTAAGGCAGAGGGTGATCAAATGTGATGTTATAGAGCATCCAGTCAAACAATGGCTACTGGAAAGTGCTCAGTTATGGAGCCCACACAAGAAATCATGTTAGGAAAGATAAAACTGTGGTTGACATCGGCTACTGACAGTAACACAATTGTGTTGTAATCATGTACTGTAGTACTTTTTTGTTGTTTAAATACTTACATTTGCTGGGGCATAACAAGATGAATGTGATTGCCATTTATTGTGGAAACACAAGGTAGAAAGTTGCATCTCCAGAATAATTTGGAAATCTAAAGTTGTTTGCTTTTAGTTCAGTTGTCATGACTAAGTTCCTCAGATCATCCTTTATATGTGATCTTCACAATTGTTTATCATGCAAAATGATGTGTGTGTGTGCTTATTACCAGGTCCATTTAAGCAGTATGGTTATAATTCAGCCTTTGATTGAACACTGATGAAAAATGGTACCTATTTATCCTATAAATCCATACAGATGTGAGGATAAACACAAATGCAGCTTTAGTGTAGAATACTCTTGAACAAGAACAAAGTAGCCGCCAAGCAGCTCTCAGACAGATTTTAACATAGATAAATGGAGGACGTATTTCAATGATAGAAAAAAAAATGGTGCTCACAAATCTACAATACACTGTGGAAAACTTATAACACATCAGTGATAGTTAATCTTTTATGGCAGTTAAAGTCTCTGGTTGTTTCACACTTTATTTGTATAACAGTTCATGTATATTGCTCAGCAGTTTTAGTGATAGTTCACCTGGTATTTGTCGGAAAAGGGTGAGAAGAGAGGTGCCTCTAAAGGTGATGTAGTAACTACCCAGTCATATGATAACCTTTGAGGGGAATCTCTATATGAGACACTAACACCTTCCATCTGTAAGTATGAGACCACCTAACTTCTACCCCACGTCTCACACATTAATGTTTATGCACACTGTGAATTGTTTTTTCTCTCTAGTTCACAACACCTTAATCTCCCTTAACAGGGGGGGACTAATATTCACTGTTTTTATTGAGCAACATTATACTTTCCTTGGCATCCAGGTAAATATGTAAATGTCTCATCACATTCACACACCTCATACTCTCCCCATATCCCTTCCCCCTTTATCCAATTTCAACACATCACATTTTCCTACCCATCACTATCCCATCACTCCCATGTCCACATTCACATTGTTTGGTATTATTAACTAGTTTGCACTGTTTTTGGTTTTAACATCTTTCACCACTTGTTATCTGCAAGTCACGCCCCTATTCCATCACCCCCACTCTCACTCCACACCTCTTTTTCCTTACCTTTTCCTCCTCTCCTTTTCTCACCTCCTCCATTTCACCCCCACCCCTTCCCTACTTTCATCTATACTTCTTTCTCCTCCACTCCCATCTTTCTTTTTTTTTTCAATAATTGGTCATACACACTAGATTATTTCTATTATTTACTCATTCCACTTATTTGATTCAACTCTTCACAGCTCAGGGATTCCACAGACTCTTATTGCATTATTAATATTATTAAGTTATATGCAGAAAAAAAGATATTGGAGACACAAGGAGATACTTACACTAATACCATACTTAGTCATTCATTAAGCCACAAATACTATTCTTCATGAATATTTGCACCTTAACCTTCAGGGGAAGATCAATTTCCTGGCTGTCCAGTAGAAACAAACCTTACATAATACTAAATAGTCTCATTAATTAAATATAGGTCAAAGCTTCTGGCGCAGTTCACTGCACCCCTCCACAGAGGGATTCAAGTGTGCCTTCCTGCAAGCCCCTGGGCAGAGACGGAGTTCCAAGCTACGGGAGTGGGGACAGCCCATGATGAGCCTTTTTTTGCTGCTTTTAATCATACTCCGGTTTTTGGGACTGGTGCCTCACAATCAATGCTCAGTGGTAAATAGAAGTATTGTATGTGTATAAATATGATATTTGTTTAACTTCTGAGTAAATACTTAAGTCTTTTCTTCTTTGATATCCTTGTAGAAAAGGACACTTCCCCCTGAGGAAGACCTACAAACCTTTTAAAGTTTGAAAGGAATTTGGGAATCAATGCAGCCATGGCTGTATTGTATATGATCCTTCTCACTGTAACATTGTATAATGATGCATGGGTCCCTTGTTTGCGCAACCAGAGCTCATGTGCTTTATGTCTCCATTGTGTACATATTTATGGAAACGCAAAATAAATTTTGATACTTAAAAATCTGTATTCTTTTTATATTCATATTACTTATACCTTTTATTAAACACTGCTGCCATAAAACCCTTATAGGGGGATCCTCCTATTGTATATGTTAACTCAGGGGAGAGCAGCATATCCGATCTCTCTATCAGTACCCACTAGTCCATGCAGTCATATGATGACCTGCCTCCACAATACCATGAGTTCCAGAATATCTGTGATAAAAAGAATGCAGATCAATTACCTCCTCATTGCCCCTATAATTGTCTTATTGAACTGATCCCAGGGGTAGAAATACCTTTTGAATGCTTTTTAATCTGTCTGAACATAAATTAAAGGTACTCAGGGAGTGACTGGATGAGAATTTACAGAAGGGCTATTTGATAGATAGGACTTTATTAGACAATGTCTCGTGCAAGGATGGCCCTGTTCCTTGTTGAATAAAAGTACTCCATCTTGCGTCCATTCATAAATTACAGGGATTTAAATACAATCACTTTAAAAACAGTTATCCACTTCCCTTAATCTCTGAAATGTTGTAAAGACTCTGTTCTGCCAAAGTTTTTACAAAACTAGACGGGGGCATATAACCTTGTCTGCATTCATCAAGGAGACAAGGGGAAAACTGCCTTTAGAACCAGATATGAGCATTTTGAGTCCATGTAATGCTCTTGCAACTTTTCAAAGCTTCATCAATGATGTTTTTCGAGATCTGTTGGACTAGTTTCCGATGCTGGATCTGGATGATATTCACATCTTTTCTGAGCAAGAGCTGGAGGAGCATCGCAAGCATTGACTGAGTTTGAACAAATCCAGATGCAGTTTTGTTATATATTATTTTTCCAGTGAAGCATGGATCCTGAGTATCAAAGCAGTGGTGAATTGGTCTGCCCTTAGAAACATTAAAGAAAGACAACGATTTGTTGGATTTGCCAACTTTTGTGTGAACTTATGAAATGTTTCTTATAAGTAATAGCAAATATTACACAGCTGACAAAGAAATGAATGCCCTTTATGTGGCCACCTGAGGCACAGAATGCCTTTAGTAAGCTAAAGACCCTTTTCACTCACGCACCAACATTGGTACATCCTAATCCTGAACTACCTTTTATTTTGGAAGTGGATGCACCAGACTGCTTCTCCATCCATACAGGCTGGACTGTATTGACAGGCCAATGGGCTGCCTGGAGAATGCCAACAGAGAGCCCTTGCATTGGCAGCTGTAAATGGAACCATGGGTAAGGCTGACATCATTGAGTGGACCTCATACTGCCCCCACCTTCTCCCCCAGAGACTGCCTTTATATAAGGAGTCCTTTGATATCGCTGTATTGAATGGTGGATTGATGTTCATATACAGTATCTAACATTTTTGTAAATATTTTATTATATCTTTTCATGTGACAACACTGAAGAAATGACACTTTGCTACAATGTAAAGTAGTGAGTGTACAGCTTGTATGACAATGGGCATTTTCTGTCCCCTCAAAATAACTCAATGCATACCCAATAATGTCTAAACCGCTGGCAACAAAAGTGAGTACACTCCTAAGTGAAAATGTCCAAATTGGGCCCAATTAGTCATTTTCCCTCACCTGTGTCATGTGACTTGTTAGTGTTACAAGGTCTCAGGTGTGAATGGGGAACAGGTGTGTTAAATTTGGTGTTATCACTCTCACTCTCTCATACTGGTCACTGGAAGTTCAACATGGCACCTCACGGCAAAGAACTCTCTGAGGATCTGAAATAAAATAATTGTTGCTCTACATAAAGATGGCCTAGGTTATAAGAAGATTGCCAAGACCCTAAAACTGAGCTGTAATACGGTGGCCAAGACCACACAGTGGTTTAACAGGACAGGTTCCACTCAGAACAGGCCTCGCCATGGTCGACAATAGAAGTTGAGTGTACATGCTCAGCATCATATCCAGAGGTTGTCTTTGGGAAATAGACATATGAGGGCTGTCAGCATTGCTGTAGAAGTTGCAAGGGTGGGGGTCAGCCTATCGGTGCTCAGATCATACCCCACACACTGTATCAAATTGGTCTGCATGGCTGTCATCCCAGTAGGAAGCCTCTTCTAAAGATGATGCACAAAAAAGACCACAAACAATTTGCTGAAGACAAGCAGACTGAGGACATGGATTACTGGAACCATGTCCTGTGGTCTGATAAGGCTAAGATAAACTTATTTGGTTCAGATGGTGCCAAGTGTGTGTGGCAGTAACCAGGTGAGGAGTACAAAGACAAGTGTGTCTTGCCTACAGTCAAGCATGGTGGTGGGAGTGTCATGGTCTGGGGCTGCATTAGTGCTGCCGGCACTGTGGAGCTACAGTTCATTTGGGGAACTATGAATGCCAACATGTACTGTGACATACTGAAGCAGAGCATGACTGGGTCGCAGGGCAGTATTCCAACATAACGACCCCGAACACACCTCCAAGATGACCACTGCCTTGCTAAAGAAGATGAGGATAAATGTGATGGACAGGCCAAGCATGTCTCCAGACCTAAACCATATTGAGTATCTGTGGGGCATCCTCAAACAGAAGGTTTGTCATGTTGTCATGGAGGAGTGGAAGAGGACTCCAGTGGCAATATGTTAAGCACTGGTGAACTCCATGCCCAAGAGGGTAAAGGCAATGCTAGAAAATAATGGTGGCCACACAAAATATTGACACTTTGGGCCCAATTTGGACATTTTCATTTATGGATGTACTCATTTTTGTTGCCTGCAGTTTAGATATTAATGGCTCTGTGTTGGGTTATTTTGAGGGGGTAGCAAATTTACACTGTTATACAAGCTGTACACTAGCTACTTTACATTGTAGAAAAGTGTAATTTCTTCAGGGTTGTCACATGAAAAGATATAATAAAATATTTATAAAAATGTGAGGGGCATACTCCGTAGACAATCGTGTTATACTATGCATACAACAGAGAATGCCGATGATAGTTAAGGACAAATATACTTGTCAATATTATGACATAATGTGACCGAATGGACACCATTGTACATAGTATAGTTACGTGTGTCACTCTATAGACTGTGTGAACTGGGATTTGTCACCGGTCCTGTGGGGATGCTGCAATTTCCTTTTCCTCAAATGTGGATTTTCTCTATATGAAATTATTTTGGCCTACTGTTTTAATATTTATCACAGACTTCATTTTATTCTTTATAAAACTTTTATCTCTTTTTTGCACTGCAATATTTATTTATTATTAACTGCATTTCAGAGTTGTGTGATTACTCTGTTAGTGTTCAGCTGGCATCTAGTTTTGGGAGGTCTTTTAACACTTGTTGCACTGATTGTTATTATATATATAAGGTTACAAATCATGTACCAAAGGTTCACTGTCGTCCCAAATAATGATGATGTCATCAATATACCTGTCATTGAATACAATGTTGGCTGAAAAAGGGTTATCATGCCAAATGTAGGAGGATTCCCAGAAACCCATGGTGAGGTTGGCATAGGAGGGAGCAAAATTAGCTCCCATAGCTGTGCCGGTGTCACATACCTTATGATAGAGTCTGGCTTATGCAGTGAGCAACCTCTCTTACTACCCTGATTCGGGAACCCCTGGTAGAGCAGACAGGTGGTTCAAGAATGCAGGATAGCACGAGGGCTGGATAAGTTCACTGATGGTATGTGAAGGTCCTCAGAAGAACTTGTGCAAGACTGAAGGGTAGTGGTGCAGGCCGGTTCGGTAAGTGGCAGGCGGTGTGGTACAGAAGGAGCAGGAAGGCGCATGGTTAGGTACAGGCAGGGTTGGCAACAGATGGGCAGCAGAAGTACAGAACTGTCAAGCAGGAACATTGTTGTAGGCAAGCCGGGGTCGATGCAGGCGGATAACAAGCAAGGTCACAGGGAGTATCCGGGTCACAGGTAACAGGAAGTTTCACAAAACTGGTAACAGGGGGTCACAGGAATGCTGTAGAATGTACAGCACTTGTTTCCTGGTGCTGACCATTCAAATAGACTGTTTGGCTCCAGTGACGGTGTGCACCTGTAAGCGCACTCACACGTGCGCACCTGCCGTGTGTGCGTGCTCAGGCGCACAGGCATTCCGATTGGGGCTTCAGGTTGTGTTCTCTGACAGCTGGTCACCTGTAGAAAAAACTCATCATTGACTTTAAAATAATTGTGGGTGAGGCAGAAGAATGTGACCTCTAAGATGAAGGAGGCTTGTCTGGGGTTCAGCACGGGGTCCTCACATAAAAAGAATTGTAATGTATGTAGTCCAGCATCGTTGGGTATGGAGATATATAAAGACTGTACATAAAGAGAGACCCAAAGGTAAGATGGCTTTCAGGTGTATGGTGAGTGATGTTCAAGCAAATGGGTACCATCTCAAATATAGGAGTGTAGAGACTGGGCAAGCGGTTGGAGGAACTGATCCATATATTGCAAAAAATCACTAGTGATACTATCCATAGCCGCCACGATCGGTCAGCCTGGAGGGTTGGTAAGGTTTTTATGCACCTTAGGTAGATGATAAAATATGGAGTGTAGTGGAATGCTTTAACCAAAAAAGAGGCTTCATGTAGGGTGATAACATGATCTTTAAAAGCATTATTAAACACTTAACGACCAGGCCATAGCCGAATGATGGCTACAGCATGGTTGCTTAATTCCGGGAGGGCATGCAATGATGTCCTCCCAGAATGGTACAGAACCCCCCTGGGGTGCGCACATGGGGCTGTCCATGCCTGCTGGGTCATGGGACCCAGCGAGTCATGGATCGCGGTAAAGGGCCAATGACAGTGACCACGTGATTGCTCCGTCCAATGACTGAGCGATCAATGTAAACGAACCGGCCTCGTGTCCAGTTCTCTCTGCTGCTCACACCAATCATGTGAGCAGTGGAGGGAGAAGCTGCAGTGTGAGGCTGCTGCAGGTATTCTTCCAGTGCCAGCCCCAATCTGTGCCAGATCAGTGCCCCGATCTGTGCCCAGAAGTGCCGCAATCCATGCCATATCAGTGCATATCTGTGCCCAGCAGTGACATATCCGTGCCCAGTGGTGCCATATCAGTGCCCCAATCTGTGCTATATCAGTGCCCAGCAGTGCCCCAATTCGTGCCATATCAGTGCCCCAATCTGTGCCATATCAGTGCCCCAATCTGTGCCATATTAGTCCCCAGCAATGCCCTAATCCATGCCATATCAGTGCCTATCCGTGCCAAGCAGTGCCATATATCCATGCCCAGTGGTGCCATATCAGTGCCCAGCAGTGCCCCAATCAGTGCTATATCAGTGCCCAGCAGTGCCCCAATCCATGCCATATCAGTGCCCCAATCTGTGCCATATCAGTGCCCCAATCTGTGCCATATCAGTGCCCAGCAGTGCTATATTAGTGCCCATCAATGCCCCAATCCATGCCATATCAGTGCCTATCCATGCCCAGCAGTGCAATATCCGTGCCCAGTGGTGCCATATCAGTGCCCAGCAGTGCCCCAATCAGTGTTATATCAGTGCCCAGCAGTGCCCCAATCTGTGCCATATCAGTGCCCCAATCCGTGCCATATCAGTGCCTCAATCCATGCCATATCAGTGCCCCAATCTGTGCCATATCAGTGCCCCAATCTGTGCCATATCAGTGCCCAGCAGTGCCATATTAGTGTCCAGCAATGCCCCAATCCATGCCATATCAGTGCCTATCCATGCCCAGCAGTGCCATATCCATGCCCAGTGGTGCCATATCAGTGCCCAGCAGTGCCCCAATCAGTGTTATATCAGTGCCCAGCAGTGCCCCAATCTGTGCCATATCAGTGCCCCAATCCGTGCCATATCAGTGCCTCAATCCATGCCATATCAGTGCCCCAATCTGTGCCATATCAGTGCCCCAATCTGTGCCATATCAGTGCCCAGCAGTGCCATATTAGTCCCCAGCAATGCCCTAATCCATGCCATATCAGTGCCTATCCGTGCCAAGCAGTGCCATATATCCGTGCCCAGTGGTGCCATATCAGTGCCCAGCAGTGCCCCAATCAGTGCTATATCAGTGCCCAGCAGTGCCCCAATCCATGCCATATCAGTGCCCCAATCTGTGCCATATCAGTGCCCCAATCTGTGCCATATCAGTGCCCAGCAGTGCTATATTAGTGCCCATCAATGCCCCAATCCATGTCATATCAGTGCCTATCCATGCCCAGCAGTGCCATATCCATGCCCAGTGGTGCCATATCAGTGCCCAGCAGTGCCCCAATCAGTGTTATATCAGTGCCCAGCAGTGCCCCAATCTGTGCCATATCAGTGCCCCAATCTGTGCCATATCAGTGCCTCAATCCATGCCATATCAGTGCCCCAATCTGTGCCATATCAGTGCCCCAATCTGTGCCATATCAGTGCCCAGCAGTGCCATATTAGTGTCCAGCAATGCCACAATCCATGCCATATCAGTGCCTATCCATGCCCAGCAGTGCCATATCCATGCCCAGTGGTGCCATATCAGTGCCCAGCAGTGCCCCAATCAGTGTTATATCAGTGCCCCAATCCGTGCCATATCAGCGGGCGAATCAGTGATGTGAATAAGGATAATGGATCAGAACTCAATTCTATATAGGTGTTAGTGTCCGATAGGAGTCTAAGTGCTTCTAAAACATAAGCCGTTCTATTTTGTACCACTATGCCCCCTCCCTTGTCAGCTGACTTAATGAACAAATCATATTTGTTGGTAAAGGGGCCTCAAGTGCTTTCTTTTCAGCCAAGGTGAGATTGTGTACATGTTTGTCCTTGGCGGAAGCACGCATATCAAGAAGTTCTGAATAGACAATGCAGTAGAATGAATCAATACAAGAACCCTTTGATTGTGTCGATTAGAGACCCGATTTACGTCTAAAGTTGGTGCTCTGAATGGGTGGAGAACTCATAAGATTTTGAGTGTATAGAATGTTATTACTATAGGTGTTATCGAAAAAAAGAGGGATGATGACTGTGAGCCCCATTCTCGTGGTAGAGTTTGTCTAGTAAAGCTAAACAGATGGAGTCATTATTAGTGGTATTTCAGGCTTACCTGTAGGTTCCCTGTATACCCCCTAAACATGTACGGTTTAGGAGATATACGCTATACTGGCATGTGCGGATGTCATTTGACACATGCGCAGTGAAGAAACGGCCTTCGCGTTTCTTCACTGACAGCGTTCCGCAATTGGCGGCTACCGCGGGAGTGACGTCACGCGACTCTGGCCAGTCACAGCACCGGAGTTCGCAACCCCGGAAGGAAGAGGGGGGAAGATAGAAGTTTCACTTGGTTAGTTTGAGGAGGAGGTCCAAAGCTTTAATTAACCAGGTTTTTTTTCTCCTTTAACATATTGGCCAGTGGAATTTGCTGTCGTGCTTGTGCAGCTGCTGTCTGGAATTTACATTAATGACATCACCTTTTTATTATTGGTGATGGGTCAAGCTGTTTTCACTTAGCTCTGTGATTTACTGTATTTTTGTATTATAAATTGATTTAAGTAAAACAGCCTTGTTTTCAAGGTATCCACTATTTTTGGTACATTGTAACTGGTTATGAGGACCACACCTTATGACTACTTTGACATTGAATCTGTTATCTCATGTATAAGGGTACCTCCCCTCCTAATATTTGCTATTTTTTGCTTTTAGTATTTGATGGAGAACGTTCATGTCCCTAGATTAGCCACTTAAGGACTGGAAAGATTTCCCACTGTAGGACAAGAGCACTTTTTGCGATTTGGCACTGCATCGCTTTAACTGACAATTACACTGTTGTGCCACATTGTACCATTGTACCCAAACTAAATTGAGGCCTTTTTTTTTCCCCACAAATAGAGCTTTCTTCTGATTAATGCTATTAACAAAAAAAGAGCGACAATTTTGAAAAAAAAAAACAACTATATTTTTTACTTTTTGCTATAATACACATCCAAAAAATATATAAATAGCTAATTTGTTCATCAGTTTTGGCCGATATATATTCTTCCTCATATTTGTTGTAAAAAAATTGCGATTGGCGTTCATTGATTGGTTTGCACAAAAGTTGCCACGTTTACAAACCATGAGAATTAATTTATGTTTATTTACTATTTTTCTTTTTTTACTAGTAATGGCGGCGATCTGCAATTTTTATCAGGACTGTGATATTGCAGCGGACATGTTGGACATTTTTGACACTTTTTGGAACAATGACATTTATACAGCGGTCAGAAATTTAAATAGCCACTGATTTTCTGTGTAAATGTCTTTGGAAGTGAAGGGATTAACCTGCAGGGCGTGATCTAGGGATTAACTGTAAATGAGTATGGGGGGATGTGGTATGGTGCTGCTATGTAAGAAAAAACAAGAAGGTGGCTGCTGCCCCCACAAAACCTCCCAGGAGATAAAGCAAATACAAATATGGTGGGAGTGGCGCTGCCAAATGAGCAGCAAATGGTGCAAAAGGAACAAATTGTGACCAAAAAGTGATAAGTGCACGTATGAAATAATTATCAAGCCCATATAAATCTCAAAGTGATTTGTAGATGGCAAGGCCCCATAATAAGTAATATAAGTAATATAACCATGGAGTATAAGAACCCAAATGTGAATTAAATAATAACAAGGGTTAAAATGTAAAAATTAAAGACATATAAACGTGAATAAATAATGAATTATCAAGCCCAATCTGTGGGTCATATGCAAATTCAGCAGCCCATCTCTGAGCAACTAATATAAAAAGTCAGTGTTAAAAAGCATGGATGCAAATTGGCTATGTAAACATTAGATCTGAGTGATCGTTGAAAATAAGACAATTAGTGAAAATAAAATGGTATAGAAATACAATAGTAAAAATCATCCGCTAGTAATGGATGAAACTACCTAAATTACCCTGATCAAAAGTTTACATGGGGATTTTGGCCTAATAACATGCACACAAGTTGACACAAAGGGGTTTGAATGGCTATTAAAGGTAACCATCCTCACCTGTGATCTGTTTGCTTGTAATTAGTGTGTGTATAAAAGGTCAATGAGTTTCTGGACTCCTGACAGACCCTTGCATCTGTCATCCAGTGTTGCACTGACATTTCTGGATTCTGAGTCATGGGGAAAACAAAAGCATTGTCAAAGGATCTGCGGGAAAGGGTAGTTAAACTGTATAAAACAGGAGAGGGGTATAAAAAGATATCCAAGCAATTGAGAATGCCAATCAGCAGTGTTCAAACTCTAATCAAGAAGTGGAAAATTAGGAGTTCTGTTGAAACCAAGCCACAGTCAGGTAGACCAACTAAAATTTCAGCCACAGCTGGGCTTTTTACCAAGAGGAATGGGCAGCTTTACCGTCTGAGAAGATATAGAGCCTCATCCACAAATACCACAAAATAATTCAAGCTGTCATTGCTGTTAAAGGGGACAATGCACGTTATTAAGTACAATTTTGGTCTCATCACTCCAAAGGACTTTGTGCCAGAAGGTTTGAGGCTCGTCTCTGTGCTGTTTGGCATATTATAAGTGGGATACTTTGTGGCATTTGCATAGTAATGGCTTTCTTCTGGCAACTCGACCATGCAGCCCATCTTTCTTCAAGTGCCTCCTTGTTGTACATCTTGAAACAGCCACAACACATGTTTTCAGAGTCCTGTATTCCACCTGAAGTTTTGTGCGCTTTTTTTTGCATTCCGAACAATTTTCCTGACAGTTGTTGCAAAAAATTTAGTTGGTCTACCTGACCATGGTTTGGTTTCAACAGAACCACTTCTTGCTTTGTCATTTGGGTAGTTTCTGGTGTCATTATGATATAAAAAGAGTAAACACAGTTGATAATAAATGGGCTTCAGCCAAACACTAAACATGAGTGAAAGAAATGTTTTTGTGTTATTATTCATATTCTCTGAAAAATGGCCAAGAAATAATACATTCTGCCAGGGTATGTAAACTTATGAGCACAACTGTATATATGTGAATGGCTCAATGTCATAACCGACCGTAGAAAGTGACTAAAAATAACTATTAATATTAGTGTCAATGATCACTCGCCCTGTAAAAAAAATACAAAACAATGTGAAAGTGACCCAGTGCATATAAGGCAGCATTCCCCTAACTATCCCCTCAAAACTTAAAACCATCATAACAAACAGTAATGTGCGACAAATAACAAACCAACCCTAACAACGGTGCCAAAACACCAAAAAACATTTAACTGTTATCAGTGTATATAATGTTATGGATACTACACCCATGATGGAAACAACTTCCCCAAGTATTGCCTGCACAAGGAAATGAAGGGGCCAGGGCTAATTATAGCCCTAGAGACCACCCAACTTCCGTCCCCCCCCACATTTGACCAGTGTCATCATGGCAAGAAAACGTCAATTGGCTCAGGGACTATTTGGGACGGTAACAATGACCACCTCCCAGAGGCCCCAGCTGGATCTAACTGCATAATAACTGAATGAAGGAATGCTGCCTTATACACACTGGGTCACTTTCACATTTGTTTTGCATTTTTTGTACAGGGGGAGTGATCATTGACACTAATATTAATAGTTATTTTTAGTATAATCATATCACGTTCTACGGTCGGTTAATACGTTGATCCATTCTCATATACATATTGACACATGATATATTCACTGATTTTATCAATTTAAGCTATGGCACTGGTACTCTTTATTATTTTTATTGATTAGTACATGCATATATCATTCATGGTGAATATACTTAGGAGGTTTTTTGTTTAAGTTTGATGGTACATTGCTAATGATTTTTGGTCGATGGGCTTTTTGGTCTTTTGTGTCCCCTGGGGGTTCATTTTGCATGACTTCCTCCCGGAAGTTTTTTTTTTTTCCAGGGTAACTCACATGTGTTCACCATCAGATCTCAGATGTGATCATGTGCTTCTCCTGATGAAGTGAATTTACCAGCTTGTGAAACACGTAGAAAAATGATAGCGCGGACACAATTTTTTTTTCCTAACTTCTTTTATTGAGAAAAAACATGGGAGATAATACATAGACAACAACAACAACAACAAAAAACAAAGGAAATTATGTTACATGTATGTCATGATAGAGGTACGGCACATCGCATTTGAAGAATGCAGGCATTGTAACAGCAGTAACATTCATAGCTTATAATCACCAAAGTCCACCTCCGTTAAGAGGTAGATACAATGATAATTTGTCGATAGAATCGACCTGGGGGGTCGAAGAAGGGCTTTGTGAATATTCCAATTGACCCATGGTCCTTCTATCCTATGTGGGTGTTTTCCGTATTCTTTTGTTGGCTCCTGCATAAAAGTGTGTGGGGGCACGTATACCCTATCAACTTAAGAGTGTGAGCGTGTGGCCAGCACACTAGCAAGTTCTGGGTCTGTATTATCAGGTTTGGGCGGTGTTGCTGGGAGTAAAGGGGGAGGGGGGTGGGGATGGGGGTCTGTAGGGTGGGGGTCGGCAGGGGAGTGTAGGGAGGGGAGGTAGAGGATTGTTCATAATCGGTTATATGTTTTAAGTTTGGGTTGCCACCAGGCATAGGGTATGGGGAAGGTATGCCTTTGTGTGTATGTGTAGATGTATACATTTTTAGGGGGTGGCTCTGAAAGAATGTAGTTGATGCCTGTTTGTTTCATTCCTATCGGTTTCATGAAACCTGATTGAGAAGCAAGGGGAAGTGTCGCGTTCAGGTATTCTGGGGGCAAAATCGTGCATAGTTTCTCGACAATTTTAATATATGGTGGATATGTGCCCAAACCACCTAGTTCCTAACATAAGGTTTCCTACTTGTAGGACTTCATTGTTATTCATGTGGTTTTGTATGTAACAAAAGTCTTTTATACATGTTGTTGTTTTTACGTTATGAATAAACTTTTGTTGTGGTGTGAATCAAAAAGGTCCCGTGGGCTAGCCATATTGTGTGTGTTTGTACATATGGGGACTGAGACACACCCTCCACTTACCCACTTCACACTGGCAACTTTATCTATTTTTTCTACTTCACTTTTTTTCATCACATAGAGGTCAAAAACTCTCACATTTTATGTTTTGTAATCTCTGGACCTATGGGGCATAATAATTGTAAAAAAAATTAAGTTAAAAAAAAGTTTCCTATGTGAGGATTTTTTTGGTGACAGGTTCTCTTTAATGAGACATCTCAAGTCTAAAACATCCTGGATGTCTCCCCTGTGCGCCACTGAATGCAATGCAATACAGATCCCATTGCAATACATTCTTTCCTGGCCTTGCTGGTCGGGGACACTGAGAAACTGAACCGGAAGTGACGACAAACACATTCCTTTATGGTTTAGCAACAAGGAGGGAAGGAGAGTGAACATGTGTCTGCTCTTCTCCCTCCCCTCTACCCAGGGGCACCCGCTATGTTGGTCCCGGGCTCGCAGATGGGCAAGCCGAGCCCGGCATACATGGTGGGGTGTGTGGAAGCAATCAGGCAGCAGTGCTGCCACCTGAATGCTTCTACCTGACAGGCAGGAGTGTGTTTGTCAGATTTACAAACAATCCTGGTGGCGATAACCACTGGCAATGCATATAAAACTGTCTGCTGTTAAAAGGTAACATCGTCTTTCTCTCCATTGTGACATTATTAGGCAGGGATGAAAAATGATTTCAAATAATATTTGTTACTGATTCTTGTCTATTGACCAATATTCATATTTAATGCATATACATTGCCAAAATATGTGTATAGTTGTCTGCAGTACAGCCGTAGGGTTGCCACATCATCCCTTTAATCCAGGACACATATGAATTACACAGGTTCTGTGGCTGATTAAGGTGGTAATTAAACTCACTTGGTGCCTTAGGCTGGGTTCACACTAGTCCGATTCTCGGACCGTCATGAAGAGCACAAGTTGCATTACGTCACAAAAACAATGATTCCCCATGAGAGCCATCTTAACTGCTCCGACATGTGTTTTTCAAAGTCGGAGCGACTTTGAAAAAGGTTCCTGTACTACTTTTGTCCGACTTTGATCCTACTTCAGCCCATTGAAAAGCATTGAAGTCGGATCAAAGTCGTATCAGTGTCTTCACTGATCCGACTTTGACATGCGACTTGTGCTCTGGGGATCTTGAAGGGGAACTCCACACCATATTTTTAAAGAAAAAAACTGGCATGGGGTCCCCCTCCAGGAGCATACCAGGCCCTTTGGTCTGGTGTGGGTTTTAAGGGGAACCCCCACGCCGAAAAAACAGCGTGGGGTCCCCCCCAAAATCCATACCAGACCCTTATCCGAGCACGCAACCCGGCAGGCCAGGAAAGGGGGTGGGGACGAGCGAGCGGCCCCCTCCCTCCTGGACCATACCAGGCCGTGTGCCCTCAACATGGGGAGTATAGGTGCTTTGGGGCAGGGAGGGCTCTGTGCCCCCCACCCCAAAGCACCTTGTCCCCATGTTGATGAGGACAAGGGCCTCTTCCCGACAACCCTGGCCGGTGGTTGTCAGGGTCTGCGGGCGGGGACTCATCGGAATCTGGAAGCCCCCTTTAACAAGGGGGCCCCCAGATGCCGGCCCCCCCACCCTATGTAAATGAGTATGGGGTACATCGTGCCCCTACCCATTTACCTGGAAAGAAATATGTACACAAAAAAAACCACACAGCTTTTTAAAATATTTTATTAAATCAGCTCCGGCGGTCTTCTCCCCTATCCGGTGTCTTCTTTTCTTCGGCTCTTTTGCGGGGTCTTTCATTTTCTGAGGGGTCTTTTCTTCTCCTCTGCGGCGTCTTCTGCTCTTTTGCCGGTCTTCTCCGCTGTCCTATCCCACCCCCCCGGCCGTAGACCCCCGGGGGAACAATTTCCCCCGAAGGTCTAAGGCTACTCAGGGGCGGGCGTCTGGGACTGTTGGTGGCCGGTCCCAACAGCCCTTCTCCGGGAACAGGAGTAGTTGTACCCCTGTTCCACGAAACCCCACCCCCCGTGTCTCGGGAGGGACGGGGTTTCGTGGATATGAGGGGTACAACTCCCGTGTGCCG